>CM033473.1:12417258-12612258 GCA_019447015.1 Hymenochirus boettgeri | reverse complement strand
ACTTTCGAAAGTTCTGTCCGTTTTCGAACTTTTGAACTATATGGAAAGTTCGAATACGGACCCATTAAAGTCAATGGGAGTCAAATAGTTCGAAAAGTTCGAATGAAATACAATTAAAATATCAATGGTAACTTAATGTAAATGGCTGTGGGACCTGGGAAATGGTCTGGAGAACACGTTCGAATATCCAGGACGTTCAAAAAATCGATTTTACTCTCGCGTGCTACTTTCGAGGTCTCGCGTTCGAACATTCGATAATTATCCCATAAACGACTTGCGGATTCGATGCTCACGTATAGGTATAATAGACATTTTACTCGCTGATTCGATGCTCACGCCTAGGTATAATAGACATTATATACTCGCGGATTCGATGCTCGCATATAGGTATAATGGACATTTTACTCACGGATTCAATGCTCGCATATAGGTATAATAGACATTTTACTCGATTTCTTGAATAATCGAACATTCGATAATTATTGAAAGTCCGGAAAATATCGAAAATCCGGGTCCGGGATAGTTCGAGAAGTCTGAGTCCATTCGAACTCGAATAGTTCGGCTTGAACTCGGGTTCGAGTTCTAGTCCATTTCTATATCAGAGCACAAAACTATAAAATATTAGGACAATGGAATGGCAATTGGTTCATCAAACAGGAACATCAAAGCCAATTGGGCGAACTGTAAATTGGCTACCATCTTGGAATATAATTTTGTACCTTCTTATTATTTCCGTTTGGATTACCAAGTTTTCATGGACTTTGCTAACGGACTTAACAGACACCATTTATCTAAGTATCCTTAGATATAGCATAGGTGCAAATAATATTTTCTTTACAAGGATAGATAATATTTAGACCTCCCATTTGGTTTTATTCGACTTTTCAGTTACTTGGAATGTATTTTTTGACAACTGAAGGGCCGGATAGGCAGACAGAAGTGGGAGGTTGGGACAGCAGTAGCATGAACATATTTTGAGATTTTATTCATCCATGCAAATAGTATTTATGATGTCTTGCAAAAAAATTATGTAATTGCAAAGTTATCATATCATTCTTTCATCTCCTATCAACCTTTGCTAGCAGTTCGCAGTCATTTATACTGCCCCGACTGCTAGCTAGACAGAGGCTCTTACTTCACCTTAGGGACTACTCCCTGAGAGGACAGTCAGTTTCCTGTACTTATTTGCACTCACAGTTCTTTTACATATAATAACAATACTGAAGAGTCAGGAGATAAAATCTTCCAACCCCAAATTTAAGCTGGCAAAGGAATCTCATATCGCACATTATACTTGGGAAGGAAGTTGAAGAGAAGCAGCCAGAGGGATTTTACATTAGCAGGACCTATGCGGCCTTGTGGCATGACATCACACCAGCAGCCATGGCCCAATCATTGCAGCAAAGATTTGCCCGGGGAGAAATTCCCGTGTCTACTGGCCACCAGTCTTCCCTTGCATAAAAGCTTTATTAAAACAACAAAATTCCTTCTCTTTAATTTGAAAACAGGTCTACCCTTGTATTAGTCTTTCAGTGGACTTTGAATGAGGTTTATTAACTGTTCAGTTTGAGGAAGCTTTTCACATGGTTTCCACTTTTGACTTCTTTTTCAATATAAGGGTTTCACACCACCCCACTAGTTATATCCTGAAATGGTCCCAAAACTAAAGATGACTGAACATCAAAAAATCCGTTCCGCTCACAGGTACGCGGAATTTAGAAAAAAATTGAAAATTCAAAAATCCACAAGCGGACCCATTAAAGTCAATGAGGATTAAAAAATCTGAAAATTCTGCCTATATTTATGGTATAAATAGCAATGGCAACTTACTGTTAATGGCTCAGGGACCTGGGAAATAGTCTGGGGAACACGTATCAATGCCCAAAATCTCAAAAATAAAACACCGCCGAGTACCGGAAACTTCATGAGCTTTCTGTTTTGGCATGTCGCATAGTACCGGTAATTTCAAAATTACTTGTAATTTCGAAATATTTGGGATTTTTTGAATATTTGAATCAGTGTTCAAGGATTGATTGCATTTTCAAGTAGCAAGCACTTCTTATTTAGACTTAAACCCCAGAATTCTTATTGCCATGGCTAACAGGGGGTTGGCACTGATAAAAATATCTGGGGTGGTGAATTTGAAAATACTCAAATGTTCCGGAATTTAAAAAAAATCAAAAAAGCGGAATTCTGAAAAAAACGTTATTCTTGGAAATCCAACTTGGAAACGAGTTCGGATCTGCGTTCCGGTCCATCCCTACTCAATACTTTTTACATATGTTGGTAGAACCCAAATAAAGCATATTTTTACTCTTTTCGGTATTGAATTTTGTAAAGGATTTTCAAGTTTTCACACTTTTGTCACAGAATTTTCAACGTTTCGCCTTTTTGACACAGAATTTCCAGTTTTTTAAAGCAAAATTTCTGCAACCATCCACCTTTCCGGATCCTCAAATTTTGGAAACCCTATTTCTGCTCCAAATTGTGACTATATATGATATATGAAGGCTGGTCAAAAGATGTTTTGGACATATTGTGCCTCAAACAAAATAAATCCTTTCCCCATAGACACAATCTAACTATAATAAACATGCAGGGTTATTCAATAAAAGTTCTTATCGTTAAAAATGGTGCTAATTTCAGATGTTAGCTTTCAAATGTTAAATAAGATCTGATTGGTTGGGGAAAAATTAGCACCATTTTAAACGATAAAACCTTTTATTGAATCTCCCTGATAGAGTTTTTTTTTTTTAAACTTCTGGTGGTGGTCCATTCAACATATTGATTAATGCCAAAGGTTTCAAATACCATTGTTCACCACAGGTAGAATATTTGTTAAGGAAATGTAAGAAAAAAAAATACTTTTCTTTTAAAATGCAGATAAAGGTCAAGAAGCAATCCTCTGACATACTTCTATTTATACAGTTGTTGAGGCTAAATAAAGATGCTACCCCTACCTATTTTCTTATTTAGTATCGCCCATATCCAAACTCAAACTATCCGAACTAGTTCGGGTTTTCTGAACTTGCGGATTTATTTTCAATAATTATCGAATACTTGAATCGCTAACCCTCGAATGTTATGTTCAAATTCGGTAACCCTCGAATGTATCTTTCGATTTCAGTAACCCTTGAACGTAGCCTTTGATTTCGGTAACCCTCCAATGTAGGCTTTGATTTTGGTAACCCTTGAATGTATCGTTCAGTAACCCATGAATGTAGTGGACGATTTCAGTAACCCTCAAATGTAGCAGAAAATTTTGGTAACCCTTCAATGTAGCACCCGATTTCGGTAACCATTGAATGTATCGTTCAGTAACCCTCAAATGTAGCAGTTAATTTCATTAACCCTTGAATGTAGAGGTCGATTTTGGTAACCCTCAGATATACTGGGCGATGTTGGTAACCTTTGAATGAACCAGTTGATTTCAGTAACCTTCGAATGTAGTGGCCTATTTCGGTAACCCTTAAATGTATCGTTCTGTATTTTTCAAATGTAGCAGTCGATTTTGGTAAACCTCAAATGTAGCGGTCGATTTCGGTAACCCGGTAATCGGTAATCGAGATGGAAAGGAGATTGTGAGGGACACGGGAGATTGTGAGGGACACGCAGAAAGCTCTCATTGCAGCTGTCTCTTAAATTGGATATCTGCGACAATAAGTAGTATCTCCTACTTAGTAGTTCCACAACAACATTTTGTCATTTCAGAGCAGACAATTCAGAGCAGACAAATATTTGTACATATTTACATAAAACCAAATAAATAAACATGAGTAGGGATGGACTAAAACTCAACTTTGGTCTCTACGTGCGAAGCTCAGAGACAAAACTATTTCCCAAACACTACATTCGAGGGTTGTCAGCATATTTAATGGTTACAGAACGCCGCATTCAAGGGTTATGGCCGAATTCAAGGTTTAGTGAACACTACATTTGAAGATTATTGCCATATCTGAGGGTTGCTGAACACTGTATTCAAAGGTTATGGCTGATTTGAGGGTTAGCGAACACTATATTCGAGGGTTATAACTGTTCGCTAACCTTCAAATTTGGTCATAATCCTTGAATTCAGGGTTTGGTAACTCTCGAATTTGGTGACAACCCTAGAATATAGCATTTGCTATCCCTTAAATACTTCCATAACCCCAGAAAGTGGTATTCGGTAACCCTCAAATTCAGGGATAACCCTCAAACCTAGTGTTCGCTTACCATCAAATTAAACCATAACCCTTGAATGTGGCGTTTGGTAACCTTAAACACTGTGATAATCTATGAATGTACCTAATGCCACATTCAAGGGTTATTATTAGAAAATTTGAGAATTCATAAAATCCATTTTGAACTCCGGTTTGAGTTCTAGTCCATCCCTACTCATGTTTATTTATTTGGTTTATGTAAATATGTACAAATATTTGTATAAATTCACCTTGTATATTAAAGAGCATATTCACCCTTAAAACAAAAAATTGGCCACTTGTTAGTTATTTTTGCCCAACTGCTGTATTCAACACATTACTAGATGTTTTAATAATCAAATATTTAAGGATAATTATTCCCCTTTGTGCATTTAATCAAAGCTGTGACTACTGACATCACAGTGAATGATTGACTGATAGAACATAATAAATATCTGGTTAGAAATAGAGATGGACTAGAACTCGAACCCGAGTTCGAGCCGAACTATTTGAATTCGAATGAATTCAGACTTCTCGAACTATCCCGTGTTTTCGATATTTTCGGACTTTCGATAAATATCGAATGTTTGACCGTTCGAATGTGCGAGTAAAATGCCTATTATACCTATACGCGAGTATTGAATCCGCGAGTAAAGTGTCCATTAAAACCTATACGCGAGCATCGAATCCGCGAGTAAAATGTCCATGGTATCTAGGCGCGAACATCGAATCTACGAGTAAAGTGTCCATTAAAGCCTATACGCGAGCATCGAATCCACGAGTTAAATGTATATGGTACCTAGGCGCGAACGAGCTCGAAAATAGCGCAAGTGAGAGTAAAATTGATTTTTCGAATGTCCTGGATATTAGAACATGTTCCCCAGACCATTTCCCATGTCCCACAGCCATTTACATTAAGTTACCATTGATATTTTAATTGTATTTCATTAGAACTTTTCGAACTATTTGACTCCCATTGACTTTAATGGGTCCTTGTTCGAACTGTCGAACTTTCCATATAGTTCAAAAGTTCGAAAACGGACCGAACTTTCGAAAGTTCGGCCATCTCTAGTTAGAAACGCATGTAATAAAGTGCTAAAAATAGCAGTTGGGGGTTAGGGGCAAATAATTAGCTAGTGACCAGTTTTTTTTAACTTAAAGGGCATGTCCACCCCCAAAACTATAATTTAACTCACTACTGGCCCCACTGTGTAGTGCATAAAAATCCTTACCTTACATCCCAGCTCCAAATGGCTGCCCTGCTATGCCCCTGCTAAGTCCCAAAAACTGTCCACCAGGAGCCTAGCAGAGTCCATTTAGGACTGTCTCTCCTCCGGCAGAATTTGCACATGCCCAGTGCAGCCCTCCCTCTCCCTCCCTCTCCCACCCGTTTTGATCTCCCCCCCCAGTGTAATTCCCCTTTGGGGTACTGTAGGTCTCCCTCCCCCAGCCCCAAAAGCCATAATAGTATGTCAAGAAACTCCCCCTCTATCCTCCGGCATTCTGAACTGCTAGTATAGCAGTTCAGAGCAGTAGGGAGACCTACTATATCCTAAAAAAAAGAGCACATTCACAAAGATAAAAAAAGTTGTGCCTCACCTCTCGCTTTGCTGTGGATGTTGGGTTGTTTAGAAAAATAACCTATGGGGACTAGGGGTCAGCTCCCATAAATCCCCTTATCAAGGAACCCCCAGCTCTGATATGCTTCCTAGGAACTGACAGCCCATTTTGTTCCAGCTCAGAGATCATCCCTCCCTCAGACCCAGAACACAGATTTCAGAGTAGTTCTTGTGTAAACACATTACAAATGCTCCTATAAAAATGCCTTTGCTTTTCATACAAAAAAGAAAATTAATATTTGCAGTTTATTTCTTTGCTGGCATGGATGTAAGAAACAAAATATTAACAATTTAATAAAAAAAAGTAAGTATGGGGAATCGAACCGGCAACCTTCTACACGGTGTCTTGCTAAACGAAAGCTTTCTACCTCTATGTCAAAGAGCTGCTAGGTGGATAGTAGCAAATGTAGAATGTCTATCTTTTGCCAGAAACATAAGAGGAAACAAAAAAAATGGAAGTCACTGGAATTAAACCTGTGTAACAAAAGTCTGTTTGGTTCCAAACCTAGCACTTTAGCAGTGCACCACCTCTGCACAAATAATAGATGCAAGTACAGTTGAGTTCACTATTCTGTATTGCTCCAGGAAGGCTGTCAGCTATTCACGCTGGTTGGTAAATAAAAAACAGAGCTACTTTATTTAACGTTTGTACATATGTAGAAACTTAATATTTTTCAAGAAACATTACAGAAACAAACAAACCAAAAAAAACCAATAAACTCATGCAGTAGACTATGTTATATTGTTTCATAAATTAACCAGGGGATTTGAACTTGGGACTTCTTGGGCTGTATGTTGCTAAAAACATGGCATCTACATGGTGCGCCACCAGTAACCAAACAATGGACAGTTTATCGCTAGAAACAGAAGCTAGAAACTCTGTGCATAGTGACAGTGAATCCTGGGATGAGGGGCCGTGGCTCTTTGAAACCAGCATGGGCCAATGAGTTGTACTGGCAACAACAAGGAAGTCTTCTTTGTTACATAATCTATTACTTACATGTGCTACATGCAACTTACTAGAGAAGAATCTTTCAATGTATAGAGGTTCTGGGGAGAAAAGCTTTTTCATTAGGATTTTAAAAAAAATATGTTTAGTTCTCCTTTAAAGAATGGACATGCCCTTCAAGTGTGCTTGCTTTTCATTTCAAGACACAGTGAATAATTATTTCCTTACTGTACCATAGTTTTAATGTCTTTATGGTAGGAATCTGTAAAATTTAACTTTGCCTTGAATGTCACCTTTATTGTACAAGAGGACAAGGCAAAAAAAAGAAAAAACATTTTTCTTACAAAACCTTTTCCAGGTAAGAATGTCCTTTTAGGAAATGTGGAAATAATCAGAGAATTATTGGAGGGGTTAAGTTTCCTTGTTGCCACTTAGCCCCTCCTCCCCTGACATACCCATGGACTGGACTGATCAATAAGAAGACACATTCCTTGCAGAGCATGCCATCTCATTGAGAGTGAAGTGTCGGGTTGTGGTTGTGAATCCCCTGGGGGAGAGTACCTAGCAGTTAAGGTTAAGGTAAAATGCAATCAATTTACAATAATGCAGCCCTGCTAATTACACGGATCTGTCTGCCAGGCTCTGTATATTACAAGGTTTGTTACCATATAACTTTCATTTATGGCTTTTACATGTGTGTGGGGAGAGATGGGATAAAAAGTTTTTTCTTTGATTACCGAGTTTCTGAGAGTTTCACTCAGTATTCCCAGGGAATAACGGAAGATTTATTGACTTTATTAATAATTATATTGTGGGACTAGTAGAGACGTCTTAGAACTTTCTCCTTGATCTGCCAGTACACGCGTGTCCTGCTTACCATTAAGGTTCATACATTGGATACACGATGTGTATGAACGAGCCGTTTCGGCTGATAATCGTGTTGTGTATGGGCCCTTTATGGGGCGAAATGGCCGCTCATTCGGGGGTCCGCCCGGCCGGTCCGGCAATGATCACCGACCGAACGGTGGTAAATTGCCCATACACTGCACGAAACGGCCTTCATACACATCGTGCACCTACGATCGTGCATGTGTACGAACCTTTACACATAGTGGCAGCATCTGCACTGCTTATAGTTAGAGGGATATGGTTATTTACTTCATAGGGAGGAACATGGATATGGTAATTCCCAGCAGTAGGAGGGCGTGACTATACATGCCATTCACTTTGATTGACAGTTCCTCCTTCTGAATCTTTAAAACTTATAAATCTAAATATCCACAAAACACATGGACGGATTGGAAAGAGAAACACATGTTAAGGGATGGGGTGAATTATAGCTTAATAGTATGAGGTTTTTAAAAGTTTGACACTATAGTTGCCCTTTAATAGGGTTGTAGATCAACTTTCCTCTCTACTGTTCTAGATCAAGTGAAAATGCTACAAGATTAATAACCCTTGAACACTATGGGAGGTTACAAAGAATTGAAAAATAAAATCTTAAAGTCACACTACCACGTTTGTAATTTAAGCTTGACAGTAATTTAAGCTTAACATTAAGCATGCTTCCATGACCCGATTTTTGTTCCTCAGGGGTGAGGCTTAGGCATTCCAAGGCATAGCATTATGTGGCAGGACTAGGAGGGTCTTGGCAGAGTTTTGTGGTCTGGGTGGTGCTTAACTTGGCCCTGCCCTGAACCTCTGGTCCCCAGTGCTGGAAGATGTGCAAAAAAAGTCTCATTAGCTGACAATGCCACCAATACAATATTGAGAATGTGGGTGTTTTGTGGGACTTTTTTAATGCCAGAAGATTGTGTGGAGTATCAGCCCAGATACAAAGTAAAATCTAAGAAATTTATTTCCTATTTATTAGACCCCACAGTCATCTCCACCAAACCACCAATGGCAAATGTTGCTGATCCTTTTGCATTCATTGAAATGAAAGTGTTGATCTAATTGATCTAATGATGTTATTATGTGCTAGAAAATGAGTGAGCTCTGTTTGTTTGTGCTGCTTTGTAGGACAGTAAGTGATCATTATATCAAGTGTATTGTACAGGGCAGGATATTCCAGTAATTTATTGACTGAAGCTCAACTAAAAAGCCCACTTGAGCTGTAACCATTTAAGGCTTCCTTCATTGCTTAGTTTCATCAAATGTATTACGCTCATGCAGTGCATTCATATTCTTCACGCATTGTTGTTTGACATCTACAGTACATTTTCTCTGACTGCCAAAAGTATCCACTTCTCTGACAAAGCCTGCAGCAGTATTCTGGGGTATTGGCTACTCTATACGAGTACTGAATGAAATATTAGCATTGTTTTTTAAAATAATATCCCCTCTCAAAATGCAGAAAGCACTGCTACTTTTTATTTAATTAATTTTTTTAGCAATAAAATTAAACCCTTTTTACCTCTTTAACATCTTACTTAAATTATCCAGGTAAGTTCAGATCAGTTTCATTGGATAATCTGTAGTACTGGGTGAACATATTTATCTGAATAAAGGCCTGCTAATCTGATGGAAGAGTATTTAGAAATTGGGTGTTGAATATCCTTGGGTTCCATGACGCTCACACACTCAGATCTGCTCGACCAGTAGCAGCGCGCAATCCATTCAGCAAAACCAATAGTCAGCAGGGTATTACATCTGTGTCATGTTGGTGTCTTGATGTTTTTAATTGGTTATTGAAATAAAGCTAATTTTTAACACCACTGAGCTCTGACTATTGTTTTTGCTGAATAGAATTTAGCAGAGTGTTGGCTCAATACCACTTATTTGGTACCAGTGGTATTTAGTGGCTGTTGTTGTAGCTCCAAAAGTCTTGTTGTTGCTCTTAAAAAAGGTGTGAGTTACAGCAAAATTCCAGGTGGCTCTTAAAAGATCTGTTGTGGTCTTTTTCAATATTTATTTGGACTAGATTTGGAACCAATCAGATTTTTTTAAAAATCTAATTGGTCTAGATTTTGGGGGGGTGTTTAGGAAAGTTTATATAAAGCTAACAGTTGTGGAGCAGCTGCAAAGAGGAAAGAAATTAGAAGAGGAACCCGAGAGGACTCCATTGGGACTTTTTTTTGAATTGTGTAAGGTCTATGCAGTCCAGAAAAGGGTAAATTTGTGGTAACAAATTCACTTTAGTTGTCTGACAGTGAATGAAGATTTGTCTGGGAGCTCCTGAAATCATCATTTTTGATCTTTTGAAGGACAACTGGATTTAAAAACTCTTTTCAAATTTTAAAGTCCATTTCCTAAGGAGGTAGGAAATCTCATTTTAATCTCCCTAGGTGTGTTAGCAGCTACCCAGATTTTGACACAAATTTTTTTTATTTTTCTGCACTGAATTTTCAACAGAATTGTGGTTTTAAACAAATGGATTCACCACTGCTCATTATTAAGTATCATGACCACAAAAATACATTTTTCAAGAGAACTAGAAAGACCAAAGTGCAGGAGTTCAAGTTGGATTTTAGGCAAAATATGCTTTAATAGTCTAGCCAGCACAACATGTTCCGTCCTGAACACAGAGACACCAGTTGGCAGCTGATTTACGGTCAGATAAATGTTTATTTCTTTCCTCTTTTGAAACTAGTATTTTTCATTATTTACCTAAAACGTTTGGAGCACTCAAACCCCTGATTTATTATATTGACCCTAAAGATACCACATAAACTTCAGGAAAAAAATACAAAAACCTTTGCTTTCACGAATGACTAACAGGATACAATTCATTATTTTTACAATAAATGCTACTGGATATCAACTAAGTACAAGCTAATTAAACCCTACAATGAGGGGAGGTGCACAATGGCAATTAAAATATACAATAATAGACAAAAAGGATATGCTAGTCACACTCAGAAATATGCAATTGAAGGAAACCTTTATTATGCCATGGGGTAAATGATTTAAAAGCAGTTAAAAACTATAAACTGGCCATCCCAATCACCCAGTCTCTAAAGTGCAACAATACAGTACATAAATAGATAACAGCCACTCTTAAACATCATGGAGGTACCCAACCATCAATAAGCCTAAGGTGTATATCAAAAGCATAGCTACCATCTCTAGTCACTCAGGTAAGTGTAGGGTATGGTGAGACTTCTGGCAAAATAGGGCATCCGAAGAGACGCGTTTCGTCCCTGATTCATCCAGGGGCTTCCTTATGAGCCCAAAAATAGAAAGTTAGAAATACTACTACATGGAATATTCAATAAGTAGGATGAGTAAAAGTGAGACTTTCACAAATAAAATGTTCTCTAGTGGTTCTTGGATCAACAACTGCAGATATTTTCACAAAATTATAGGAAAGAAACTCTAGTTTACGACATGAGCATTGCTCACTTTTTTACAGACTAAACATAAATGCTTCACTCGCAGAAGAAATTAAGATTTTTCGGAATGTAAGGGATACCTTCTATTCTCTAACTCAATTAACTGAAAATGCAAGCTTTGGAAAAACACTCGGGTTCCTTCTTTGGGCATAATGCAATACTGAATCAGTATCAGATATAATATAATGTCGGATTAGGAAACCTAAGAATTTCCAAAGCCTGCATTTTCAATCAATTAAATTAACCAATAATAGGCATCTCTTTATTCACAAAATATAATTGCTTTAATTTACATTATTTACTATTTCTTTGAAGGAGGAATGGAAATAAAAATAGAACAACTTCTTACAGAAGGTTTTATGGTAACCTCTGCTCTAAAGGAAATGTCCACCAAGTGGTGCCCACAACTCCAAATGCTAGTTTATTACAAGCATTTGTAACCAGATATTTAATGATAAGTTCTCTTCCTATCTGGCAAAGGTATCTGCCTTCTCCCTCTGCTCAATGAGCTTTTAATAAGTTTGAGCATGTGCAGTGGAGGTATCAGAGGAAACAGAAGTAATTTGTTGGTTGTGATGTAAGTTGTCATAGCCTTGACTGACTGCATGGAGGGAGGGGCAGCTTACTCTGCCAGAATGGGGCAATCATTATCCCTAAATATCTGGTTAGTAATATATCTAATAATATGCTGAATATAACAGTTGTGGACTGGTAAAAGACATGTGACCAGTTTTTTTGTTGAGTGGACATGCTCTTTAAGTGGATTCCTCTACCAAAGGGCCAATTTATAAACCTGCAGTAGCAGTTAAAAAAGATATGTGTAACATACCAATTTTTATCAGCTGTGTTGTTATTTTAAAGGGCATGTCAACCCCTAAAACTAAAATTTGCCTTTCTCCCCCCCCCCCTCTAGATCCCATCTCTCTGCTGCATCCCCTACCATTAAATCCTTTTTACTAGGTGTAGTTCTCCCATCCCACCCTCAACCTCATAGTTTGTTTTGCAAGAAAAGCTACAGAAACATCCTTACAAACCTTTCGTTCCCTCGGTGCTCTGAATAGCCGGCAGACGAATCTGTGATTGGCTACCAACTAGCCAATCACAGATGCGATTGCCGGTCCCGACCCTCTATACTGTTCCCGGCTTGCAGAGAGCCAGGATCAGAACGCCAGGGGATCGAAGGCCTGTAAGTAACTTTCTGGGGATTTTATGGCAAAAATAAATCTGTGGTTTGGGGTGGGATGTGGAGCACTACAAATGCTAAAAAATTAATGGGTGGGGATACCCTTTACGGCTGTGCAAACTGTATTCTTTTGACCCTACAACATAGTGGCAAAATACCCCTCAGTATTGTTGTTGCAATTTAGGTAAAAATGTAGTCTTTGTGACATCTCGTCTTTATAAATACGCCCAAAGTCCCAGAGACTAGAAGAAAATGCACTGAAACTCTTAGTTACTAAAATACATCATAGCTCTGACCTTGCAAAACAAACTACAGTTCTACAAATAGAATACGTACAATGTAATGACTGCTAATAGGAAGATAATGAAGTTACCAAAGGGTAAAACTACTGAAAAAGACAATAAAAGGCAATTATGTATATTTAATTAATTAGAAAAAAGCATTTTGAAATATTGAATAACCTCAACAACCAAATGGTTCCATGTCCATATGACTCCCTGCTACCCTGCTAGGCTTGTGGCTGGGCTAAGGGTTCTTTATACTGTAGTATGCATGGTGAGGTGGATAATACAACAATGATTGGTAAACCAGCTCTTGTTGACCCTGCCCCACAATGAAACATCATTTAAACTTGACCAAATAATTACATTTCAACCCTGCATGTCCCAATTTTTAGTCTTTCTGGAAAAAGTGTACTACAAATAAAATATTGGATCCTACCAATGAGCAGTAGGATAAGGAGTGGGGAACTATGGGAGAGGTGCAGTAAACGTCCTAGTCGTAGCTTACCTTAAAGCACTTCCATTAGGATGCAATCACTGTGTAGTAGTTACGGCTTCACAGAAGCATGGGGAGGGACGGGGAGCAGGGGCAGTAAATACTGATTCAGTAGGTGCTACTATGTAGTGCAAAACTTAAACCTTACTGTGCAAAAACTAAAATATTTTGGACTTGACAGGTACCAGAAATGAAAATAAAACACACTAATAGGATGTTACAGACTCGTTTAAGCAGTAGGGATGGACAAACTTCCTAAAGTAAGAGTTCTATAGTTCTATAGTTTGAAAACAAACCCAGTCAATGGGAGAAAATAGTTTGAATAGTTCTTATTAAATACATTTAAAATAGCAATGGTACCTTACTGTAAATGGCTCTAGGACCTGGGAAATGGTCTGGGGAACACGTACATATCACCAAAACTTGTTAAGACACTAGCTTTCCCCACAATTGGGCATTCGAACGTTACTAAACGTTAATTCAAGGATTATCACCAATTCGAGGGTTACCGAAAGTTAGTTCAAGGATTATCACCAATTTTCGAGGGTTACCGAGAGTATTCTAGGATTTCACACGGTTACGATTAGTTCAAGATTCCAATTTCGAGGAATTACCAGAAACGTTGTTCAAGATTATCCCCAATTCGAGGGTTACCGAACGTTTAGTTCAAGGTTATCACCATTTGAGATTTAACAAACATTATTCAAGGATTATCACCAATTAGAGGGTACTAACATAACATTTATTCAAGGATTATCACCAATTCGAGTGTTAACCGAACGTTAATTCAGGATTATCACCAATTCGAGGGTTACCGAATGTTAATTCAAGGATTATCACCATATCGAGGTTACCGAACGTAGTTCAAGATTATCACCATTTGAGATTTAACAAACATTAATTCAAGGATTATCACCAATTAGAGGGTTACGGAACATTAATTCAAGGATATCACCAATTTGAGGATTACCGAACATTAATTTGAGGTATGACCAATTCAAGGGTTACCGAACATTAAATCCAAGGATTATCACCAATTCAAGGTTTACTGAACATTAATTCAGGATTATCACCAATTCGAGGGGTTACCGACATTAATTCAAGGATAATACCAATTCGAGGGTTACTGAAACATTAATTAGAGGATTATCACAATTCGAAGGTTACCGATATTAATTCGAGGATTATCACCAATTCGGGTTTACCGAACATTAATTCAAGATTATCACCATTTGAGGTTTACTGAACATTAATTCATGGATATCACCAATTCGAGGGTTACTGAACGTTAATTCAAGGATTTCATCACCAATTCGAGGGTTAATGAACATTAATTTGAGGATTATCACCAATTCGAGGGTTACCGAACGTTAGTTCAAGGATTATCACCAATTCGAGGGTTAATGAACATTAATGCAAGGATTATCACCAATTCGAGTGTTACCGAACGTTAATTCAAGGATTATCACCAATTCGAGAGTTACCGAATGTTAATTCAAGGATTATCACCAATTCGAGGGTTACCGAACGTTAATTCAAGGATTATCACCAATTTGAGATTTAACAAACATTAATTCGAGGATTATCACCAATTTGAGATTTAACAAACATTACTTCAAGGATTATCATCAATTTGAGATTTAACAAACATTAATTCAAGGATTATCACCAATTAGAGGGTTACGTAACATTAATTCAAGGATTATCACCAATTTGAGGATTACCGAACATTAATTTGAGGATTATGACCAATTCAAGGGTTACCGAACATTAAATCCAGATTATCACCAATTCAAGGTTACTGAACATTAATTCGAGGATTATCACTAATTCGAGGGGTTACCGAACATTATTCAAGGATTATCACCATTCGAGGGTTACTGAACATTAATTAGAGGATTATCACCAATTCGAAGGTTACCGAATATTAATTCAGGTTATCACCATTGGGGTTACCGAACATTAGTCCAAGAATTATTACCAATTCGAGGTTTACTGAACATTAATTTAAGGATTATCACCAATTTGAGGTTACTGACCATTAATTTCGAGGATTATCACCAATTTGAGGGTTACTGAACATTAATTCAAGGATTATCACCAATTCAAGTGTTACCGAACATTAATTCAAGATTATGACCATTTGAGGGTTACTGAACATTAATTCAAGGATTATCACCAATTCGAGGGTTACGAACATTAATCAAGGATTATCGCCAATTTGAGGTTACCGAACATTTATTCGAGGATTATCACCATTCAAGGGTTACTGATGATACATTCGAGGTTACCGAACCAACAGCATCACTTCAAAGGTTATCAGCGAACCACTACAGTTGAGGGTTATGGCAGAAACGCCCATTAAAGGGTTATCATAAATTTGAGGCTTAACGCAAATTCCATAATTATCAAATTTTTGATAATTATTAAAATGTCCGCATGTTCAGAACTGAACTATGAACTTTAGGGAAGTTCTAAAAGTCCAGTTCATAGCGAGTTCTAGTCTATCACTATTAAGCAAAAGGTTCGTACACACTTGGCGATGACCCACCCCCGAGCCCAACAACACCCGCAACGAATGACCAAAATGGCTGATAGTCGCACGTGTGTCGCTGAACGACGCCAGAACCGAATGCATTCACACAGGGACTATCACCCGTTTCGGCTGTTTGGCGCAAGTTTTGTCGGGCTCGGGGGCGTCGGGGCTCGCCGCTCGGTAAACATCGCCAGGTGTGTACGAACCTTAACACACAACTACTGCTCCCAGATTGGTTGAACTTGGGTAAAGACCAGGACTAGACTCTGGGTTTTAGTGTCATTCCAGTTGTCTTGCAGATACAGTACTAAATCCCTTTAATCATAGCTAAAGAAATAAAAAAAAACATTTTATTTATAATTATTTGCATGAAAATAATGCCGCTAACACAAACAATGGACTTTTTATAGTTTCTTCTGGGTCGATTTGTGTTTAGGTTTTAAGGCTCCCAGCGTTCGATTGGTTTAAACAATACAGTTGTGTAAGAAACCGTCACCGTCTGTGCTGACAAAGAAAGAAGAGTACGGAAATTCAGTGGAGCAATTTACTGGTACATGGACAGCAATATCCAAAAGGAAACAGCAATACCCCCTAAAGGGTATGTCCACCCTTAAATCATTTTTTAATATATGATTCCTCCTGTCTCCCCAGCCCCAACCGCTATATTTTTACTCTTAGAAAGTTCCCCAAACTCTACTTACTTTCCCTCTTTCCTCCACCTCGCTGCCCGCCTCTGCTTGCGAGAAAATACAGCAGAGGGCGGGACCGGCAGTCGCGTCTGTGATTGGCTGAGCGGCACCAATCACGGACACGGCTGCCGGGAGTTAATTTCAGCGGGAAAGAGGGAAGGTAAGTAAAGTTTGGGGAGCTTTCTAAGAATAAATGAGCGTGTGGGGCTGGGGGGACAGGGGAATCATACATATTAAGGGTTTACACTAGGGGGAGGGAATCCTGGAGAGGGGGAGAGGGAGGGGGAGAGGGGGAGAAGGGCTGCAGAACGCATGCCAACTTCTCCCGGAGGCCAGGTAGGAGGCAGAGTCCTATATGGCTCTGCTATCCTCCTGGTGGGCAGTTTTTGGGACTTGGGGGGGGACTACAGGAGAACCTTATGGAGCTGGGATGTGAGGTAAGGATTAAACTACACTACACAATGTGGCCATTACTGGGGGGGGATTATAGTTTTGGGGGTGGACATGCCCTTTAAAAATGGGGTTTCAAACAGAGATGGATTAAAGATCATATGGGGCCCTAGGCAGGGCCATCATTTAGGGCCCCCTTTTTTTTTGCTACATATATTGTATAGACTATAAAATTGTTACTGCTTCTGAAGCTGGGCCTCCAGAATTTTCCTGGCCCTAGGCAGGTGCCTTGGGTTGCCTTGTGGATGATCCTGCTCTGGTTGCAAATATTGTAAGTGTCAGAAGGTTGTTAGTTGAGCTTTAAAGAATATTAAAGCAAAGATATCCACAGGTGAGAAATATGAAAAGGAAAAGTTGAAGTCCATTCCACTTGGCTTTCAAAGCCCAATGTCTTCCTTTGAAGTACTTTCCCACGCAATGAATGGCTTTATGGCAATTACAATAGCAGAAAAGGTAAGGTCACTTAAAATACATAGCATTATAAAACGTAGACAATGAATACTGCATGACTTCCAGTCTTTGAAATACGGAATTTTTAGTGGCCGTATGTACACAGAGCAGTTAATTATTGTCTATAATTAGGAAACGGTCATGCTAATTCAACGCTTTTGACTGACATAGAAAGAAGCAAGTTAGCACCGGATTTGCCCAAAAAAGTAAATAAAATGCAGCATCATATTGCAGGGTTCATCTATTATTTAATCAGATTAGTTCAAAAACTTCAATCTTAATGAATGTCAGGAAATGTACCAGTGAGTGCAAAAACTTATTTTTTTTATATATATAACGAAGGCTGGTTATAATATTTTATCCTGGTATACAATTTCTGGGATGTGTATTGGCAGTAAAGAATAGGAGGAAAAATAAGGAAATTTACATTAGACTATAAAAATGCAGTTTAGGATTGAATTTCTATTTGACAGAATCAGCCAAGCTTGCTGTCTTTATTTACTGTTTAGATAGAAGTATAGGCATTTACCCCTTTCAGCACAAGCAACATTTCTCACTTTGCATGGGTTCCGTGCCAGGTTTCTTTACATTCGACTTTTAATAAATTTGTAAAATGTCAAATTTGCTAAATGGATTAACAGCAGCTGCACCAAAGTATACCCCAACACAGAGGAGACATTCCTGAGTCAGGGCTATGACACGTACCTGTATTTTACGAAAAAGACGCATTTGAAAACATAAATGTCAACATTTTGGAAGAAATTAAGGTATCTATACTTCCAAAAATCAATTTCCAAAAATCATACCTTAAGATAGTGTAATGTTCACTACTCAGATTTAAAATCCGAGCTGTAGATTCTCAGAAATCTTCATTTTAAATAACAGCATGTCCAGGGAAAGACCTGTCACTCAAACCATTTTGTGTCCCTCCACTGACCTCTTACTGGAATCTCCCAACACATGCAAAACATTTATTAATAAAAACCGAATATAATGCTGATTAATCATATTGGTCTCCTGTATATCTAATCTATGTGTCTGTCTATCTATCTGTCTGTCTATCTGTCTAATCTATCTATCTGTCTGTTTATCTATCTGTCTGTCTTATCTATCTATCTATATCTATCTTATCTATCTATCTATCTATCTATCTATCTATCTTCTCTCTGATCTGTCTGTCTGTCTGTCTGTCTTCTGTCTGTCTGTCTGTTGTCTGTCTTCTGTCTGTCTTTTCTATCTATCTATCTATCTATCTATCTATCTATTATCTATCTAATTAAAATTCACTAACACAGCAGGCACAGACACATATGTTAAGTAACATCATTTAACTACCCTAAAATTGTAATTTCACATTATACAAGTTGTTTTCAGTGATTATAGTGACCCTGACTGGTATAAACAAGGTGTCAAGGAAGTAGTTTATGTCAAATGTAAAATGTTTTCAAGAACGAAACTTTAATTCCATTTAATGAGACTAAATCCCACATATATACCATAGCCTGGACAAACAATATTGGACGAACAAATATTACAGATTACCGTAACCTGGACAAACGATATCAGATATACCATGACCTGGATGGATGAATATTACAGATTTACCATGACCTGATGGATGATATTACAGATATACCATGACCTGGATGAATGAATATTACAGATATACCGTGACTGGATGAATGAATATTACAGATATACCATGACCTGGATGAATGAATATTACAGATATGCCATGACCTGGATGAATGATATTTCAGATATTCATGACCTGGATGAATGAATATAACAGATATACCATGACCTGGATGGATAATATTCCAGATATACCATGACCTGGATGAATTAATATTACAGATATACCATGACCTGGATGGATTATTATAGATATACCATGACCTGATGAATGAATATTACAGAATACCATGACCTGGATGAATGAATATTACAGATATACCATACCTGATGGATGAATATTACAGATATACCAGACCTGGATGAATGAATATTACAGATATACCATGACCTGGATGAATACTATTACGATATACCATGACCTGGAAGAATGAATATTACAGATATACCATGACCTGATGAATGAATTTACAATTACCATGACCTGATGGATGATATTACAGATATACCATGACCTGGATGGATGGATGAATATACAGATAACATGACCTGGTGGATGGATATTACAGATATACCATGACCTAGATGGATAATATTACAGATATACCATGACCTGGATGAATGAATATACAGATATACCATGACCTGATGGATGAATTATTACAGATATACCATGACCTGGATGAATGAATATTACAGATATACCATGACCATGAATAGATGAAATATTTCAGATTATCATGACCTGGATGAAATGAATATAACAGATATACATGACCTGAATGGATGATGAATATTACAGATATACCTGACCTGGATGGATGGATATTACAGATATACCATGACCTAGATGGATGAATATTACAGATATACCATGACCTGGATGAATGAAATATTACAGATATATCCATGACCTGGATGGTGAATATTACAGATTACCATGCCTGGATAATGAATATTACAGATTATCCCATGACCTGGATAGATGAATATTACAGATATACCATGACCTGGATGGATGAATATTACAGATTACCATGACCTGATGGATGAATTTACAGATATCCCATGACCTGGATGGATGAATATTAACAGATATACCATGACCTGGATGAATGATATTACAGATATACCATGACCTGGATAATGAATATTACAGATTACCATGACCTGGAGATGAATATTACAGATATACCATGACCTGGATGAAGTAATATTACAGATATACCATGACCTGGAGAATGAATTAACGATATACCAGACCTGGATGAATGAATATTACGATTACCATGACCTGGATGATGAATATTACAGATACCATGACCTGATGAATGGATATTACAGATAACATGACCGAGTGAATGAATTACAGATATACCATGACTGATGAATGAATATTACAGATATACCATGACCTGGATGAATGAATATTACAGATAACCATGACCTGGATGAATGAATATTACAGATATACCATGACCGAGATGAATATTACAGATTACCATGACCTGGATGAATTATACAGATATACCATGACCTGGATGGATGAAATATTCAGATATACCATGACTGGATGATGAATATTAAATATCTGACCTGGAATGATCTTACATATACCATGACCGGATGGATGAATATTACAATACCATACCTGGATGAGGATATACAGATATACCATGACCTGGATGAATGAATATTACGATACATGACCTGGAGGATGAATATTACAGATATACTGTGACCTGGATAATGAATTTCACAGATATACAAGACCTGGATGATATAATTGTCTGTTGGGTATACTGTATGATAAAACACATTTTGCAGATGACACAAACTCTGTCGACAGATGATGTTCTATTGTTGCAGGCGTATCTAGATAGATTGTAACATTGGGCTGCAAGTGGTAGATGAGATACAAGTTTATAAATGTAGGTGATTCATTTTGGGCTTAAAAATGCTTGCACTGTTTATACTATAAATAACTCTAATAATAAGTGATTGTCTGTTGAAAAAGGATCTTAGATTTCTGGGGATAACAATCTTTAATACAGTAAGCAGTACCAGGCAGCAACAGCTAGAGCCGGCAAGTGGGATGCTGAACTCATAAGTTTGGTCTTTTTTCGAACTTTCGAACTACAGTAAAAGTTTGAAAGTTCTAATTCGACCCTTAAAGTCAATGGAGAGCGATAGTTCAAAAGTCCGGATATTTACAGCTAAACTAACAATGGTAACTTACTGTTATGGCTTGACACCTGAGATGGGTCTGGGGACATTCACTATCACCAAAACCTGTTTAAACACTTCTTAACACGAGCGGGGCAATTGATGGGTTTTGCGCCAAGCTACATTTGAGTGTTATGGGCCAATTCGCAGGGTTACTGAATGATACTTCGAGGGTTAGCGAAAATAAACCATAAATACGAGGGTTACCGAAATCGAATGATACTTTCAAGGATAGCAAAAACGAACAATACTTTTGGGAGGTAGCAAACGATACATTCTAGGGTTAGAGAAAACTATCCATCATTCGAGGGTTGCAGAAAACACACGAATCATTTGAGGTTACCAAAAATTGAAGGCTACATTCGAGGGTAAGCAAACAATACATTCTAGCGTTAGCAAAAACGATCTGTACATTCGAGGGTTAGCAAAATGAACAATACTCCAAGGGTTAGCGAACGATACTTTCTAGGGTTAGCGAAGGCCCGTAATTCGATATTATCGCGTTTTCGATATTATCGAAAATACACACGAGTCCGGATAGTCTTAGAAATCTGGGTCCGGGTAGTACGAGGTCCAAGTCTGTTTGGATGTTAGTTCGATCTCAACCTCGGTTTGAGTTGTGTTCTAGTCCATCTCTACCAGCAAGATAATGGCTTGAAAAAAGAGGTATGTATTCAAGGGAGAAAAATATTATTCTCCCTTTTTACAAAACACTGATAAGGCCTCTTGGGAATATGCAGTGCAGTTTTGGAATCTTTGTGTCAACAAAGGAAATCTTGAAATGGAAAGGGTTCATAGAAGGTAATTAAATTAAAAGGGGACTGGGGGTGCTTATCCAGTCTTAAAACAGATTGATAAGATTAAATTATGCATACTAGAGAAAATGTGCTTGCATGGCTTATGATACTGTGATAATCACTTTAATGGGCCACACAATAAACTATCTGGGGTATGTTTAAGATGCAAGTGTCAGGGAAAAGTGCTTACCTGTCTCGCATTCCAGCGCAGGGTCCATCGGCCGCCCTCGAGGTCTCGGGTGGTTCCATTGCGGCTGATGTCACCGATCATGTCTTTAGTGTTTGTGCGCGAGGCCTCCTCTTCTGCTCATGCATTCATCCAGTCGTCTCTGGTGCCGTGCGTACACACGCAGGCACCTCCACTTATCTCCTCTGTTACTCTTCACCACCTTTAAGGTTTGCCGGGGGTTGGGGTGTACCCCAACCTGCAGGTGGGTGGTCGTACCTGCCACAGGAGGCACGCCCACCTCACGTGGTGGGCGTTGCGACCACCCGCCGCATGACCCCTTCCCAGCAGCCCCTCCCAGGCCCCTGCCCTGTACGTTCGCGGGGAGGGGCCCGCTGGGGGGTTGGAGGGACCCTCCAGTGGGGGCACTGACAAGTGCCTTCGAGGCTTAGGGGGTCCCCACAGCCAAGGAGGGATCTTGGTACGGCTGTGGGACCCCCTAAGCCCTAAAGGCCTCTTCTCAGGGCCGCAAGGATACTTGTAGGTGCCGCAAGGGCCCTGATAGGGCTGGGGAAGAGGGACCCCGGTTCATGCGGGACCCCTTAAGCCCAAAGGGCTCTTGTCAGAGCCACAGGGCCCTGATAGGCCAGGGAGGGGTCCCGGTTCGAGCTGCAGGACCCTTAAGCCCCAAAGGGCATTGTCAGAGCCACAAGGACACTTGTTAGTGCCACAAGGGCACTGATAGGCCGGGGAGGGGAGGGGTCCCTCTTTAGCTACGGACCCCCTAAGCCGAAAAGGCACTTATCACCTCCAGCCCCCAGTGGGTCCTTCCTTTTCCCTATCCGCAAATGTACGAGACGGGGTCTGGGAAGGCTGCGATAAAGGGTCATGCGGCGGGTGGTCACAGACGCAGGGGGCGAGAGGCAGGGTGGGCGTACACCCTGCACGCCCTATGTGGTGGCGGATGCGACTACCCGTGGCGCAATCCTTTCCCAGCAGCCCCTCCCAGCCCCTGCTCTGTACATGGGTTTGAGCTCTTCTTAGCCACAATGCACTAAGTACAGTATCACGCAAAGGGAGTTCAAATTACCGCCGCACATCGCCGCAGTAATGCTTTTCGTCGAATTAATGTTTGTTAAATCTCAAATTGGTGATAATCCTTGAATTAACGTTCGGTAACCCTCGAATTGGTGATAATCCTTGAATTAACATTCGGTAACCCGAATGTTAATTCAAGATTATCACCAATTCGAGGGTTACCGAACGTTAATTCAAGGATTACACCAATTGAGATTTAACAAACATTAATTCGAGGATTATCACCAATTTGAGATTTAACAAACATTACTTCGAAGGATTATCATCAATTTGAGATTTAACAAACATTAATTCAAGGATTATCACCAATTAGAGGGTTACGTAACATTAATTCAAGGATTATCACCAATTTGAGGATTACCGAACTTAATTTGAGGATTATGAACCAATCAAGGGTTACCGAACATTAAATCCAAGGATTATCACCAATTCAAGTGGTTACTGAACCTTAATTCGAGGATTATCACTAATTCGAGGGGTTACCGAACATTAATTCAAGGATTATCACCAATCGAGGGTTACTGAACATTAATTAGAGGATTATCACCAATTCGAAGGTTACCGAATATTAATTCGAGGATTATCACCAATTTGAGGGGTACCGAACATTAGTCCAAGAATTATTACCAATTCGAGGTTTTACTGAACATTAATTTAAGGATTATCACAATTTGAGGGTTACTGAACATTAATTCGAGGATTATCACCAATTTGAGGGTTACTGAACATTAATTCAAGGATTATCACCAATTCAAGTGTTACCGAACATTAATTCAAGATTATGACCAATTTGAGGGTTACTGAACATTAATTCAAGGATATCACCAATTCGAGGGTTACCGAACATTATTAAGGATTATCGCCAATTTGAGGGTACCGAACATTTATTCGAGGATTATCACCAATTCAAGGGACTGAATGATACATTCGAGGGTTACCGAACCAACAGCTACATTCAAGGTTATCAGCGAACCACTACAGTTGAGGGTTATGGCAGAAACGCCGCATTAAAGGGTTATCATAAATTTGAGGCTTAACGCAAATTCCATAATTATCAAATTTTTGATAATTATTAAAATGTCCGCATGTTCAGAAACTGAACTATGAACTTTAGGAAGTTCTAAAAGTCCAAGTTCATACGAGTTCTAGTCTATCACTATTAAGCAGTAAAGGTTCGTACACACTTGGCGATGACCCGACCCCCGAGCCCAACAAACACCCGCAACGAATGACCAAAATGGCTGATAGTCGCACGTGTGTCGCTGAACGACGCCAGAACCGAATGCATTCACACAACGGGACTATCACCCGTTTCGGCTGTTTGGCGCAAGTGCTTGTCGGGCTCGGGGGCGGTCGGGGCTCGCCGCTCGGGGAACATCGCCAGGTGTGTACGAACCTTACACACAAACTTACTGCTCCCAGATTGGTTGAACTTGGGTAAAGACCAGGACTAGACATCTGGGTTTTAGTGTCATTCCAGTTGTCTTGCAGATACAGTACTAAATCCCTTTAATCATAGCTAAAGAAATTAAAAAAAACATTTTATTTATAATTATTTGCATGAAAATAATGCCGCTAACACAAACAATGGACTTTTTATAGTGTCTTCTGGGTCGATTTGTGTTTAGGTTTTAAGGCTCCCAGCTGTTCGAGTTGGTTAAACAATACAGTTGTGTAAGAAAACCGTCACCGTCTGTGCTGACAAAGAAAGAAGAGTACGGAAATTCAGTGGAGCAATTTACTGGTACATGGACAGCAATATCCAGAGAAAGGAAACAGCAATACCCCCTTAAAGGGTATGTCCACCCTTAAAATCATTTTTTAATATATGATTCCTCCTGTCTCCCCAGCCCCAACCGCTATATTTTTACTCTTAGAAAGTTCCCCAAACTCTACTTACCTTCCCTCTTTCCTCCACCTCGCTGCCGGCCCTCTGCTTGCGAGAAAATACAAGCAGAGGGGCGGGACCGGCAGTCGCGTCTGTGATTGGCTGAGCGGCAGCCAATCACGGACACGGCTGCCGGAGTTAATTTCAGCGGGGGAAAGAGGGAAGGTAAGTAAAGTTTGGGGAGCTTTCTAAGAAAAAAATGGAGCGGTTGGGCTGGGGGGACAGGGGGAATCATACATATTAGGGTTTTACAATAGGGGGAGGGAATCCTGAGAGAGAGGGAGAGGGAGGGGAGAGAGGGGGAGAAGGGCTGCAGAACGCATGCCAAACTTCTCCCGGAGGCCAGGTAGGAGGCAGAGTCCTATATGGACTTGCTATCCTCCTGGTGGCAGTTTTTGGGACTTGGGGGGGGACTACAGGAGAACCTTATGGAGCTGGGATGTGAGGTAAGGATTAAACTACACTACACAATGTGGCCATTACTGGGGGGGGATTATAGTTTTGGGGTGGTGACATGCCCTTTAAAAAGGGTTTCAACAGAGATGGATAAGATCATATGGGGCCCTAGGCAGGGCCATCATTAGGGCCCCCTTTTTTTGTTTTGCTACATATATTGTATAGACTATAAAATTGTTACTGCTTCTGAAGCTGGGCCTCCAGAAGTTTCCTGGGCCCTAGGCAGGTGCCTTGGGTTGCCTTGTGGATGATCCTGCTCTGGTTGCAAATATTGTAAGTGTCAGAAGGTTGTTAGTTGAGCTTTAAAGAATATTAAAGCAAAGAATATCCACAAGGTGAGAAATATGAAAAAGGAAAAGTTGAAGTCCATTCCACTTGGCTTTCAAACCAATGTCTTCCTTTGAAGTACTTTCCCACGCAATGAAGGCTTTATGGCAATTACAATAGCAGAAAAGGTAAGGTCACTTAAAATACTAGCATTATAAAACGTAGACAATGAATACTGCATGACTTCCCAGTCTTTGAAATACTGGAATTTTTAGTGGCCGTATGTACACAGAGCAGTTAATTATTGTCTATAATTAGGAGAACGGTCATGCATAATTCAACGCTTTTGACTGACATAGAAAGAAGCAAAGTTAGCACCGGATTTGCCCAAAAAAGTAAATAAAATGGCAGCATCTATATTGCAGGGTTCATCTATTATTTAATCAGATTAGTTCAAAACTTCAATCTTAATGAATGTCAGGAAATGTACCAGTGAGTGCAAAAACTTATTTTTATATATATAACAGAGGCTTGGTTATAAATATTTTATCCTGGATAGCAAATTCTGGGATGTGTATTGGCAGTAAAGAATAGGAGGAAAAATAAGGAAAATTTACATTAGACTATAAAAATGCAGTTTAGGATTGAATTTCTATTTGACAGAATCAGCCAAGCTTGCTGTCTTTATTTACTGTTTATGATAGAAGTATAGGCATTTAACCCTTTCAGCACAAGCAACATTTCTCACTTTGCATGGGTTCCGTGCCAGGTTTCTTTACATTCGACTTTTAATAAATTTGTAAAATGTCAAATTTGCTAAATTGATTAAACAGCAGCTGCACCAAAGTATAACCCAACACAGAGGAGACAATTCCTTGAGTCAGGGCTATGACACGTACCTGTATTTTACGAGAAAAGAGACGCATTTGAAAACATAAATGTCAACATTTTGGAAAGAAATAAAGGTATCTTATACTTCCAAAATCAATTTCCAAAATAACCTTAAGATAGTGTAATGTTCACTACTCAGATTTAAAATCCGAGCTGTAGATTCCAGAAACTTCATTTTAAATAACAGCATGTCCAGGGAAAGACCTGTCACTCAAACCATTTGTGTCCCTCCACTGACCTCTTACTGGAATCTCCCAACACATGTCAAAACATTTATAATAAAAACCGAATATAATAAGCTGATTAATCATATTGGTCTCCTGTATATCTAATCTATGTGTCTGTCTATCTATCTGTCTGTCTATCTGTCTATATTTCTATCTGTCTGTTTATCTATCTGTCTGTCTGTCGATCTATCTATCTATCTATTATCTATCATCTATCTATCTATCTATCTATCTATCTATCTATCTATCTATCTATCTATCTATCTATCTATCTATCTATCTGTCTGTCTGTCTGTGTCTGTCGTGTCTGTGTTCTATCTATCTATCTATCTATCTATCAATCTATCTATCTATCTATCTATCTATCTAATTAAAATTCACTAACACAGCAGGCACAGACACATATGTAAGTAACATCATTTAACTACCCTAAAATTGTAATTTCACATTATACAAGTTGTTTTCAGTGAGTATAGTGACCCTGATGGTAAAACAGGTGTCAAGGAAGTAGTTTATGTCAAAATGTAAAATGTGTTCAAGAACGAAACTTTAATTCCATTTAATGAGACTAAATCCCACATATATACCATAGCCTGGACAAACAATATTGGAGAACAAATATTACAGATATACCGTAACCTGGACAAACGAATATTACAGATATACCATGACCTGGATGGATGAATATTACAGATTTACCATGACCTGGATGGATGACTATTACAGATATACCATGACCGGATGAATGAATATTAAGATATACCGTGACCTGGATGAATGAAATATTACAGATATACCATGACCTGGTAGAAGAATATTACAGATATGCCATGACCTGGATGAGAATATTTCAGATATATCATGACCTGGATGAATGAAATATAACAGATATACCATGACCTGGATGGATGAATATTACAGATATACCATGACCGATGAATAATATTACAGTATACCATGACCTGGATGATGATATTATAGATATTACCATGACCTGGATGAATGAATATTACAGATATACCATGACCTGGATGAATGAATATTACAGATATACCATGACCTGGATGGATGAATATTACAGATATACCATGACCTGGATGAATGAATATACAGATATACCAGACATGATGATGAAATATAAGATATACCATGACCTGGAAGAATGAATATTACAGATATACCATGACCTGGATGAATGAATATTACAGATAACCATGACCTGGATGATGAATATTACAGATATACCATGACCTGGATGATGGATGAATTACAGATATACCATGACTGGATGGATGATATTACAGATATACCATGACCTAGATGGATGAATATTACAGATATACCATGACCTGGATGAATGAATATTACAGATATACCCATGACCTGGATGGATGAAATATTACAGATATACCATGACCTGGATGAATGATATTACAGATATACCATGACCTGGATAGATGAATATTTCAGATATATCATGACCTGGATGAATGAATATACAGATACATGACACTGATGGGATGAATATTACAGATATACCATGACCTGGATGGATGGATATTAAAGATATACCATGACCTAGATGGATGAATATACAGATATACCATGACCTGGATGAATGAATATTACAGATATACCATGACCTGGATGGATGAATATTACAGATATACCATGACCTGGATGAATGAATATTACAGATATACCATGACCTGGATGATGAATATTACAGATATACCATGACCTGGATGAATGAATATTACAGATATTACCATGACCTGGATGAATGAATATTACAGATATACCATGACCTGGATGGATGAATATTACAGATATACCATGACCTGGATGAATGAATATTACAGATATACCATGACCGGATGAATGAATATTACAGATATACCATGACCGGATGGATGAATATACAGATATACCATGACCTGGATGAATGAATATTACAGATATACCATGACGGATGGATGAATTTACAGATATACCATGACTGGATAAATGAATTATGATATACCAGGACCTGGATGAATGAATATTACAGATATACCATGACCTGGATGGATGAATATTACAGTTAACCATGACCTGGTAGATGAATATTACAGATATACCATGACCTGAGGAAGGATATTACATATATACTGTGACCTGGATTAATGAATTTCACAGATATACAAGACCTGGATGATTAAATGTCTGTTGGGTATACTGTATGATAAAACACATTTTGCAGATGACACAAAACTCTGTCGACAGATGATGTTCTATTGTTGCAGGCGGATCTAGATAGATTGTAACATTGGGCTGCTAAGTGGTAGATGAGATACAATGTTATAAATGTAAGGTGATTCATTTGGGCTTAAAATCCTTGCACTGTTTATACTATAAATAACTCTAATAATAAGTGATGTCTGTTGAAAAAGGATCTTAGATTTCTGGTGGATAACAATCTTTAATACAGTAAGCAGTACCAGGCAGCAACAGCTAGAGCCGGCAAGTGGAGATGCTAACTTCATAAAGTTTGGTCTTTGTTTCGAACTTTCGAACTACAGTAAAAGTTTGAAAGTTCTAATTCGGACCCATTAAAGTCATGGAGAGCGATAGTTCAAAAGTCCGGATGATTCAGCTAAACTAACAATGGTAACTTACTGTTATGGCTGTGACACCTGAGAAATGGTCTGGGGAACATGTCACTATCACCAAAACCTGTTTAAACACTTCTAAACACGAGCGGGCAATTGATGGGTTTTGCGCAAGCTACATTTGAGGGTTATGGGCAATTCGAGGGTTACTGAATGATACTTTCGAGGGTTAGCGAAATAAAACCATAAATACGAGGGTTACCGAAATCGAATGATACTTTCAATGATTAGCAAAAACGAACAATACTTTTGAGGGTTAGCAAACGATACATTCTAGGGTTAGAGAAAACTATCACATTCGAGGGTTGCAGAAAACAAACGATACATTTGAGGGTTACCAAAATTGAAGGCTACATTCGAGGGTAAGCAAACAATACATTCTAGCGTTAGCAAAAACGATCTGTACATTCGAGGGTTAGCAAAAATGAACAATAACAAGGGTTAGCGAACGATACTTTTAGGGTTAGCGAACGGCCGTAATTCGATAATTATCGCGTTTTCGATAATTATCGAAAATACACCCACGAGTCCGGATAGTCTTAGAAATCTGGGTCCGGGATAGTACGAGAAGTCCAAGTCTGTTTGGAATTGTTAAGTTGACTCAACTCGGGTTTGAGTTTGTGTTCTAGTCCATCTCTACCAGCAAGATAATGGCTTGTATAAAAAGAGGGTATGTATTCAAGGGAGAAAAATATTATTCTCCCTTTTTACAAAACACTGATAAGGCCTCATTGGGATATGCAGTGCAGTTTTGGAATCTTGTGTACAAAAAGGAAATCTTGAAATGGAAAGGTTCATAGAAGGTAATTAAATTAAAAGGGGGACTGGGGGTGCTTATCCAGTCTTAAAACAGATTGGATAAGATTAAATTATGCATACTAGAGAAAATGTGCTTGCATGGGCTTATGATCACTGTGAATAATCTTTAATGGGCCACACAATAAACTATCTGGGGTATGTTTTAAGATTGCAAGTGTCAGGGAAAAGTGCTTACCTGTCTCGCATTCCAGACGCAGGGTCCATCGGCCGGCCTCGGAGGTCTTCGGGTGGTTCCATTGCGGCTGATGTCACCGATCAGTGTCTTTAGTGTTTGTGCGCGAGCGCCTCCTCTTCTGCTCATGCATTCATCCAGTCGTCTTCTGGTGCCGTGCGGACACACGCAGGCACCTCCACTTATCTCCTCTGTTACTCTTCACCACCTTTAAGTGATTGCCGGGGTTGGGGTGTACCCCAACTGCATGGGTGTTCGTACCTGCAACAGGAGGCACGCCCACCTCACGTGGTGGGCCGTTGCGACCACCCGCCGCATGACCCCTTCAGCCAGCCCCTCCCAGGCCCCTGCCCTGTACGTTCGCGGGGAGGGCCCGCTGGGGGGTTGGAGGGACCCTCCAGTGGGGGCACTGACAAGTGCCTTTCGAGGCTTAGGGGGTCCCCACAGCCAAGGAGGGGATCTTGGTACGGGCTGTGGGACCCCCTAAGCCCTAAAGGCCTCTTCTCAGGGCCGCAAGGATACTTGTAGGTGCCGCAAGGGCCCTGATAGGGCTGGGGAAGAGGGACCCCGGTTCGAGCTGCGGACCCCTTAAGCCCAAAGGGCTCTTGTCAAGCACAAGGGCCCTGATAGGGCCAGGGAGGGGGTCCCGGTTCGAGCTGCAGGACCCCTTAAGCCCCAAAGGGCATTTGTCAGAGCCACAAGGACACTTGTTAGTGCCACAAGGCACTGATAGGCCCGGGGAGGGAGGGGTCCCTCTTTGAGCTACGGGACCCCCTAAGCCGAAAAGGCACTTATCACCTCCAGCCCCCAGTGGGTCCTTCCTTTCCCCTATCCGCAAATGTACGAGACGGGGGTCTGGGAAGGGCTGCGATAAAGGGGTCATGCGGGGGTGGGTCACAGACGCAGGGGCGAGGGCAGGGTGGGCGTACACCCTGCACGCCCTATGTGGTGGCGGATGCGACTACCCGTGGCGCAATCCTTTCCCAGCAGCCCCTCCCAGCCCCTGCTCTGTACATGGGTTTGAGCTCTCTTAGCCACAATGCACTAAGTACAGTATCGACGCAAAGGAGTTCAAATTAACCGCCGCACATCGCCGCAGTAATGCTTTTCGCGCCGATGTGGTTCGCCTTTATAAATATGCCGAAAACTTTATTTTCACCGTGGCGGATGTGCGCAGTATTTGGGGCAGTATTAACAGCCCTTTATAAATATGCCCCTTTTTACCCGTTCATGCTGGGTTTTTTTTTGCCTTTCTCTGGGTAGGTTGGACTGGATGCACATATGTTTTTATTCAGCCTCAAATACTATACATCATTGGGCAAGGGCATTTACAAAGTCAAATTTGATAATATTTTCCTGATATTTCCACAGAGAATCATGAAGACACATTTCAGATTATTGATTTTCTGTGTTCATTCTTTAATAACAGTATTATCCCTGTGTGTCCAAACACATGGGAAATAAGTTAATCTACTGTCACCTACTGGAACCAGACTTGTCAAAACACTTTCTTATTGACTTAGGACAAGGAAGGGAAAAGAGGCTGATTCTCCTTAACAGGATGAAATCATGAGGAAAGAGTGGCATCATCTCATCAGAGCTTTATGATCTAATAGATTATGTGGTGGTCTTTGTTTCCCTCTTTAGGGCACAGCCACACACATGTTTTTCGTACCTGATTGCATTTGCGATTCCGGTGCGATTTACATGCCATTTCTGTGCGTTTGCGAATTTTGAGATAGGAAATCGAATGCGATTGCCCATTAAATAGGTGATCGCAAAGGGATGCACAATCACAACACGAAATAATGTGATTTCAGTCGTGTTGCAACGATTTCAATGTTAGAAAAAAATGCATGCGCAAACACATGGAAATCGCGCTAGTGTGGCCTAGCCTTACTCTTCCGTTAAATCAGGTGCACCACTTAAATACTTGCAGGTTGCAGCCCACTCAAAGTTTTGTTCTGTTTTTGGATTTACGGAAATCTGGAAAAACCTGAAGATCTGAAAATGGAACTACTTTCGAGGGTTCGGAACGTATTTTTGAGGGTTACCGAATGTACAAGGCTATTTTCAGTAACCCTAAAAAATAACCTTGAACGTTCCATAAACGTCAAAAATACCACCGGAAACTGCATTCGAGTTTCCAATCGTATTTTTAGAGGGTTATCGGACAGAATGTTCAAATTTTGGAACAGAGGGGTTGCACTGCATACAGCAAAGTTTATTTAATATGTAACTGCAGTGCCAATGGATCCAGGTGGAAACAAGGAGGGGGAGAGAGCTCCACAGCGCATGCCAGAGTCCCCTGGAGGACGGGAAGGGGCAGATCCCGGTTTACACACAAGAAGGCTCCTACTCTTCACTTTTCGGACTTTCAGCAGCCACTGCAGGACAACCATGAGCAGAGGAAAAGGTAAAGATTTTTCAACCCTACATAGTGGGCCAGCAGTGGGGAAATTTTAGTTTAGTGGGTGGACATGTCTTTAAGGATAATTATGGTCTCCATTCTGGCAGAGCTGGTCCTCCCACCATGCAGTCTATCAGGCTGTGACAACCGACATAATAGCCAATGAGTTCTGCTGTTTTTTTACTCTGCTTCCAACTCTACACATGCTCAGCTTATAAAAGCTCATTGCAGAGAGAGGAGGCAGATAAAGTAAAATAACTTATCATTAAATATCTAGTTGAAGTTGAGGTTGCAGTAGATAACGGACAAGCCCCAGTTTTTTTTTTTTGTGTGTTTTTTATTTAAGGGTTGACATGACCTTTAAGGAGTAGGTACATGCAGGAATGTTGTAATATTACACTTTATTTGAACTTCCCCTTTATTCTGTTAGTGCTACGCTATCGCACTGCCATTAGCTAATACACTGTAAAATATAGTGTTTTCTTTAAAAGTTACTTCTCGGCAATTTGTTCCTTCCAAAAACTGCGAAATTAGACTACATAGCAATATGCTGTGGTATCAAATGAAACATCGCTACACCCTTTGCTAATGCCTTCCCATATGAGTCATATTTGCCTCCTTGCATGCAAATCTGGAGAAGAGAAGTTTCAAAGTTTTATTAGTATGCAGGAAATCTCCAGAACCACCGAGACTTACTCCGACAGTATAGAGATTCCAAGTAGGCACGAAAAAACTAATTCCATACAACGGTGACCTACATGTTTTCTGAACAGCCATTGTTTTCTGGATTCAGAAAAATAAAATAAGGAGTTCGTTCATTTTGAAAGCCAAATCCATTCTTCGCGATATTGTTCTGCAGAGAGAAGCTTAGCTTTATTTTGCCTTTAATGTTAGTTGAATGTAAGTAGGAGAAGGGGAGGATCTGACAAGAAACTTAATGTTCTCTTTTACTAAAAATGTTTCCTGCTATTTCCATTAACCATCAAATAAAATTAAACAGGGGATATTCATATAGCATTACCATATAAATCCCTATTTGCCCGGGACTGTCAAGGATTTCACTTGCATCCCACTGTTCCGGCCTGCATGGTGATTGTCCCGGATTTCTGGCACTTTTTTTTTTTAAACAAAACATTATTCATACCTGACACTGCCAGCCAGTAATGCCCTCAAGGAGCCCATCACTGGACGGAGGAGGAGTGTTCTCTATATGGAAGGCGAGCACTTTCAGGTTGTGAGTTGGGAGACTTGTCACGTTAATTTAACGTAAGGCAGACAAACATAAACAGTACAGTCTGAAAAAGTGTGTGGTGGGGGGGGGGGGCAGCTGCAACATTGTTCGCTCTAGCTTTTTCACATAGTCAACCCTCCACTCCATTACCCAGTGTTTCAGCCCTCCAGTTTATTACCCGCGTTATCAACCCTCCTGTTAAGCCAGTGTAGTCAGTAATTCCAGTGTAGACAGCCTTCCAGTCATTAGCCAGTGTACTCAGACCTCAGTTCATTACCCAGTGTAGACAACCCTCCAGTTCATAGCCATTGTATAGCCCCCAGTTTTTGCAGTGTACTCAGCCATTAGACAGCCTCCAGTTCATTAGCCAGTGTAATCAGCCCTCCAGCTCATTAGCCAGTGTACCAGCCCTCCAGTCATTGCCCAGTGATAGATAGCCCTCCAGTTCATTAGCCAGTGTACTCAGTCTCCAGTTCATTACCCAGTGTACTCAACCCTCCAGTCAGTTCACAATGTAAAATGGCAGTAGTGGTCTTAAAATGGGGCGTTACTCAAAAAATGGGTGTGGCTTGGAAAATTAGATGGCCAAAAAAATTGCATGGCCACACACCTAACATTGTGCCTTTTTGGATTTTCTAAATGTTGGAGGTATAGACTATTTAAATCCACAGTTTTTTCCAATACCATTAGTAGACTCTGCCAACAACATTTCTGTTAAGGGGGGTACACACGAGGGACTTTTTATCCTGGCAAAATGTTCACTGCTAGTGAGCTCTCTCCCAGGACAAATGATTGTTGGGAGCGTGATTAAACAACAGACCTGATTGCCAGTTTGTCCTATCCAGACAAACTGGCGGCAAGGCACTAGGTTGTCGGTTAGACGAAAATATGCAGGTGTGTACCCAGCCTTATGTTTATCTCCGGTTCCTCCCTGATCTAACCCATTTCTATTTGCTTCTCCCTTTTTCCATAACTAAAGAATGAATGTTGTGTTGTTACAATCAGTGCAGCCCTGCTAATTGCATTAGGTGTGTCCTTATGCGATCAAATGATCTGGCAACCCAGGTTGGAGGTTAGGAGATGTTTTTGTTGATGCAAACATCCCCCACGATAGCACACCTGCTGCATTAGTTTTATAGATGTAAGATCCCCTCCAACAGTACTCCTTTAATTGGTAAACTCATAGAGGTGCAGGTGGCATACCCCCCAACATTTCCCTTTAATAGGTACACTTCTAAAAACATGGTGCATAGCTGCAGATAGGGATAATGTAGTGATGCTGATCTTAGCACAGCTCTGTGCAATCCATCTCTAATGTAGGTAATGTTGCAAACACATTCTGTAAAATGACGCAGCAGGAGGGCTGTCTGTGAAAATTATCTATCTGTTCATAACAAAAACATACCCTTCCTACCCTCCAAAATAAACCTTTAAAAGTCCACTTTCACCTTTAAGAAGGTAATTGTGCAGCTGACAAGGAAGCTGCTGATTTTTACAATACAAAATTGCTACTAGGAATGTGCTAATCAGTGAATATCAGTGAAGCTCTCTGCACCTCCCTGCGTGGTTTCATTAATTAATACTTGTATATATTGATGTATAAACCAGGTTTTCAGGCTTTAATAAAAGTCTGAAAATCGTACCTTGGATTATACTCGAGTCAATCCTTCTCCTACCTTGTCCAGCGGCCGCTAGCTCTGCATCCTCTACGTTCCAGATGACGTCACTACTACCGCCTCTCATTTCCCGGCGCTGAGTAGTGATGTCATCCAGAAGCGCAGAGGATGTGGAGCAAGCAGCCGCCGGAGAAGGTAGGAAAAAGGCAACTAAACAGGAGTCCCCAATACTTCCAAAAAGGGTAAACCTCCTTTATTTGTGCATATAATAAAAGAGATGGATCGGGTCCATCACGGACCGGATCCCTTATATGTTTTTTGCTTTAAATGCAGCTTGCAAACTTGGTTTACATAAAACAGGATAGTTCTAGTACATTTATCACTTACAAGGAGAATGTAATAAAAGTTCTTATCAATAAAAAATGTGCTAATTTTGCCCCAACCAATCAGATGTTAGCTTTCTAATGTTATATAATATCTGATTGGTTGAGGCAAAATTAGCACCATTTTTAATGATAGAACTTTTATTGAATCTCCCTGTATATTTTTAATCCATTTTAGTCTGTTATATAATTCCAATAACACTAGTTTTTATTATAGCACCTACAATTAATTCAGATCAGGATTCATTTTCACTATCAATTCAATTTGAAAATGTATATATTTAATAGACCCTATTGCCTGAAATTTGAGAGGCGATAGGTGAGGTGAGGTGTCAAACACCTTCTATCTTTCTATTACCTGTCATCTTTTTTTTTCAAACAAAATGTACTCATTAATTAACTTCATGAAATGTAAAGTCTGCTGTTAGTAAGGCCTGGTTAGTGGTAGTTCATTAGAGAATATTTTGCGTGTTTTACAGCCTATAGCTTAGCTATATAAGGTCCGGGTACTTACGTTATCCTAACTGCTGTGTCCAAGCCTTCATGTGTGTGTGCCCCTGCAGTGTCTATGTATCCACCACTAGAGGAGGACACACAACACGGAGGCATGGACACAGGACAACTAAACTTACCTTACCCATTGTCACACCACTGGGTTCCACGCCTATGATTTGGAATATTTACAAAATTTTGCTTCGTGGTTTTGTCTTTTATTCCATCAGCGACTCGGGCAATGAGAAGACAAGCTTTGTAGAAGCATTTCTTCTCATTGGCCGGAGTCACAAAGGCAGAAGTGGAGTCGGAGCCGCAAAGGAAGAAGATATACAGAGCTGTGAGGACCTGGCAGTTTAGGTCTTCTCTCTGCATCCGGGCACACTACTGCATCCAGGCCCCTTGAAGCAGAGCGAGGTGTGAGTTACTGGGCTTGGGACACTTCCAGTGCCCTTTAATTAAACAGGCTTAAAGGGTATGTCCATGCTTTTTTTTAACTTTACTTTATTGTTTTACTGAAGAACAGGAGGTATATGTGCTAGTCTTATCTCCCCTTCTTCAGTAAAACTTGTAGGAGCGGAGGAAGAACTTACCTTGATCGATCCAGCGCTGCTCAAAGACTTAAACTCGGATGTCCTTAACACCGTGTCCGCATGTGCACACAGTGCAAAGGAGTGTGGATGCCTCGGAGACTGTCAGAGAAGCCAGTGCTGTTTGATTTTCTGGTAAGTTCTTCCTCTGGTCTTGCAAGTTTTACTGAAGTAGGGTATGTAAGACTTAGTACATTTATCTCCTGTTCTTCAGTAAAACAGTAAAAAGTAAAGATGATTTATATAAAGCAAGATGGTATAGTTTTACTTGTAACACCGCCTTTGTAGGGGACAGTCTATAATAACACATTATGCAGGAAAAGAATGCCGACTCCCTTGTAGACAGACATCTCTAGATATGAAAGACCTTTTGACCGGAACTTACTGGAGTTTCATCTGAAGTTGGAATGTAAAGTTCTGTTCAGTTGTATAGAATCAATGAATAGACTTTTTTCTTCCATTACTGTACATTCTCATATGGATTTTTAACTTCAGCCACAACTGTGAAACAATGCCATATCCTTGAATTATATTCTCCTTGACAAGACCTTTTAATAATGAATCAATCAGTCAATCAATTGAAATACTTTGTAGAGCACTTTTGACTCTAAATAATTTACAATCTGTCCTATTTTTTGTCTGAAGTTGCTTTGTGAAAGATATTGTTATACAAATACAGTATATGATCTACATAATGTTTTTTTTTTTTTGCATTACCTTTTTTTAGCAGTCAATCGGTTGAAGGAGTTTTCGGCTCTGGTAATGGTTCTCTACTTCTTACCCAGCTTCCTGTGAAGACTAAGGGCTAGGCACACTAGAGCAATTTCCAGAGATTTTTTTCTAACATTGAAATTGCACAAAAATCGCAAGATTTTTGGTGCATTGCAATTGTGCATCTGTTTGCGATACACAGTCGCCAGAGATGGCCAAAACTCACCAGTTTCTTTCCGTTTTCAGATTCCTGGATCTCAGGAAAATCCTGAAGATCTGAAAATCCAAAAATAGAATGAATTATCGAATATTCAAGGCTATTTTCGATCATTTTCTAAAATAACCTTGAATGTTCGATAACCCTCGAAAATACGATCGGAGGCTACTTTCGAGTTTCCGATCATAACATTATCCAATGTTCAAGGCTATTTTGAAAATTATAAATGCGCTCCGAAGTCCCAAAAACCGGACGACCGGATTTCAGAACTAAGTTGGATATATATACATAATAAGGGGCAGGGTTACAGGAATCAGTTTAAAGAAAAGTGAACTATTCCTTTAATGCATTGATTGAAGAACGGGAGGTATTATTACTACATTCGAGGGTTACCAGCGCTACATTTGAGGGTTAACGCCAATTCGAGGGTTATGATCACATTTGAGGTTATCGCCGAACCGCAACATATGAGGGTTATCGAATAGAAAATTATTGAATTTTCGATAATTATTGAAAGTATGTCCTTGATTTTGGAAAACCCGAAAATTCATAGTTGGAAGTCTAAAATTCAGAGTTCATCAACTCAGTTGAGTCTAGCCATCTCACTGAACAGCATGGACCGCTAGTTACAGATCTATTACTACATGTACAAGAAGATTTACAATGTATAATTACAAAATGAAATTAGTTCTCATTTAAGGTAAATTTGATGATCTTTGGACAATCAGCTACACATGGTCCAAAGATTGCACAATATTGGAATATCCTGATATTATTGTATGGGCTCCTATAGTCAGGAATTCCATAAAATATTTTTCCCTGGTATAATATTAAAGACTGATCAGTAGTAGTAGCTCAGTAGTTTTTGTTCCACACTAAGAAAACATCTTCTCGGTACCAGGAACAAATTCACATGATTATCTGTCAATGTGTAATGTTATTGTGTAATGTTTATTTTATAGCTTCGTACAGGATCTGAGATACATTGAAGCCATTGATTAACCCCCGGTAGCATTGCAAGATGTACAAACCACCTATTTACAAGAGAGATGGTTTGTCACAAAATCAACTTTCTGGTTTTGTTATGATGGATGAACATTGTGGTACATAAATTATTGTGCGAGTGCCTATTTACCCAACCTCAGCGGAGTATATTTTACATTGTGTTTTGACATCCATAAAAACAAAGAAGATTTATGATTTTTCGACCATTTTGGACATCGTTATAATCAACAGAGCGAGAGAACAAATAAAAAGTAAAACTAATTCATTCTATTTTTAAGGATGATAAAAACATTCTTAAATGTATAACTACAGGCCAACGATCAGCTGTTACTACCAATGTTGATTTTAATCTATTTCCAGAGGGGTGGTTTATGTATCTAGTCTCACTTGAAACAGTTCAAGTCTTTCAGTCTTTCCCTACAAATCATTGCTGACGATAATTGTTACTGTAACAGAAATGAGACTGGATGCAAATATTAACCATTTGCGTGAATGTTATTTAAGAAACGTCAGTCGTGATCAAATCCTCCTTCTACAGTTCTAGAGATATTTATGATTTGACACATTGCAATTCAGGAACCAGGAAATAATACACTGTTTAAAGGGCCACCATACTCACTCAAACAACTTCACATTTCTCAAACTACAATTTGAGAAAGTAAAAATGGCGGTACTCACATATTTATCTGTGTTGCTTTGTCATTAAATATTAATGTTTATTGAGTTCTCCTAATTGCCCCACCATCCCTTACTCACTGCTTCTGTAGTGTCTGTGACACTTATAAGTTCTGCAAGCCTCACCATGGACACTGCTCAGTTTACACATCTCCCTCCCTCCCTCCCCCTTTTTATTTTCTCTGCTGATTCTTTTAATTGTTGCAGAAGCGGTCTGGCAGGCAGCCAAAGATCCTAGTAGAGGTTAGGGATTATAGGGGTTATAATTTCTGCTTCTGGAGTGACCTGAAATGCTGTGATTTCAAATGATGATTTCTCGGATCTACAGTCAGATTTAAAATCCCAAAAGGTTTTGGAGCAGTGGGATCTGCTGTATCTAAAGGTACATCTGTATCTAAAGTTGAAAATTTGATAATGTGAGTATAGATACCCCTAATTCAGCTAACATGGGATACATACAGAGAAATAGATTCCAGATTTTACTATTACTTAATGAATTACTAGCAACTGAATAAAAAAGTCAGAAGAAATTTTACAAACTCCTTCAATGTATACTATATTATTAGCTAGAATGCTGGAACATATGGGTAAACCCAGAGGTGGAAATTTGCTCCTGCACCCCTATCTCAGAGTGCCTGCAGGGGGCTGCCTCATCGTGAAAAGGTCAAGCAGAAGATCTGCAAGTGTAATGTAATAGAAAATGATACTTACCTTCCCTGCTTACTCCTTTTGAAGTATCTGGGTAAGGACCTGTACCGCTCACCCTGTGGTACACTGTCTATCAGCTATAATACTTATGGAAAGATTGTAAAAGGAGCAGTCATGTCACTGACAGTTTGGTAGATCAGACAGTTTGATCAGCCTGGTGAATAAATCTTTTGGTATTACAGCTGATAGACGTTATGCAGGGGTGAGGACCTTAGCTGTTCAGGTCCTCACCCTGGTACTACTAAGGGGATGTGTGTAGATTGGAAGAGTTAATTCCTCTTTAAATTGCTTGCATAGCCACACAATTCCTTACTTAAAATTACACGTTACTCTTTAAATTCCTTGCACAATGATGTCTTCAAGAACTAAAGTTAAAAGGTCGTACACGTGCGATCGCGGTTGCCGACCCGTGACAATGATGTTTATGAACGCCAGTTTCAGCTAATAAACGGCCCATGTATGGGTAATTTATCGGCTGAAATGGCGTTCATTGGGGATCATTGCTCAAACCGTTTTTGCCAATAAAGTGCCCATTCGCGGGCCGATTATGAGCTGAGACGGCCGTTCGTACACATTGTGCACCGCGGGTCGGCACCCGCGATAGTATGTGTGTAAAACCTAAAGTCTAGTTAAACTAGTTAATACCACAGATATGCTATATTGTTTGTTTATTAACCAAATCATATGCTCAATTGCTTAGTTTAGGCATGTGGCTTTCATTAAAACTAACAGAGATGGCACCGAGTTAATTATAGGACATAATCTCCATGATCCTCATTTCATTGTATGTAATGTTTGCTCTGGATTGCAATATAAGGAGAAGTAGCAAAGTGGACAGATGCTGTAAACACTATCAATGAACTCAACACGAAAGGAATTCATTATTATGTCTAAAGGTTTTGTCAGTGTCGACCCTTGATGATTTGTGGGCCAAACCTTCACAATTGAAAAACCTTCCGTAATATTCTATATAGTAATTATTACAACAACAACAAACAAATCCTCCCCAAAACCCAAATACAATTAATACAAAATGTAAAATATAAAAGTTCTTGCTGATGTGTTGAACGCATGGACAGATTACGTTACAAAGAAGCATTCATTAAGTGAAAATTATCAGACTTTTATGAGCCATTTAAAACCATTTACATCCTTACCTTTAAAACAATAAAATGTTTTCACACTTTGATTTTCTCTCAAATAACCAATATTAACCTCAACTCTAATATGAAACGTTACTATCCTCTTCTAAGTCCGAGAAGGAATAAACACTATAGCAAAAATCCACCACACAAATGACTATAATCATAAAACTGCTGTGCTCTCTGATAATGCTGGATATAGGCATGTTTAACTCATAGAGAATTGTTTATATGATCCAAATACAGGAAGTCTTCTACCAGGAACTGACTGCAGAAAACCCAACAACATCAATGACTCACAAGGTCAAATGTTTTTTGTGCTTAAATCTTGGAGAATAACTTGACAAAAAGAAGGGTTATCTGTATTCAAGCTAAAAAGGTCAAAACTATATGGAAAATGGGAAAACCCAATAGCATATTGCCAACATATTTAATATATCCATTCTGATTATGTTTAATGGTGGACTAAAGCCACCTTAAAAGCACTTATTGGCTGTCTATGACCTGGTGTATGGATGCTTGTTCAGGCCTCATTGAGATCTGGATTGTTAGATCATCACGCCAATCGACCTAATGGCTATTACTGTAGTCCGACCGAGTGCCCATAAACTAAGCAATAGTCAACTGAAATGGACGTTAGTTTGGCACTCATTTGTAGCGGGTCAGGCCTGTATATCGCACATGTGTACTGGCTTAAGGAGTAAATGTAAGTGTTTTCTGCATGAATTCTACAATTGGCAAATACAGATAGCTCTCAACTTAGAAGGTAAAGCAGATTTTGGATAAATGATGTCTTTAAATCAGTAGGGTTTTTTACATTTACAAAGTTGTCACAAGCCCAGATACAAAGTTTTAAATGCTCGGTGAATTATTTAGCCACACACCCCTTCCCTTCCTTCCTGGCAGAGCTGTCGGGTAACTGCTGTGTGACCTGCGTGTGACTTCTCTGTAATCGAGACTAAGCAGATGAAAAAATTCAGGAAAGCCAGAAACAAATAAAAAAAATATGAGAGAATTCATGAGGCTCATTTACATTTTAACTTTCCTTTATGTAAATAATGGGAAAATAAATACTGCATAAATACTGCATTTATTATAATTAGTTTGATTCTTCATATAAAACAAATGGAAATAATACTACTCTAACCCATCTTTAAAGTTCCTTGGTGAGGACCTAAATCACCATATCCCCATCCTTATGCTAAATCTATCCCCTGTACCAGGGGCGCTGAAATCGCACTAATGGTCCTCTCCCATAGTCCGGGACTACTCGGGATTGGCCTATGGAAAAACACAAGGCCAAACCAGGAGCACAAACGCAACTTCTCTGTAGTGAAACGGGATGTAGGCCAAAACAGGGTTGGTAGAAGTATAATTTTCCTGGCAAATAAAAGTTCACATTTTAGTAATTTATTATCAATATTTTTAAAGGACATGCCCATCCTCCAAACTAAATTGGTTTGTGTGAGGCTCATAGTTAGACTTTTTCGTGCACGGCAGCAGAAGGACTAGTTTGGGCAATACTTAACTTTTGAAAGCTGACTTTAATAAAGCAAATAAATGTATTTTCATGGTTTTATTAGACAGTGGAAATGAAAAAAATTACAATTTTTGTGTCTACGTTCCATAAGTCCATATGGAATTAAACATTTTTTCTAAACCCTTGCTCTCACACTATCACACCTTGGTTTAATATGTATATCTGAACCTCGGACTAAACGTACATTGGAATATACTGTAACATATGTTGTCATTTTGCACTTTTAGCTCCTGTATAGAGTTCAGAGAAATTAATAGGAGATTCAATAAAAGTTCTTATCGTTTAAAATTAAACAAATTAAATTAATTTTGCCCCAACCAATCGATCTATTTAACATTTGAAAGCTAACATCTGATGGTTGGGGCAAAATTAGCACCATTTTAAACGATAAGAACTTTTATTGAATAACACCCCTAAGTTTCTTAGTTTGGTGGGAAATTAAAACATGTAAATATCTGTAATAAAACATAACTAATTAAATGTCTAATGTATAAATTTCATCTAAGTCTTCATAAAGATCATGCAGGCAAAAATCATTCATTTCTTTCACCTCCATCATCCTTTAGACACCATCATACAGGATTTAAGATCTATATTTATGATTGATACAATCTCATCAATTGTGCATGGCTCAAATTTTACAAATGCAGCTGGAGCACCATGTTGATTGCCTGCAGCAAAATCATGGTGGTTAATACTTGTATGTCCAACATAAGGCTCCAGAAAAATAAATAGTCTCCACTCCATCTCACTTGCAGACAAAAAAGAAGACACTTACAATACAAACCCCCCAAAATCATGAAGAATTAAACTCAAGGATTATATAACATGTGATTCAAAATTTGTTATTTGCCTTAACCTGTACTTGTGGTGTGGTATATTGGGGAGATGACACAGAAGGGGAAATCAAGGATTTAACAATAAATCATCTATTGATACCAAACAAAATATATTACCAGTCCAGGACCTGCCAGTAGATGATCTACGATTCATGGTACTTGAGAGATTGTTGATGATGGTTCACACAATAGAAACTATGGTGGATAAGCATTTGAAATTGCTCCATCCCATGGATCAAAGCATGTTTCACTAAAACGCACCACAGCCCTATGATCTTATATAAATATTGATCATCATTCCTATCTAATCCCCTTCTTAACACAGACAGAAAGAACATATACAATACTCAGTGAAACCCACATTACATAGGAATTATAGTAATATAGAAACATAGTTTTGGAGATTAAATAAAGATATATGTTCATATAGTTCAAACTTTATATCCTGCATAATGTCTGTCTAACAGTTACAGTACATAGTAACATAATATTGGAGGGTGTATAAGACATCCATCCATCTAGTCCAACCATATACCCTACCCATAATGTCTGTATAACAGTTACATAGTAACATAAAATTGGAGGGTGTATAAAGCATCCATCCATCTAGTCCAACCATTATACCCTACCCATAATGTCTGCTAAAAGTTCATAGTAACATAGTATTGGAGGTTGTTATAAAGGCATCCTCCATCTAGTCCAACTTTATACTCTACCAATAATGTCTGTCTAACGTAACATAGATTGAGGTTGTCTAAAAGACATGTTCCATCTAATCCAACTTTATACCCTACCATAATGTCTGTATAACAGTTACATGTAACATAGTATTGGAGGTGTATAAATAACATACATCCCTCTAGTCCAACCTTTATACCCTAACAATAATGTCTGTCTAACAGTTACATAGTAACATAGTATTGGAGGTTGCATAAAGACATACATCCCTCTAGTCCAACCTTTATACCCTACCAATAATGTCTGTCTAACAGTTACATAGTAACATAGTATTGAGGTTGTATAAAGACATGTGTCCATCTAATCCAACTGTTATACACTACCCATAATGTCTGTATAACAGTTATATAGTAACATAGTATTGGAGGTTGATAAGACAGTCCAACTAGTCCAACCTTTATAACCCTACCCATAATGCCTGTATAACAGTTACATAGTAACATAGTATTGGAGGTTGTATAAAGACATACATCCATCTAGTCCAACCTTATACCCTACCCATAATGTCTGTCTAACAGTTACATAGTAACATAGTATTGGAGGCTGTATAAAGAAATACGTCCATCTAGTCCAACCTTTATACCCTACCCATATGTCTTATAACAGTTACATAGTAACATAGTATTGGAGGTTATTAAAGACATACGTCCATCTAGTCCAACCTTTATACCCTACCCATAGTGTCTGTATAAAGTTGCATATAACATAGTATTGGAGGTTGTATAAAGACATTTGTCCATCTAGTCCAACCTTTATACCCTACCCATAATGTCGTCTAACAGTTACATAGTAACATAGTATTGGAGGTTTATAAAGACATAGTCCATTTAGTCCAAACTTTATACACTACCCATAATGTCTGTCTAACGTTACATAGTACATAGTATTGGAGAGTGCATAAAGACATACGTCCATTAGTCCAAGCTATATATCCTACATTAAACAGAATAAAAAGCTTTCCATGTGACATTCTTTTGCCAATCCTTTTTTTCATTCAAACGGCAAATATATTGGTTAATGGAGTGGTTAAGTTGAATTATCATTGATGTCAATCAATCACGGAACACATACATATTGTCTGACCCTTCTGATGATATCAGAACTTAGACTGCTGAACGATAGCCAAGCAAGCTATCAGAGCATATACAGTGTGACCATGTCTGTTTGAGACGAACACACAACAACCAAAGAGCAGTAGGTATTAGCATTAACCTACCAGCAGGATTTTCTCCGATGGATTCTCTGCATTTTATATCCTCTGGATTGGTCATAGATTTGAACCTCTTGACAAATTGCCTTTCCAGAGAAGCAACTTTCTACTGCCACAGTCAATCAATTTCTACAAAATGAAAGCTACTGCTATCTTTGTTTTCTGTCTATTCCACTTATGGTTCAGACATGATTGAAACAAATGTGTATAATTAAAAACACAGAGGACAGACACTGCTGATTGTTTAGAAATACGATGCTGGATAGTAATACTCCTTAGTGAATGCAATTGTGATTTTCACTTATTTGCTGCATCATAATCAAAATTCTTGAAACAAAAGTATTTTCCAAACCTTTTTGTACCATAAATTGAACGTGATCGTGATTCCCTGCTTCTACCTGCTCTCTGCCCCCCTCCACTGCAGCTGCTCTGTTCTTTTTGGTTCCCAAGCAGCCGCAGTGGAGCTATACCGGAAATGGCAGTCAGTGATTGGCCATGACATCACTGTCATGGTCGACACTGACTGCCTTACCTGGAGAACCGCGGAGGTGGATCGAGGAGCTAGTAAGTAGATTTCTGTGGAGGGGAGCAGAATTATTAGATTTTAACAAAACGAAAACTAGGTTTTTTATAAGGGGTGGACATTCAGTAACTCATGAATAACTTGTAGTGACCTCTCTCTAAACAGGGTTAAGCAAAAAAATTGTTACTCAATAGAAATATGTCACAAATATCACAGGATTGGATGCACGGTCCGAATAACAGAAAATGGTACACTTTCTCTTTAAGGTAAAGTGCAATATCCTTTGATATTTGTGATTACTTTCTTGCACTGTGGGTCTAGCACAGTCTGGGGCAGTTTGCACCCGGGTCCCCCGTTGGAGGTGTGAGAAGCTTCAATATGCATTCGGCATTACCAGCCAGTGATTTTGATTGTATATTGCTTAGCGAAGGGTTCGGGCTTACAGCACCTGAACCATCTCAGTGACTTTCAGACATATATATATTATATAAATAATATTATATTATTATAGATTTGTAATTACTCTCGCTCCTGAGAAATTATAGTGATTTATTGTAGGTGTTAGTAGCACCGATTTTTGATTTGTGAACTCAATAGAAAATGTCTACAGAATTCAGGAAAAAAAACTCAGCAAAAGATCAGATACAGCCATCTGCTAGTTAGGAATTATAAGAATCAGTGAGAGTAAACAAATTCTACCCTGAAGGCACATTTGATAAGATAAATTACATTAACTTACATTCTGTAAAACAATATTACCATAATTATTTTAAAACTAATTTTGGAGCATCCTAACAGAAGCAATGAGTTTTCAAATATTTCAAAGAAAGTTTTCTGGCCTTCTTTTAAAAACTGTTCCATCCTGCTACTTCCCATTCTGTAAAAGTAGAAGGTACATCTGATTTAAAGAGCCTTTGTGCATAGATGCCAACAGGCATTTTTCAATGTGATACGATCTCTAATCAGTGAAATGTTTATAAATGGGTCGGATTAAAACTGAATTCTAGTTAAACAATTTGTCAATGTGTCACTGAGTCGGTCCATTCAGAATCAACTAATTAAAAGCATATCTGAAAAAGGTGTGTAGTAAATTACTGTAATATTCAAACCAAATTCAGCAAGGCAATAAATACTGAGTTGTCTAAACACCTTCATTTTTTTTTTGTATATATTAAAGTGAGGTTATGTTGTCATCTCCTTTTCCTGTTTATGTTTTTGTAATTTATTCAATATATTTTGTTCTGTGGAATTTTGTCTGTGGATCCCGTAAATTTTAACCATGACTTGGTTTCCAAAGTTTACAAACTGAATACTAAAGGTTTTACATTCCCCAAAAATAGTTTATTTGCCAACTGTATGACTGCATGTCAAACAATTTATAGAGATGAATTAATACAGTTCTCAGTTATTTTTTCATATACTTTTTCTTTTACATTCAAAACAGTAGTAATGTGATATCATGTGTGTGTTCCATGCATTATTCAAAATATGTCAATTTCCTGCCATATCTCTGTTACCAAGCTGTTATTGCTTAAGAATCTGTTGCAACGTTGTGGCGTGATCTGTAGCAATTCTTACATTATATTTAATATTAACTTTATATCGAAGTGCTCACACATCTTCCTGTTGGTGTTTTTTTTTACAGTCCTTAGCACAAATGCAGGTAGAGAGAACAAAACAGTTTCATGGATGTGTTAAAATCTACGGAACCGAATTAAAGCTGATTCCCCCCCCCCAACATTGAATTTTTTACTTTTCGCCACAAGAAAAATTGAATTTCAAGAATTAGAAAGAACATCTTAAGCGGATTCTCAAACAGTGTGCCCTCTTGTGGAGGAATGCTGGGAGTTGTAGTTTCAAAACATCTGGAGGATACTGTTTGTTCTTAAAGGACAATATTACTCACCTCAGCTTGGGTCCTGGATTTAGCTTAGTTACAACCAATGCATCTAACTTGGTTTGTGCATCCCATCAATCTACTTCTGGTTTAGTCCCTGCTGGGCGACTAAGCTCATCTTCTATTGGTTGTCTGGCCCCAGGCTGAATGTGGGGGATTGTTGCAGCTAGAGATGTAATGTGGTTTCTAATAGAACCCAGTTTCAAACCAAATCTGAGGGTTTAGAAGTCCCGACGACGAAAACTTCGGATTTTTATCGAAGTAGACGATTTTCAATAATCAAAAATCGAAAGTAGATGATTTTGGGGAATAGTAAATTTAAGGTAGACGATTTTTCGTAAATCGAAAGTAGTACGATTTTCGAAAATAGACGATTTTTTTATTTTAAACGATTTTCGAAAATGAGAAAGTAGATGATTTCGAAATTACCGTATATACTCGATATAACCGAGTTTTTCAGGCTGAAAAATCAGCCTGAAAAACTTGGACTGGTTTATACTCGAGTCACAGCTTCCTGAGCATTCGGCAGCCGCACGATCTTTCTCTGTACTGGTGCGCCGGCCTGACGTCACTCCCCGGCGCCGGGCAGTGACGTCAGCCGGTGCGCCAGTAAAGGAATGAGCGCACGGCTGCCGAATGCTAAGGATAACGTACCTTCGATGCTGCAGGAAGCCTTGGATGGAGGAAGCCCTTGGATGGAGGAGAGCCCCACAGGGAGAGAGACCACCAGTTACAAACTGAACTGGGTGGAGGGTGAGGGGGCATTCAAGGTTTTGGGAACTACAACCCCAGCATGCTTTATTAGCTGGGAGTTGTAGTTTCAAACATCTGAATGCCAAGTGAGGGGTGGCATTCAGTGTGTTTGGAAACACAACCCCAGCTAATAAGCTGATGCTGGAGTTTGTAGTTTTCCAAACATATTGAATGCCAGTGGGGGTGGCATTCAAGATGTGGAAACTACACCTCCAGCAATGCATTAGCGGGAGTTGTAGTTTCCAAACATCTTGAATGCCAAGTTTCTACCCTCGGTTTATACTCGAGTCAACAACTTTTATTAGGGTTTTAAGCTGAATTGGGTACCTCGGTTTATACTCGAGTCGGTTTACGGTTTTCGAAAGTAGACGATTTTAAAATCCAAAAATGAAAGTAGTGATTTTCAAAATCGAAAGACTTTCAAAAAGTAAGGTTAAGACTGATAACAATTATGGGGGAGGGTCACCATAAACTTGTAGTACAAGGTGCAAGACCTTGTTATGCCACTTTTGTACATATTTCAGTTATATTAAAGCCTCACCCCAAAACAAGATACAAGTACCTGATTGCAGAAATGTAGTCCAAGTGGCCACTTTAGCCACAATCTAATGATGTACATGCTCCTATTTAGAAATATAGAAACTAGATTTAAAGGGCATATCCCCCCCCCCTTTGGTAATTTTCATATGTTGTAGGGCTAGTTCCCCCAGCCCCAACCGCTATATTATATTTGAATATAAAGTTCCCCCAATCGTATATACCTTCCTCTCTCTCCTCGCCGCCATGCCCGCCTTCTGCTTGTCACGGAAACTGCAAGCAGGGGGCTGGACGGCAGCCACATCTGTGATTGGCTGAGAGGCACCAATCACAGACGCGGCTGCCGGCAGTTCAGAACGCAGAGGAGAGAGGGAAGGTAAGAAAGATCGAGGGACTTTCTTATAATATCTATTGCGGTGGGGCGTGGGGGAACTACCCTAATATGTGGGAAAGGGGATTTACACTAGGGGGAGGGAGAGAACAAAACGGGAGGGAGAGGGGGTGGGGGAGGAGTTAGTGAAGGCGCTTGTGAGCAAGCCCAAAAAGGAGAGGACAGCTCGAGGTCAGAAACAATTTCCCTGGTGGCCAGGCTTCTGTGGTCAGTTTTTTTAACTTTGGGGGGACATTACAGGAGAACCATTTGGAGTTGGGATGTAGGTAAGGATTTTATACAGTACAGAGTCGGCTTAGTCTAGTTTTTATAGTTATTGCTGTGGTAGACTTGCACTTCTTCCTCTTTTTTAAGGTGGTTCAAAATGGCTCGGCTGTAGCCTGTATCAGTTAAATAGCCGAGAGGATTGTCCAGCTTTGCCTGGGTGCGGACAATTCAAAAATCGGATATGGTCTTTAATCAGGAAAGTGAGAAGTATAGCAGAGTGGCCACCACTTGAGGGAGTTCGGCTTCTAAAAAAAGTTTGCTTTCTCTGCATCAAATATTATACATAATTGAGCTGTCTGAGTAGTTGGGATGTGTTGTGGATATGCTCTCTCTCAACCGGCAAGACTAATGCAATCATTGTGGTCCAATATACCATGGGGCAGATGTGATGCAAAAGGAAATCAGTGTGCAGATTACTTTGAGAGAAAATGTAGTTCATTTTTGATGTGTGCTATATGTGGTGAGTGGCATGAGTATTTCAAGTGTATCTGGAAATCTTAAGCACCAGATAGACATCCAATCCCAGAAATATATTAGAGATGCCAGTGGGGTAAACAGCAATTTGAAAGTGGAGGTGTGTGTGGTGTGTGTGGGGTGTCTGTCTTGGGGCAATCACCTTATCAAGTTGGCTAGACAGGGGGTGTAGGGTACGCAAGGGAATTTTTAGAGGTAGGGAAAAAAATGAGGTGGAAGTATTTATTAGGATATACCATGACCTGGATGAATGAATATTACAGATATACCATGACCTGGATGGATGAATATTACAGATATACCATGACCTGGATAGATGAATATTACAGATATACCATGACCTGGATGAAGGAATATTACAGATATACTGTGACCTGGATTAATGAATTTCACAGATATACAATGACCTGGATGATTAAATGTCTGTTGGGTATACTGTATGATAAAACACATTTTGCAGATGACACAAAACTCTGTCGACAGATGATGTTCTATTGTTGCAGGCGGATCTAGATAGATTGTAACATTGGGCTGCTAAGTGGTAGATGAGATACAATGTTTATAAATGTAAGGTGATTCATTTTGGGCTTAAAAATCCTTGCACTGTTTATACTATAAATAACTCTAATAATAAGTGATTGTCTGTTGAAAAAGGATCTTAGATTTCTGGTGGATAACAATCTTTAATACAGTAAGCAGTACCAGGCAGCAACAGCTAGAGCCGGCAAGTGGAGATGCTGAACTTCATAAAGTTTGGTCTGTTTTCGAACTTTCGAACTACAGTAAAAGTTTGAAAGTTCTAATTCGGACCCATTAAAGTCAATGGAGAGCGATAGTTCAAAAAGTCCGGATGATTTACAGCTAAACTAACAATGGTAACTTACTGTTATGGCTGTGACACCTGAGAAATGGTCTGGGGAACATGTCACTATCACCAAAACCTGTTTAAACACTTCTTAAACACGAGCGGGCAATTGATGGGTTTTGCGCAAGCTACATTTGAGGGTTATGGCCAATTCGAGGGTTACTGAATGATACTTTCGAGGGTTAGCGAAAATAAAACCATAAATACGAGGGTTACCGAAATCGAATGATACTTTCAATGATTAGCAAAAACGAACAATACTTTTGAGGGTTAGCAAACGATACATTCTAGGGTTAGAGAAAACTATCCATACATTCGAGGGTTGCAGAAAACAAACGATACATTTGAGGGTTACCAAAAATTGAAGGCTACATTCGAGGGTAAGCAAACAATACATTCTAGCGTTAGCAAAAACGATCTGTACATTCGAGGGTTAGCAAAAATGAACAATACATCCAAGGGTTAGCGAACGATACTTTCTAGGGTTAGCGAACGGCCCGTAAATTCGATAATTATCGCGTTTTCGATAATTATCGAAAATACACCCACGAGTCCGGATAGTCTTAGAAATCTGGGTCCGGGATAGTACGAGAAGTCCAAGTCTGTTTGGAATTGTTAAGTTCGACTCAAACTCGGGTTTGAGTTTGTGTTCTAGTCCATCTCTACCAGCAAGATAATGGCTTGTATAAAAAGAGGTATGTATTCAAGGGAGAAAAATATTATTCTCCCTTTTTACAAAACACTGATAAGGCCTCATTGGGAATATGCAGTGCAGTTTTGGAATCTTGTGTACAAAAAGGAAATCTTGGAAATGGAAAGGGTTCATAGAAGGTAATTAAATTAAAAGGGGGACTGGGGGTGCTTATCCAGTCTTAAAACAGATTGGATAAGATTAAATTATGCATACTAGAGAAAATGTGCTTGCATGGGCTTATGATCACTGTGAATAATCACTTTAATGGGCCACACAATAAACTATCTGGGGTATTGTTTAAGATTGCAAGTGTCAGGGAAAAGTGCTTACCTGTCTCGCATTCCAGCGCAGGGTCCATCGGCCGGCCTCGGAGGTCTTCGGGTGGTTCCATTGCGGCTGATGTCACCGATCAGTGTCTTTAGTGTTTGTGCGCGAGCGCCTCCTCTTCTGCTCATGCATTCATCCAGTCGTCTTCTGGTGCCGTGCGGACACACGCAGGCACCTCCACTTATCTCCTCCGTTACTCTTCACCACCTTTAAGGTGATTGCCGGGGGTTGGGGGTGTACGCCCAACCTGCAGTGGGTGGTCGTACCTGCCACAGGAGGCACGCCCACCTCACGTGGTGGGACAGTTGCGACCACCCGCCGCATGACCCCTTCCCAGCAGCCCCTCCCAGGCCCCTGCCCTGTACGTTCGCGGGGAGGGGCCCGCTGGGGGGTTGGAGGGACCCTCCAGTGGGGGCACTGACAAGTGCCTTTCGAGGCTTAGGGGGTCCCCACAGCCAAGGAGGGGATCTTGGTACGGGCTGTGGGACCCCCTAAGCCCTAAAGGCCTCTTCTCAGGGCCGCAAGGATACTTGTAGGTGCCGCAAGGGCCCTGATAGGGCTGGGGAAGAGGGACCCCGGTTCGAGCTGCGGGACCCCTTAAGCCCCAAAGGGCTCTTGTCAGAGCCACAAGGGCCCTGATAGGGCCAGGGAGGGGGGTCCCGGTTCGAGCTGCAGGACCCCTTAAGCCCCAAAGGGCATTTGTCAGAGCCACAAGGACACTTGTTAGTGCCACAAGGGCACTGATAGGCCCGGGGAGGGAGGGGTCCCTCTTTGAGCTACGGGACCCCCTAAGCCCGAAAAGGCACTTATCACCTCCAGCCCCCAGTGGGTCCTTCCTTTCCCCTATCCGCAAATGTACGAGACGGGGGTCTGGGAAGGGCTGCGATAAAGGGGTCATGCGGCGGGTGGTCACAGACGCAGGGGGCGAGGGCAGGGTGGGCGTACACCCTGCACGCCCTATGTGGTGGCGGATGCGACTACCCGTGGCGCAATCCTTTCCCAGCAGCCCCTCCCAGCCCCCTGCTCTGTACATTGGGTTTGAGCTCTCTTAGCCACAATGCACTAAGTACAGTATCGACGCAAAGGGAGTTCAAATTACCGCCGCACATCGCCGCAGTAATGCTTTTCGCGCCGATGTGGTTCGCCTTTATAAATATGCCGAAAACTTTATTTTCACCGTGGCGGATGTGCGGCAGTAATTTTGGGGCAGTATTAACAGCCCTTTATAAATATGCCCCTTTTTCACCCGTTCATGCTGGGGTTTTTTTGCCTTTCTCTGGGTAGGTTGGACTGGATGCACATATGTTTTTATTCAGCCTCAAATACTATACATCATTGGGCAATGGGCATTTACAAAGTCAAATTTGATTAATATTTTCCTGATATTTCCACAGAGAATCATGAAGACACATTTCAGATTATGTGATTTTCTGTGTTCATTCTTTAATAACAGTATTATCCCTGTGTGTCCAAACACATGAGGAAATAAGTTAATCTACTGTCACCTACTGGAACGCAGACTTGTCAAAACACTTTCTTATTGACTTAGGACAAGGAAGGAGAAAAGAGGCTGATATCTCCTTAACAGGATGAAATCATGAGGAAAGAGTGGCATCCTCATCAGAGCTTTATGATCTAATAGATTCATGTGGTGGTCTTTGTTTCCCTCTTTAGGGCACAGCCACACACATGTTTTTCGTACCTAATTGCGTTTGCGATTCCGGTGCGATTTACATGCCATTTCTGTGCGTTTGCGAATTTTGAGATAGGAAATCGAATGCGATTGCACATTAAAATGGTGATCGCAAAGGGATGCACAATCACAACACGAAATAATGTGATTTCAGTTCGTTGCAACGATTTCAATGTTAGAAAAAAATGCATGCGCAAACACATGGAAATCGCGCTAGTGTGGCCTAGCCCTTACTCTTCCGTTAAATCAGGTGCACCACTTAAATACTTGCAGGTTGCAGCCCACTCAAAAGTTTTGTTCTGTTTTTGGATTTACGGAAATCTGGAAAAACCTGAAGATCTGAAAATGGAACTTACTTTCGAGGGTTCGGAACGTATTTTTGAGGGTTACCGAATGTACAAGGCTATTTTCAGTAACCCTAAAAAATAACCTTGAACGTTCCATAAACGTCAAAAATACCACCGGAAACTGCATTCGAGTTTCCAATCGTATTTTTAGAGGGTTATCGGACAGAATGTTCAAATTTTGGAACAGAGGGGTTGCACTGCATACAGCAAAGTTTATTTAATATGTAACTGCAGTGCCAATGGATCCAGGTGGAAACAAGGAGGGGGGAGAGAGCTCCACAGCGCATGCCAGAGTCCCCTGGAGGACAGGGAAGGGGCAGATCCCGGTTTACACACAAGAAGGCTCCTACTCTTCACTTTTCTGGACTTTCAGCAGCCACTGCAGGACAACCATGAGCAGAGGAGAAAGGTAAAGATTTTTTCAACCCTACATAGTGGGGCCAGCAGTGGGGCAAATTTTAGTTTAGTGGGTGGACATGTCCTTTAAGGATAATTATGGTCTCCATTCTGGAAGAGCTGTGTCCTCCCACCATGCAGTCTATCAAGGCTGTGACAACCGACATAATAGCCAATGAGTGTCTGCTGTTTTTTTACTCTGCTTCCAACTCTACACATGCTCAAGCTTATAAAAAGCTCATTGAGCAGAGAGAGGAGGCAGATAAAGTAAAATAACTTATCATTAAATATCTAGTTGAAGTTGAGGTTGCAAGTAGATAACGGACAAGCCCCAGTTTTTTTTTTTTGTGTTTTTTTTTATTTTAAGGGTTGACATGACCTTTAAGGAGTAGGTACATGCAGGAATGTTGTAATATTACACTTTATTTGAACTTCCCCTTTATTCTTGTTAGTGCTACGCTATCGCACTGCCATTCAGCTAATACACTGTATAAATATAGTGTTTTCTTTAAAAGTTACTTCTCGGCAATTTGTTTCTTCCAACAGAACTGCGAAATTAGACCTACATAGCAATATGCTGTGGTAATCAAATGAAACATCTGCTACACCCTTTGCTAATGCCTTCCCATATGAGTCATTATTTGCCTCCTTTGCATGCAAATCTGGAGAAGAGAAGTTTCAAAGTTTTATTAGTATGCAGGAAATCTCCAGAACCACCGAGACTTACTCCGACAGTCATAGAGATTCCAAGTAGGCACCGAAAAAACTAATTCCATACAACGGTGACCTACATTGTTTCTGAACAGCCATTGTTTTCTTGGATTCAGATGCAGAAAAATAAATAAGGAGATTCGTTCATTTTGAAAGCCAAATCCATTCTTCGCGATATTGTTCTGCAGAGAGAAGCCTTAGCTTTATTTTGCCTTTAAATGTTTAGTTGAATGTAAGTAGGAGAAGGGGAGGATCTGACAAAGAAACTTTAACATTCTCTTTTACTAAAAATGTTTCCTGCTATTTCCATTAACCATCAAATAAAATTAAACAGGGGAATATTTCATATAGCATTACCATATAAATCCCTATTTGGCCGGGACTGTCAAGGATTTCACCTTGCATCCCACTGTTCCGGCCTGCATGGTGATTGTCCCGGATTTCTGGCACTTTTTTTTTTTTAAACAAAACATTATTCATACCTGACACTGCCAGCCAGTAATGCTCCTCAAGGAGCCCATCACTGGACAGGAGGAGTAGTGTTCTCTATATGGAAGTCTATATTCCAGTGTTAGACAGCCTTCCAGTTCATTAGCCAGTGTACTCAGACCTCCAGTTCATTACTCAGTGTTAGACAACCCTCCAGTTCATTAGCCAGTGTATTCAGCCCTCCAGTTTATTTGCCAGTGTACTCAGCCCATTAGACAGCCCTCCAGTTCATTAGCCAGTGTACTCAGCCCTCCAGCTCATTAGCCAGTGTACTCAGCCCTCCAGTTCATTGCCCAGTGATAGATAGCCCTCCAGTTCATTAGCCAGTGTACTCAGCTCTCCAGTTCATTACCCAGTGTACTCAACCCTCCAGTCAGTTCAACAATGTAAAATGGCAGTAGTGGTCTTTAAAATGGGCGTTACCTCAAAAATGGGTGTGGCTTTGGAAAATTAGGCATGGCCAAAAAAATTGCATGGCCACACACCTAACATTTGTGCCTTTTTGGATTTTCTAAATGTTGGGAGGTATAGACTATTATAAATACCACAGTTTCTCCCAATACCATTAGTAGACTCTGCCAACAACATTTCTGTTAAGGGGGGTACACACGAGGGGACTTTTTATCCTGGCAAAATGTTCACTGCTAGTGAGCTCTCTCCCAGGACAAATGATTGTTGGGAGCGTGATTAACCAACAGACCTGATTGCCAGTTTGTCCTATCCAGACAAACTGGCGACAAGGCACTTGCCGACAAGTGCCAAGTGCCTTGTCGGTTAGACGAAAATATTGCATGGTGTGTACCCAGCCTTATGTTTATTCTCCGGTTCCTCCCTGATCTAACCCATTTCTATCTGCTTCTCCCTTTTTCCATAACTAAAGAATGAATGTTGTTTTGTTACAATCAGTGCAGCCCTGCTAATTGCATTAGGTGTGTCCTTATGCGATCAAATGATCTGGCAACCCAGGTTGGAGGTTAGGAGATGTTTTTGTTGATGCAAAACATCCCACAGATAGCACACCTGCTGCATTAGTTTTATAGATGTAAGCATCCCCTCCAACAGTACTCCTTTAATTGGTAAACTCATAGAGGTGCAGGTGGCATACCCCCCAACATTTCCCTTTAATAGGTACACTTCTAAAAACATGGTGCATAGCTGCAGATAGGGATAATGTAGTGATGCTGATCTTAGCACAGCTCTGTGCAATCCATCTCTAATGTAGGTAATGTTGCAAACACATTCTGTAAAATTGACGCAGCAGGAGGGCTGTCTGTGAAAATTATCTATCTGTTCATAAACAAAAACATACCCTTCCTACCCTCCAAAATAAACCTTTAAAAAGTCCACTTTCACCTTTAAGAAGGTAATATTGCTGCAGCTGACAAGGAGAGCTGCTGATTTTTACAATACAAAATTGCTACTAGGAATGTGCTAATCAGTGAATATCAGTGAAGCTCTCTGCACCTCCCTGCGTGGTTTCATTTAATATACTGTATATACTTGAGTATAAACCAAGGTTTTCAGGCTTTAATAAAAGTCTGAAAATCGTACCTTGGATTATACTCGAGTCAATCCTTCTCCTACCTTGTCCAGCGGCCGCTAGCTCTGCATCCTCTACGCTTCCAGATGACGTCACTACTCACCGCCTCTCATTTCCCGGCGCTGAGTAGTGATGTCATCCAGAAGCGCAGAGGATGTGGAGCAAGCAGCCGCCGGAGAAGGTAGGAAAAAGGCAACTAAACAGGAGTCCCCAATACTTCCAAATAAGGGTAAAACCTCCTTTATTTGTGCATATAATAAATAGAGATGGGATCCGGGTCCATCACGGACCCGGATCCCTTATATGTTTTTTGCTTTAAATGCAGCTTGCAAACTTGGTTTACATAAAACAGGATAGTTCTAGTACATTTATCACTTACAAGGAGATGTAATAAAAGTTCTTATCAATAAAAATAGTGCTAATTTTGCCCCAACCAATCAGATGTTAGCTTTCTAATGTTATATAATATCTGATTGGTTGAGGCAAAATTAGCACCATTTTTAATGATAAGAACTTTTATTGAATCTCCCTGTATATTTTTAATTCCATTTTTAGTCTGTTATTCATAATTCCAATAACACTAGTTTTTATTATAGCACCTACAAATTAATTCAGATCAGGATTCATTTTCACTATCAATTCAATTTGAAAATGTATTAATATTTAATAGACCCTATTGCCTGAAATTTGAGAGGCGATAGGTGAGGTGAGGTGTCAAACACCTTCTATCTTTCTATTACCTGTCATCTTTTTTTTTCAAACAAAATGTACTCATTAATTAACTTCATGGATAATGTAAAGCTGCTGTTAGTAAGGCCTGGTTAGTGGTAGTTCATTAGAGAATATTTTGCGTGTTTTACAGCCATATAGCTTGATTAAGGTCCGGGTACTTACGTTATCCTAACTGCTGTGTCCAAGCCTTCATGTGTGTGTGCCCCTGCAGTGTCTATGTATCCACCACTAGAGGAGGACACACACACGGAGGCATGGACACAGGACAACTAAACTTACCTTACCCATTGTCAACCACTGGGTTCCACGCCTATGATTTGGAATATTTACAAAATTTTGCTTCGTGGTTTTGTCTTTTATTCCATCAGCGACTCTGGGCAATGAGAAGACAAGCTTTGTAGAAGCATTTCTTCTCATTGGCCGGAGTCACAAAGGCAGAAGTGGAGTCGGAGCCGCAAAGGAAGAAGATATACAGAGCTGTGAGGACCTGGCAGTTTAGGTCTTCTCTCTGCATCCGGGCACTACTACTGCATCCAGGCCCCTTGAAGCAGAGCGGAGGTGAGTATACTGGGCTTGGGACACTTCCAGTGCCCTTTAATTAAACAGGCTTAAAGGGTATGTCCATTGCTTTTTTTTAACTTTACTTTTTATTGTTTTACTGAAGAACAGGAGGTATATGTGCTATGTCTTATCTCCCCTTCTTCAGTAAAACTTGTAGGAGCGGAGGAAGAACTTACCTTGATCGATCCAGCGCTGCTCAAAGACTTAAACTCGGATGTCCTTAACACCGTGTCCGCATGTGCACACAGTGCAAAGGAGTGTGGATGCCTCGGAGACTGTCAGAGAAGCCAGTGCTGGTTTGATTTTCTGGTAAGTTCTTCCTCTGGTCTTGCAAGTTTTACTGAAGTAGGGTATGTAAGACTTAGTACATTTATCTCCTGTTCTTCAGTAAAACAGTAAAAAGTAAAGATAGTATTTATATAAAGCAAGATGGTATAGTTTTACTTGTAACACCGCCTTTGTAGGGGACAGTCTATAATAACACATTATGCAGGAAAAGAATGCCGACTCCCTTGTAGACAGACATCTCTAGATATGAAAGACCTTTTGACCGGAACTTACTGGAGTTTCATCTGAAGTTGGAATGTAAAGTTCTGTTCAGTTGTATTAGAATCAATGAATAGACTTTTTTCTTCCATTACTGTACATTCTCATATGGATTTTTAACTTCAGCCACAACTGTGAAACAATGCCATATCCTTGAATTATATTCTCCTTGACAAGACCTTTTAATAAATGAATCAATCAGTCAATCAATTGAAATACTTTGTAGAGCACTTTTGACTCTAAATAATTTACAATCTGTCCTATTTTTTGTCTGAAGTTGCCTTTGTGAAAGATATTGTTATACAAATACAGTATATAGATCTACATAATGTTTTTTTTTTTTTTGCATTACCTTTTTTTAGCAGTCAATCGGTTTGAAGGAGCTTTTCGGCTCTGGTAATGGTTCTCTACTTCTTACCCAGCTTCCTGTGAAGACTAAGGGCTAGGCCACACTAGAGCAATTTCCATGAGATTTTTTTTCTAACATTGAAATTGCACCAAAATCGCAAGATTTTTGGTGCATTGCAATTGTGCATCTGTTTGCGATACACAGTCGCCAGAGATGGCCAAAACTCACCAGTTTCTTTCCGTTTTCAGGTTCCTGGATCTCAGGAAAATCCTGAAGATCTGAAAATCCAAAAATAGAATGAATTATCGAATATTCAAGGCTATTTTCGATCATTTTCTAAAATAACCTTGAATGTTCGATAACCCTCGAAAATACGATCGGAGGCTACTTTCGAGTTTCTGATCATATACATTATCCAATGTTCAAGGCTATTTATGAAAATTATAAATGCGCTCCGAAGTCCCAAAAACCGGACGACCGGATTTCAGAACTAAGTTGGATATATATACATAATAAGGGGCAGGGTTACAGGAATCCAGTTTAAAGAAAAAGTGAACTATTCCTTTAATGCATTGATTGAAGAACGGGAGGTATTATTACTACATTCGAGGGTTACCAAGCGCTACATTTGAGGGTTAACGCCAATTCGAGGGTTATGATCACATTTGAGGGTTATCGCCGAACCGCAACATATGAGGGTTATCGAATAGAAAATTATTGAATTTTCGATAATTATTGAAAGTATGTCCTTGATTTTGGAAAACCCGAAAATTCATAGTTTAGGAAGTTCTAAAATGTCAGAGTTCATCCAAACTCAAGTTCGAGTTCTAGCCCATCTCTACTGGCAACAGCATGGAAGCCTGCTTAGTTACAGAATCTATTACTTACATGTACAAGAGAAGGATCTTACAATGTATAATATACAAAATGAAATTTAGTTCTCATTTAAGGGTAAATTTGATGATCTTTGGACAATCAGCTACACATGGTCCAAAGATTGCACAATATTGGAATATCCTGATATATTGTTTATGGGCTCCTATAGTCAGGAATTCCATAAAATATTTTTCCCTGGTATAATATTAAAGCTGATCAGTAGTAGTAGCTCAGTAGTTTTTGTTCCACACTAAAGAAAACATCTTCTCGGTACCAGGAACAAAATTCACATGATTATCTGTCAATGTGTAATGTTATTGTGTAATGTTTATTTTATAGCTTTCGTACAGGATCTGAGATACATTGAAGCCATTGATTAACCCCCGGTAGCATTGCAAGATGTACAAACCACCTATTTACAAAGAGAAGATGGTTTGTCACAAAATCAACTTTCTGGTTTTGTTATGATGGATGAACATTGTGGTACATAAATTATTGTGCGAGTGCCTATTTACCCAACCTCAGCGGAGTATTATTTTACATTGTGTTTTGACATCCATAAAAACAAAAGAAGATTTATGATTTTTCTGACCCATTTTGGACATCGTTATAATCAACAGAGCGAGAGAACAAATAAAAAGTATAACTAATTTCATTCTATTTTTTAAGGATGATAAAAACATTCTTAAATGTATAACTACAGGCCACGATCAGCTGTTACTACCAATGTTGATTTTAATCTATTTCCAGATGGTTGGTTTATGTATCTAGTCTCACTTGAAACAGTTCAAGTCTTTCAGTCTTTCCCTACAAATCATTGCTGACGATAATTGTTACTGTAACAGAAATGAGACTGGATGCAAATATTAACCATTTGCGTGAATGTATTCTAAGAAACGTCAGTCGTGATCAAATCCTCCTTCTACAGTTCTAGAAGATATTTATGATTTTGACACATTGCAATTCAGGAACCAAGGAAATAATACACTGTTTAAAGGGCCACCATACTCACTCAAACAACTTTACATTTTCTCAAACTACAATTTGAGAAAAGTAAAATGGCGGTACTCACATATTTATCTGTGCTTGCTTTGTCATTAAATTATTAATGTTTATTGAGTTCTCCTAATTGCCCCACCATCCCTTACTCACTGCCTTCTTGTAGTGTCTGTGACACTTATAAGTTCTGCACAGCCTCACCATGGACACTGCTCAGTTTACACATCTCCCCCTCCCTCCCTCCCCCTTCTTTATTTTCTCTGCTGATTCTTTTAATTGTTGCAGAAAGCGGTCTGGCAGGCAGCCAAAGATCCTAGTAGAGGTTAGGGATTATAGGGGTTATAATTTCTGCTTCTGGAGTGACATGTAAATGCTGTGATTTCAAATGATGATTTCTCAGGATCTACAGATCAGATTTAAAATCCCAAAAGGTTTTGGAGCAGTGGGATCTTGCTGTATCTAAAGGTACATCTGTATCTAAAGTTGAAAATTTGATAATGTAGAGTATAGATACCCCTTAATTCAGCTAAACATGGGATACATACAGAGAAATAGATTCCAGATTTTACTATTACTTAATGAATTACTAGCAACTGAATAAAAAAGTCAGAAGAAATTTTACAAACTCCTTCAATGTATACTATATTATTTAGCTAGAATGCTGGAACATAATGGGTTAAACCCAGAGGTGGAAATTTGCTCCTGCACCCCTATCTCAGAGTGCCTGCAAGGGGGCTGCCTCCAATCGTGAAAAGGTCAAGCAGAAGATCTGCAAGTGTAATGTTAATAGAAAATGATACTTACCTTCCCTGCTTTACTCCTTTTGAAGTATCTGGGTAAGGACCTGTACCGCTCACCCCTGGGTACACTGTCTATCAGCTATAATACTTATGGAAAGATTGTAACAAGGAGCAGTCATGTCACTGACAGTTTGGTAGATCAGACAGTTTGATCAGCCTGGTGAATAAATCTTTTGGTATTACAGCTGATAGACAGTTATGCAGGGGTGAGGACTTAGCTGTTCAGGTCCTCACCCTGGGTACTACTAAGGGGATGGTGTAGATTGGAAGAGTTTAATTCCTCTTTAAATTGCTTGCATAGCCACCACAATTCCTTACTTAAAATTACACGTTACTCTTTAAATTCCTTGCACAATGATGTCTTCAAGAACTAAAGTTAAAAGGTTCGTACACACGTGCGATCGCGGTTGCCGACCCGTGACACATGATGTTTATGAACGCCAGTTTCAGCTAATAAACGGCCCATGTATGGGTAATTTATCGGCTGAAATGGCGTTCATTTGGGGATCATTGCTCAAACCGTTTTTTGCCAATAAAGTGCCCATTCGCGGGCCGATTATGAGCTGAGACGGCCGTTCGTACACATTGTGCACCGCGGGTCGGCACCCGCGATAGCATGTGTGTACAAACCTAAAGTCTAGTTAAACTAGTTAAATACCACAGATATGCTAATATTGTTTGTTTATTTAACCAAATCATATGCTCAATTGCTTAGTTTAGGCATGTGGCTTTCATTAAAACTTAACAGAGATGGCACCGAGTTAATTATAGGACATAATCTCCATGATCCTCATTTCATTGTATGTAATGTTTGCTCCTGGATTGCAATATAAGGAGAAAGTAGCAAATGTGGACAGATGCTGTAAACACTATCAATGAACTCAACACGAAAAGGAATTCATTATTTATGGCTAAAAGGTTTTGTCAGTGTCGACCCTTGATGATTTGTGGGCCAAACCTTCACAATTGAAAAACCTTCCCGTAATATTCTATATAGTAATTATTACAACAACAACAACAAATCCTCCCCAAAACCCACAACGTTAATACAATTGCAAAATATAAAGTTCTTGCTGATGTGTTGAACGCATTGGACAGATTACGTTACAAAAGGAAGCATTCATTAAGTGAAAATTATCAGACTTTTATGAGCCATTTAAAACCATTTACATCCTTACCTTTAAAACAATAAAATGTTTTCACACTTTGATTTTCTCTCAAATAACCAATATTAGACACTCAACTCTAATATGAAACGTTACTATCCTCTTCTAAGTCCGAGAAGGAATAAACACTAATAGCAAAAAATCCACCACACCAAATGACTATAATCAATAAAACTGCTGTTGCTCTCTGATAAATGCTGGATATAGGCATGTTTAACTCATAGAGAATTGTTTATATGATCCAAATTACAGGGAAGTCTTTCTACCAGGAACTGACTGCAGAAAACCCAACAACTCAATGACTCACAAGGTCAAATGTTTTTTGTGCTTAAATCTTGGAGAATAACTTGACAAAAAGAAGGGTTATCTGTATTCAAGCTAAAAAGGTCAAAACTATATGGAAAAATGGGAAAACCCAATAGCATATTGCCAACATATTTAATATATCCATTCTGATTATGTTTAATGGTGGACTAAAGCCACCTTTAAAAGCACTTATTGGCTGTCTATGACCTGGTGTATGGATGCTTGTTCAGGCCTCATTGATGATCTGGATTGTTAGATCATCAACGCCAATCGACCTAATGGCTATGTACTGTAGTCCGACCGAGTGCCCATAAACTAAGCAATAGTCAACTGAAATGGACGTTAGTTTGGCACTCATTTGTAGCGGGTCAGGCCTGTAATCGCACATGTGTACTGAGCTTAAGGAGTAAATGTAAGTGTTTCTGCATGAATTCTACAATTGGCAAATAACAGATAGCTCTCAACTTTAGAAGGTAAAGCAGCATTTTGGATAAATGATGTCTTTAAATCAGTAGGGTTTTTTACATTTACAAAGTTGGTCACAAGCCCAGATACAAAGTTTTAAATGCTCGGTGAATTATTTAGCCACACACCCCTTCCCCTTCCTTCCTGGCAGAGCTGTCGGGTAACTGCTGTGTGACCTGCGTGTGACTTCTCTGTAATCGAGACTAAGCAGACTGAAAAAATTCAGGAAATGCCAGAAACAAATAAAAAAAAATATGAGAGAATTCATTGAGGCTCATTTACATTTTAACTTTCCTTTATGTAAATAATGGGAAAATAAATACTGCATAAATACTGCATTTATTATAATTAGTTTGATTCTTCATATAAAACAAATGGAAATAATACTACTCTAACCCATCTTTAAAGTTCCTTTGGTGAGGACCTAAATCACCATATCCCCATCCTTATGCTAAATCTATCCCCTGTACCATGGGCGCTGAAATCGCACTAATGGTCCTCTCCCATAGTCCGGGACTACTCCGGGATTGGCCTATGGAAAAACACACAAGGCCAAACCAGGAGCACAAACGCAACTTCTCTGTAGTGAAACGGGATGTAGGCAAAACAGGGTTGGTAGAAGTATAATTTTCCTGCAAATAAAAAGTTCACATTTTAGTAATTTATTATCAATATATTTTAAAGGACATGCCCATCCTCCAAACTAAAATTGGTTTGTGTGAGGCTCATAGTTAGACTTTTTCGTGCACGGCAGCAGAAGGGACTAGTTTGGGCAATACTTAACTTTTGAAAGCTGACTTTAATAAAGCAAATAAATGTATTTTCATGGTTTTTCATTAGACAGTGGAAATGAAAAAAATTACAATTTTTGTGTCTACTTTCCATAAGTCCATATGGAATTAAACATTTTTTCTAAACCCTTGCTCTCACACTATCACACCTTGGTTTAATATGTATATCTGAACCTCGGACTAAACGTACATTGGAATATACTGTAACATATGTTGTCATTTTGCACTTTTAGCTCCTGTATATGATTCAGAGGAAATTAATAGGGAGATTCAATAAAAGTTCTTATCGTTTAAAATTAAAAAAAAAATTAAAATTAAATTTTGCCCCAACCAATCAGATCTTATTTAACATTTGAAAGCTAACATCTGATTGGTTGGGGCAAAATTAGCACCATTTTAAACGATAAGAACTTTTATTGAATAACCCCCTAAGTTTCTTAGTTTTGGTGGGAAAATTAAAAACATGTAAATATCTGTAATAAAAACATAACTAATTAAATGTCTAATGATAAATTTCATCTTAAGTCTTCATAAAGATCATTGCAGGCAAAAATCATTCATTTCTTTCACCTCCATCATCCTTTAGACACCATCATACAGGATTTAAGATCTATTATTTATGATTGATACAATCTCAATCAATTGTGGCATGGCTCAAAATTTTACAAATGCAGCTGGAGCACCATGTTGATTGCCTGCAGCAAAATCAATGGTGGTTAATACTTGTATGTCCAACATAAGGCTCCAGAAAAATAAATAGTCTCACTCCCATCTCACTTGCAGACAAAAAAGAAGACACTTACAATACAAACCCCCCAAAATCATGAAGAATTTAAACTCAATGGATTATATACATGTGATTCAAAATTTGTTATTTGCCTTAACCTGTACTTGTGGTGTGGTATATATTGGGGAGATGACACAGAAGGGGAAATCAAGGATTTAACAACATAAATCATCTATTGATACCAAACAAAATATATTACCAGTCCAGGACCTGCCAGTAGATGATCTACGATTCATGGTACTTGAGAAGATTGTTGATGATGGTTCACACAATAGAAACCTATGGTGGATAAAGCATTTGAAATTGCTCCATCCCCATGGATCAAAGCATGTTTCACTAAAAACGCACCACAGCCCTATGATCTTATATAAATATTGATCATCATTCCTATCTAATCCCCTTCTTAACACAGACAGAAAGAACATATACAATACTCAGTGAAACCCACATTACATAGGAATATATAGTAATATAGAAACATAGTTTTGGAGATTAAATAAAGATATATGTTCATATAGTTCAAACTTTATATCCTGCCATAATGTCTGTCTAACAGTTACAGTACATAGTAACATAATATTGGAGGGTGTATAAAGACATCCATCCATCTAGTCCAACCATTATACCCTACCCATAATGTCTGTATAACAGTTACATAGTAACATAGTATTGGAGGTTGTATAAAGGCATCCATCCATCTAGTCCAACCTTTATACTCTACCAATAATGTCTGTCTAACAGTAACATAGTATTGAAGGTTGTATAAAGACATGTGTCCATCTAATCCAACCTTTATACCCTACCCATAATGTCTGTATAACAGTTACATAGTAACATAGTATTGGAGGTTGTATAAATACATACATCCCTCTAGTCCAACCTTTATACCCTACCAATAATGTCTGTCTAACAGTTACATAGTAACATAGTATTGGAGGTTGCATAAAGACATACATCCCTCTAGTCCAACCTTTATACCCTACCAATAATGTCTGTCTAACAGTTACATAGTAACATAGTATTGGAGGTTGTATAAAGACATGTGTCCATCTAATCCAACTGTTATACACTACCCATAATGTCTGTATAACAGTTATATAGTAACATAGTATTGGAGGTTGTATAAAGACATATGTCCAACTAGTCCAACCTTTATACCCTACCCATAATGCCTGTATAACAGTTACATAGTAACATAGTATTGGAGGTTGTATAAAGACATACATCCATCTAGTCCAACCTTTATACCCTACCCATAATGTCTGTCTAACAGTTACATAGTAACATAGTATTGGAGGCTGTATAAAGAAATACGTCCATCTAGTCCAACCTTTATACCCTACCCATATTGTCTGTATAACAGTTACATAGTAACATAGTATTGGAGGTTTTATTAAAGACATACGTCCATCTAGTCCAACCTTTATACCCTACCCATAGTGTCTGTATAAAAGTTGCATATTAACATAGTATTGGAGGTTGTATAAAGACATTTGTCCATCTAGTCCAACCTTTATACCCTACCCATAATGTCTGTCTAACAGTTACATAGTAACATAGTATTGGAGGTTGTATAAAGACATACGTCCATTTAGTCCAAACTTTATACACTACCCATAATGTCTGTCTAACAGTTACATAGTAACATAGTATTGGAGAGTGCATAAAGACATACGTCCATCTAGTCCAAGCTATATATCCTACATTAAACAGAATAAACAGCTTTCCATGTGACATTCTTTTGCCAATCCTTTTTATTCATTCAAACGGCAAATATATTGGTTAATGGAGTGGTTAAGTTGAATTATCATTGATGTCAATCAATCACGGAACACATACATATTGTCTTGACCCTTCTGATGATATCATGAACTTAGACTGCTGAACGATAGACCAAGCAAGCTATCAGAGCATATACAGTGTGACCATGTCTGTTTGAGACGAACTACACAAACCAAAGAGCAGTAGGTATTAGCATTAACCTACCAGCAGGATTTCTCCTCGATGGATTCTCTGCATTTTATATCCTCTGGATTGGTCATAGATTATGAACCTCTTGACAAATTGCCTTTTCCAGAGAAGCAACTTTCTACTGCCACAGTCAATCAATTTCTACAAAAATGAAAGCTACTGCTATCTTTGTTTCTGTCTATTCCACTTATGGTTCAGACATGATTGAAACAAAATGTGTATAATTAAAAACACAGAGGACAAGACACTGCTGGATTGTTTAGAAATACGATGCTGGATAGTAATACTCCTTAGTGAATGCAATTGTGATTTTCACTTATTTGCTGCATCATAATCAAATTCTTTGAAACAAAAGTATTTTCCTAAACCCTTTTTGTACCATAAATTGAACGTGATCGTGATTCCCTGCTTCTACCTGTCTCTCTGCCCCCCTCCACTGCAGCTGCTCTGTTCTTTTTGTGTTCCCAAGCAGCCGCAGTGGAGGCTCATCCGGAAATGGCAGTCAGTGATTGGCCATGACATCACTGTCATGGTCGACACTGACTGCCTTACCTGGAGAACCGCGGAGGTGGATCGAGGAGCTAGTAAGTATGATTTCTGTGGAGGGGAGCAGAATTATTAGATTTTAACAAAACGAAAACTAGGTTTTTTTATAAGGGGTGGACATTCCCAAGTAACTCATGAATAACTTGTTAGTGACCTCTCTCTAAACAGGGTTAAGCAAAAAAAATTGTTACTCAATAGAAATATGTCACAAATATCACAGGATTGGATGCACGGTCCGAATAACAGAAAATGGTACACTTTCTCTTTAAGGTAAAGTGCAATATCCTTTGATATTTGTGATTACTTTCTTGCACTGTGGGTCTAGCAACAGGTCTGGGGCAGTTTGCACCCGGGTCCCCCGTTGGAGGTGGTGAGAAGCTTCAATATGCATTCGGCATTACCAGCCAGTGATTTTGATTGTATATTGCTTAGCGAAGGGTTCGGGCTTACAGCACCTGAACCATCTCAGTGACTTTCAGACATATATATTATTATATAAATAATATTATATTATTATAGATTTGTATATTACTCTCGCTCCTGAGAAATTATAGTGATTTATTGTAGGTGTTAGTAGCACCCGATTTTTGATTTGTGAACTCAATAGAAAAATGTCTACAGAATTCAGGAAAAAAAACTCAGCAGAAAGATACAGATACAGCCATCTGCTAGTTAGGAATTATAGAATCAGTGAGAGTAAACAAATTCTACCCTGAAGGCACATTTGATAAGATAAATTACATTAACTTACATTCTGTAAAACAATATTTACCATAATTATTTTAAAACTTAATTTTGGAGCATCCTAACAGAAGCAATGAGTTTTTCATAATATTTCCAGAAAGTTTTCTGGACTTCTTTTAAAAACTGTTCCATCCTGGCTACTTCCCATTCTGTAAAAGTAGAAGGTACATCTGATTTAAAGAGCCTTTGTGCAATAGATGCCAACAGGCATTTTTCAATGTGATACGGATCTCTAATCAGTGAAATGTTTATAAATGGGTCGGATAAAACTGAATTCTAGTTAAAACAAATTTGTCAATGTGTCACTGAGTCGGTCCATTCAGAATCAACTTAATTAATAAAGCATACTGAAAAAGGTTGTGTAGTAATATTACTGTAATATTCAAACCAAAATTCAGCAAGGCAATAAATACTGAGTTGTCTAAACACCTTCATTTTTTTTTGTATATATTAAAGTGAGGTTATGTTGTCATCTCCTTTTCCTGTTTATTGTTTTGTAATATTATTCAATATTATTTTGTTCTGTGGATATTTTGTTCTGTGGATCCCGTAAATTTTAACCATGACTTGGTTTCCAAAGTTTACAAACTGTAATCTAAAGGTTTTTACATTCCCCAAAAATAGTTTATTGCCAACTGTATGACTGCATGTCAAACAATTTATAGAGATGAATTAATACAGTTCTCATTATTTTTTCATATACTTTTCTTTTACATTCAAAACAGTAGTATGTGATATCATGCTGTGTGTTCCATGCATTTAATTCAAAATATGTCAATTTCCTGCCATATCTCTGTTACCAGCTGTTTATTGCCTTAAGAATCTGTTGCAACGTGTTGGCGTGATCTGTAGCAATTCTTACATTATATTTAATATTAACTTTATATCGAAGTGCTCACACATCTTCCTGTTGGTGTTTTTTTTACAGTTCCTTAGCACAAATGCAGGTAGAGATGAACAAAACAGTTTCATGGAATGTGTTAAAATTCTACGGAACCGAATTAAAGCTGATTCCCCCCCCAACATTGAATTTTTTACTTTTCGACACAGAAAAATTGAATTTCACAGAATTAGAAAGAACATCTTAAAGCAGGGATTCTCAAACAGTGTGCCTCCTTGTGGAGGAATGCTGGGAGTTGTAGTTTTCAAACATCTGGAGGAATACTGTTTGTCTTAAAGGACAATATTACTCACCTCAGCTCTGGGTCCTGGATTTAGCTTAGTTACAACAATGCAGTCTAACTTGGTTTGTGCATCCGCATCAATCTACTTCTGGTTTAGTCCCTGCTGGGGACTAAGCTCATCTTCCTATTGGTTGTCTGGCCCCAGGCTGAATGTTGGGTGGATTGTTGCAGCTAGAGATGTAATGTGGTTTCTAATAGAACCCAGTTTCAAATCAAATCTGAGGGTTTAGAAGTCCCGACGAAACTTTCGGATTTTTATCGAAAGTAGACGATTTTCAATAATCAAAAATCGAAAGTAGATGATTTTGGGGAATCGTAAATTTAAGGTAGACGATTTTTCGTAAATCGAAAGTAGACGATTTTCGAAAATAGACGATTTTTTAAACGATTTTCGAAAATAGAAAGTAGATGATTTTCGAAATTACCGTATATACTCGAGTATAAACCGAGTTTTTCAGGCTGAAAAATCAGCCTGAAAACTTGGACTCGGTTTATACTCGAGTCAACAGCTTACCTGAGCATTCCGGCAGCCGCACGATCTTTCTCTGTACTGGTGCGCCGGCCTGACGTCACTCCCCGGCGCCGGGCAGTGACGTCAGCCGGCGCGCCAGTAAAGGAATGAGCGCGCGGCTGCCGGAATGCTAAGGATACGTACCTTCGATGCTGCCAGGAAGCCCTTGGATGGAGGAAGCCCTTGGATGGAGGAGAGCCCACAGGGAGAAGAGACCACAGTTACAAACTGAACTGGGTGGGAGGGTGAGGGGGGATTCAAGATGTTTGGGAACTAAACTCCCAGCATGCTTTATTAGCTGGGAGTTGTAGTTTCCAAACATCTTGAATGCCAAGTGAGGGTGGCATTCAAGGTGTTTGGAAACTACAACTCCCAGCTAATAAAGCATGCTGGGAGTTGTAGTTTCCAAACATATTGAATGCCAAGTGGGGGTGGCATTCAAGATGTTTGGAAACTACAACTCCCAGCATGCTTTATTAGCTGGGAGTTGTAGTTTCCAAACATCTTGAATGCCAAGTTCTACCCTCGGTTTATACTCGAGTCAACAACCTTTTATTAGGGTTTTAAGCTGAAATTGGGTACCTCGGTTTATACTCGAGTCGGTTTACGGTTTTCGAAAGTAGACGATTTTTGAAAATCCAAAAAATGAAAGTAGCTGATTTTCAAAAATCGAAAGACTTTCAAAAAAGTAAGGTTAAGACTGATAACAATTATGGGGGATGGGGTCACCATAATAATTGTAGTACAAGGTGCATAGACCTTGTTATGCCACTTTTGCTTAAATATTTCAGTTATATTAAGCCCTCACCCCAAAACAAGATACAAAGTACCTGATTGCAGAAATGTAGTCCAAAGTGGCCACTTTAGCCAACAATCTAATGATGTACATGCTCCTATTTAGAAATATAGAAACTAGATTTAAAGGGCATATCCCCCCCCCTTTGGTAATTTTTCATATGTTGTAGGGCTAGTTCCCCCAGCCCCAACCGCTATATTATATTTTGAATAAAGTCCCCCAATCGTTACTTACCTTCCCTCTCTCCTCCGCCGCAATGCCCGGCCTTCTGCTTGCACGGAACTGCAAGCAGGGGGCTGGACCGGCAGCCACATCTGTGATTGGCTGAGAGGCAGCCAATCACAGACGCGGCTGCCGGCAGTTCAGAACGCAGGAGGAGAGAGGGAAGGTAAGTAAAGATCGAGGGACTTTCTTATAAATATTCTATTGCGGTTGGGGCTGGGGGAACTACCCCTAATATGTGGGAAAGGGGATTTACACTAGGGGGAGGGAGAACAAAACGGGAGGGAGAGGGAGGTGGGGAGGGAGTGAAGGGCTGCTCTGAGCAAGCCAAAAAGGAGAGGACAGCTCAGAGGCAGAAACAATTTCCCTGGTGGCCAGGCTTCTGGTGGTCAGTTTTTTTAACTTTGGGGGGACATTACAGGAGAACCATTTGGAGTTGGGATGTAAGGTAAGGATTTTTATACAGTACAGAGTCGGGCTTAGTCTAGTTTTTATATGTTATTGCTGTGGTAGACTTTGCACTTCTTCCTCTTTTTTAAGGTGGTTCAAAAGTGGCTCGGCTGTAGCCTGTATCAGTTAAATAGCCGAGAGATTGTCCAGCTTTTGCCTGGGTGCGGACAATTCCAAAAATAGGATATGGTCTTTAATCAGGAAGTGTTAGTATAGCAGATTGGCCACCATCTTGAGGGAGTTCCGGCTTCTAAAAAAAAGTTTGCTTTCTCTGCAATCAAATTATTATACATAATTGAGCTGTCTGAGTAGTTGGGATGTGTTGTTGGATATGCTCTCTCAACCTGCAAGACTAATGCAATCATTGTGGTCCAATATACCATGGGGCAGATGTGATGCAAAGGAAATCAGTGGTGCAGATTACTTTGAGAGAAAAATGTAGTTCATTTTTGAATGTGTGCTATATGTGGGTGAGTGGCATGAGTATTTCAAGTGTATCTGGAAATCTTAAGCACCAGATATCTATCCAATCCCAGAATTATATTAGAGATGCCAGTGGGGTAAACAGCAATTTGAAAGTTGGAGGTGTGTGTGTGTGTGGGGTGTCTGTCTTGGGGCATATCACCTTATCAAGTTGGCTAGACAGGGGGTGTAGGGTACCAAGGGAATTTTTAGGTAGGGAAGGAAAAATGAGGTGGAAGATTTATTAGGGAAGAAAGGGATATGGGGCCTGCAAACACTTGGCCTGACCTACCACTCTGCCAGTCCTCGACGGGGAGCAGAGAAGTTCTACATTCCGATAAACAATGTAGTATTTAGTGTATAAGAGTAAATTGTGGTTTGCCTATGTATCTTTGTGGGTTGCAAAGGGAGGTGTTAGGCCAGGGGAGGGATAGTTACAACTTACACTGTAAGATAATATCTACCTCGATATTATATGATCTGTGAGACCCCGGACCCATTTTCACAAATATGAATGTTATATAGGAAAATCTCATTGTAAATTAGGCCTCTGTCAAGGTATCTAGATATGTACAAAACTATTATGCATTAAAACTGGTATTGGTATATGACATCAATATGACATATCTATACCGGCATATCATTAGCACCATTTTAGGAAGAGAAATGAATGGGAGGAGGGAGTGTGTGTGGGGGGGGATTTAGGAGGTGGAGGGAGGGAGGGAAAAAAGAGGCAAAGGAAATCTGGACATAGTGCAAATTAATACATTTTATGTAGGGTAATGAGGTAATAAGCTGCTTAGCGCAGACATAGTTCTAAAACCACCCTGACTCGTAAACATTGGAAAACATACTCCAAATTGTTACTCTAATCTAGACTCCATATAGAAGTATCTGATATGTTTCAAAATCAGTTATTATACAACATTAGCATTTCACATTTAGGTATTCAGTTCTCTACTATATTGGCATACTATTAATACCATCTCAGGGAACGGATTCAGGGAGGGTAAAAGAAAAAGATCTTTAAAGGAACATCATGCATAATACATAGGAATGCAGAACATTGTCTGTATATTATTGGGGTATTAAGTGGTTTACTGCAGACATAGGACCATAGTTCTCATGCCCCAGGCCTCAGGATAAAACCTTACCCAATATATTACCTGTGCATCTCCAGACAATCACAACTTTATAACACAAAGGTAAATATCACAATATCTCATAAAGAGACGGGAACTGGGGCTGTCTAGACTGTCTACAGTCTACATAACTGTAGACAGTTATATAAAAGAATGTTAGGTGACAATACAGGTCCTATCTATATTGTACCTTACTATACTGTAGACAGGTAACACAGACACCACAATTCTTTCCCGGTTATGATGAGAGAAGCATGGCTGGACATAAATATTTAAATTGGTAGCATGGTTAAGTTTTGGAGTGGGTTGGAGTAATTCTAGGGTTACCAAAGCGAAGTTTGTCTCTGGTGAGAGGTAATGAAGGCCGCCAGGGGCATCATTTATTCATATAAGTAATGAATACAAAGCTCCCAGTACTTCAGCCTAGGTATCTGGGGAGATAAATGTCCATCAATTTTATATCAATGTCTATCCATATTTATATAAATTTTAGGTAGGTATGTAAGTCATATGGATTAGTTCCTAAGAGGGTAAGTACTTTGTGAGGTATCCAGGGATGTGAAAGCGAAAGGGTCTAATCAACCATTAGTTAGGGAGAATTCAACATCAGTAACTTCCTGGGTCATGGCCGTCTATGATCAAGTATCTATTAACATGCTCTGGAAGGAGGGCAAAAGCATGTGCCCAGTTACTCTTTAGCATCAACAGGTGATTAAAAAAACTTAGTGGAGTTTTCATGCTGGATGTGAAGCTGAGCTAGGTACATCATCATGCATTTTATATTTGCCCTCTCTCTCTCTGGTCAGAATTGTCTATATCCCAGGCATTCAGCAGGCAACCACCATAGGCTGTGATTGAGACCCTGGGGGCTGGGTGGGTTTAGTAGATACACGATGAACCCTCTCAACTGCAAATACTGGTGACAAGTTGTCAAAAGTGTCTTTAAGCCATTTATCGAGGAAGGTCTCCGGGCAACCTGACCAGCCATATATTTTGCCAGCAGGCCCAATTCTTCATCCCAGGTCTGCTGGGCTTGTAATTATTACTGAAGAAATGTGACTTCATTAGGAAGGGGCTTCACCACTTCCTTGGTGCCTGATACCTAGTGTTCAAGCTCCCCCACACATAATGTTGCATAGTCACGCCCCATGTCCACCTTTAACTCCTCTATTAGCATTGTAAGGCACACCTTGGCATCATGGATGGCAGATAGGATCTAGAAGAAAAATTTGGCAGGGCTTTTTACTATAGAATTTGTAGTGTGGTTAAACGAGGAGGGGCGAGCTGGTAGAGTAGGGGTATTATTTTGCTGATTCCCATATTTGCATATCAGAGTATCCCAGGAAGTACGCAGGGGTAAAATGGGCTCACTGCCTAGTAAATTATCCTCAGCAGTGTTGGACTGGACAGCTGGGGCCCACCATTCAATTTCTCTATTATCACTCATATACATATATGGCTTACTCCTACTTACACCTATTGTTTTTAATAATACATTTCTTACTCTCCTTGTATTTAAATTTTAGCAGTTTTTGCTGTTTTATTAGGTGAGTGGGCTGTGGGCTCACTGGGGGATTCCCCTATAACCCTGTGGGCCAGTCCGACACTGATCGTTAGCAGGGTGTATACAGTAGCTTGGAGAGAAAAGGCTGGAAGAGAAAAATGTGTATGAGTGTATTTAGGGTATCCTACAGCCTCATTCTTCTATATGGTCATGGAACTCTTTGGTGACATTATATCCATGGATTGTACTGGGAGGGGTGCATAATTTCTTATAATGCATATGGGTTTGGGGGTTTTCTGGCTTTAAAGTTTAACCTGATTTATCTAAAACACATATATTAAATCCAATCAATGGCGAACCTTTTCAAAATTTCTAATGTTCTTAAGCTAAATGTAAGAAAATTGTATTTCACCCCCTTCTAGAACACGCAAGCACTGGATGCAGATGCTCAAAGTTTGTAAAAGTTTATTTTTTATTGAGTCTTTTTAATCTTGCAAATCCAAGTAATCGAGAGGACTAGTCATTTTTTCTCTAATTTGGTACAGTCACTCTATTACTTTGATGATTGAGTGTAATAAGAAATAAAATACGGTTCCTCTCCATAAAAAAATCAAGTAATTTATGTAACAATTGTATAAAATAATAAGAAATAAATATTTAAAGAAAATGTATAATAAAAAATAGTGTTTTATAAACATTACCTTAAAGGCTTTTCAATTTGGTTTAATGAGTAGCTTAGCAACTAGGAAAACAGAAGTATTATACACAAGGAGGGAAGAAATGGCAACTTTTGTCATATTTTGCTGCCTCTGCAAGGACAATATTTACTTATTAACACATTCATTAGAGCTTCATCAAGAGGTTTGCCTGCCAAACACAGTAAAATGTTCTTGAATCAGATCTTATTATAGTGAATTTTCTTATACTCTGGGGTATAAATTACACCCGTCATTCCTCCACACCATATAGCAATGTTGTTCAAATATAATTGCTACTAACAAAATAGAAATTCTTGCAGTTGTTCCATGCACGGATTATGATTCAGGCATAATCAGGGACACCATCTGTGACCATTGGTGTACCTCTTTTCTACTAGTTCCCATTATGCTCGGTACGTTTTTCTTAAGAAAATCCTGGAGAAGTTTGATTTGGGATTGTGAGAAAAATTATCGAGCGGCGGCTGTTTATAAAGGGATGTTTAACAGATGCTACACTTTCACAATGCAGCTCTGATGTTTACTTGGATGAATATAAAGTACATGGTAATTTTTACTCGCATTCGCACTGCTGTAAACATTTTATCAATGTTAATTTTATAATATTAAAAAAAAATAACATATTCCGAAGTGCATTAGCTGTAGCTGTCACGTCAGTTGAATTTACACGTAAGCTAAGATATGACGTTCAATGACAAACTGCTAAGGACATATTGATTTAATCTAAGTGCCGAAGGTATTTGTATATGAAATTGGCTGTCAATGCAATACAGCACATAAATTAATTCAAATAAAATCTGAAGCCAGTCTTCTCTATTTGAAGCTGATATGGCCTGCCCCAACTCTGCGCACTCCCTCCTCCAGCTAACCCATAACCCCTCCAATGGCCCCATTGACTGCGATGGTCCTCAATCTGGCCCCGTTATTATTTTATGGTTTTCGGCAGTACTGTAACATAGTTAGCAGCACACAAAACAGCAAAAAAATTGCCAGCAGTTAATTTAATCCTCATTCAGTTGACCAGCTGCTATAAGCAATAATAAAATATTATTATAAAAATAGGAAATTTCTAGTTTGCCTTTGAAAATATTGAGGTCTTAGTGCCACTTAATAAAATACGTAAGCATGGATTCCGCATCAAGACCGCTCATGCGAGTTCTTCTCTGCCTATTAGCATTCTAAGTCTGTAGTGCATTAATTATCCCCAGTAATGGGCACCAAGTTTTATTTAGATCATGTTGCACTTACCAATGACACAGACGTTCTAATGAGGAGGCAAGAAGCTATTTACACTCCAACCAATTAGCATTCACCTGTGAGTTACTACTGGCTATCATGTAGGGTGAAATCTAACGCATTTTACATGGAGAAGCAAGCCGGCACTTCTTATCTGACCCCGACCCCGTGATTCATGGAAAAGTGTGGGATTTCGGGTAGGTAAGAAGTGTAGCATTGCATTGCCCTGAAAGTGCCTTTAAACCCTAACTAATTAAGATAGAGCTTTTTCTTGGTGTAATGGCTGGACCGCAGCTAGGAGCAATATTGTGTTTGGCTAAAATTTTGTTAGGATCCGTACCTGTTTAAAGGACAAGAAGAAGTCAGGACCAAGGAGCACAACCATGAAACAAGTTAGGCAATCCTATAATTGAGCAATTAATCAACGCTCTGCAGCATGTATACTGAGTTCCACCATTTTGGATAAAATGGAGCCACAACAGATTATAAATATCGCTTTTTACAAATTTACACACAAAACACAGAAAGAAAACACCAGTGGTCTGGTCTGGTGGGTCTTACCCATGCTGTGTCATTGACCAGCTGTTATAACATGGTTAGGACAGACTCCTGATAAGAATTGAAAGTAATTTGCCATGTATTAATGGCCCAAATCCAATCCAAACCACCACCCCCAACACAGACACCCTACTTTTCCAGTGCTTACCTGGCTGTGTTCCTGATGTCCAGCTCCCTCTTTTTTGATCCACCACTCTTCTGGGTGATAGCCATTGTGGTTATGAATTAAAATGGATACCTGAGCCACCTTATTTTATTCACTGTCTCTATGTACAGAGTATTTTCTATACAGATGTCTATACACCAATATGAAATCCCTGATAAGTAATAAATTCTGTAACTGACCCCAGTATTCACTGTCTCTATTTACAGAGTATTTTCTATACAAATGTCTATACACCGATATGGAATCCCCAATACTCCAATAGTTAACTAGTCTTTCCAGGGTTATATTGTATATAAATGTGATTCATATCACCAATAGTAACAGTCTTTTCCAGGGTTATATTTGTATATAAATGTCATTCATATCACCATAGTAACATAGTCGTTCCAGGGTTTATATTTGGTGTAAATGTGATTCATATCACCAATAGCAACACAGTCTTTCCAGGGTTTATATTTGTATATTAATGTGATTCATATCACCAATAGTAACATAGTCTTTCCAGGTTTATATGTATTATAATGTCATTCATATCACCAATAGTAAACATAGTCTTTCCAGGTTTATATTTGTGTGTAAATGTGATTCATATCACCCATAGCAACACAGTCTTTCCAGGGTTTATATTGTTATATAAATGTGATTCATATCACCAAGTAACACAGTCTTTCCAGGGTTTATATTTGTATATAAAGTCATTCATATCACCAATAGTAACATAGTCTTTCCAGGTTTATATTTGTGTGTAAATGTGATTCATATCCCCAATAGTAACATAGTCTTTCCAGGGTTTTATATTTGTATATAAATGTCATTCATATCACCAATAATAACATAGTCTTTCCAGGGTTTATATTTGTATATAAATGTGATTCATATCACCATAGTAACACAGTCTTTCTAGGGTTTATATTTGTATATAAATGTGATTCATATCACCAATGGGACCACCATTAGAGAGGCCAAAGAAAAGGTCTTTTCTAACCAACAGACCAGTATTAAGTCTAAAACTCTACGGTGCACCTTTGTTTCTCATATGGAACATGATTTATAACATCTCCAAAATTTAAAATCTCTGGCGCATCTAAGGAAGGAGTATCCTTGTATTGTTGAATTTAAAGAAGAAACCCCCCCTCTGCCTCATACAGAAGGGGACAAACTATTGGGTCTATGTTTCCCAGTAGTGGCAGTTATAGGTCCTTTACAGAAATACGTACATCGTTACCCAAATGAAAAGTGGGATGTTTAAATGCCATAACGTGCCCAATGCCCATATGTTATAACTGGGGATAACTTTTACATAAACAACACCAATCAGAATTATCCACTAAAGGGTAGTTCATGTGTGACTCAAAATTTGTCATATATGTTCTCACTTGTCCATGTGACTGATCTATGTAAGAGACGATGGAAAAAATGAATCCTGTTTCTCCCAGCACAGATCTCATACAAATTACCAGAAATTAATACATTCGCCGGTGGCTAAACATTGTGTTGAAAATCTGCACACACCGGATCAACTGAAATATGATACTAAAAATGTACCCCCACCACTCAGAGGTGGCAGTAGAGAACTACATTGACACAAAAAGAAGTTAAGATGATTAAAAGATTACAGTCTCTATCTCCATCTGGTCTTAATCTTTATGAATTATATTTATTTTTTGTAATATGTTGCAGTTTGAAAAGTCCCTGCAACCACGTAACCCCTGCAATTTTGTCCTGGATAAGGACTATATAGGGTTATGCCCTCGAGTGGAGGGTCTATACACCCTCGCTACTTCCTGTAATTAAGATTTTAAAGCAGATGACTATTAATACTATGTTGTAACCATTGTAAACATTCTTGTCTAGCTTGAAAAAGGGAATTGTTTTCTCGAAATGTCACGTTACCTTTATGATATGATTATATCTCTATTTTGGATGTTTGCCGCCCAATCTGTTTGCTGTTATCGGGATAAGTGATCCCTTAAGGGCAGGCACCCTTACTTGTCTAACGGACTACAACAAAATCTATCTATCTCTATCATCATCTATCTATCATCTATCAATCTATCTATCTATCTATCATATATTCCATCTTCATCATCTATCATCATCATCTATCTATCTATCTATCTATCTATCTATCTAGCTATCGATTATCATCTATCATCATCTATCATCATCTATCTATCGATCTATCTATCTATCATCTATCTATCTATCTATTATCTATCATCTATCATCTATCTATCTACATCTATCTAATCTATCTATATCATCATATCTAGCTATGATTATCCTATCTATCTATATCTATCATCATCTATCTATTATCTTATCTATCTATCTATCTATCATCTATCGATCTACTATCTATCTATCGATCATCTATCATCTATCCATCTATCTATCTATCATCTAATATCTATCTATCTATCTATCTATCATCATCTATCTTATCATCTACTATCTATATCTATCATCTCATCATTATCTAATCTACTATCTATCTAATCATTCTATCTATCTATATATCATCTATCTATATATCTTCTATCTATCTATCTATCATCTATCTATCTACTATCTATCTATCTATCTATCTATCTAAACATAGGGAGTAGTGTGCACTCTACCTTCAAATACTTTGTAGTCCTGGGTGTGCTGTGATTCTTGAATATCCAATCATAAAGTAAATTGCAGAGCACTCATAGGACTTGTGTAGAAGTTAATACTTTATTTCATGTGCAACGAAACAGATAGACGTTTCGGTCTGTATCTTAGAACGTACAGCTCCTCGCACTCCCACGTCCTTTTAATCTTCCACGGTGCTGGCTTTCCCCTCAACTGCTCAAACCATAAGCAGTACATTAATAATCCACAATAGTACCAGGGAGGCACACTCGACAAATATATGTGCACCACTATATACAATAAACACTATTATATCTTGTCTGAGTGCACCTCCCTGGTACTATTCTGTATCTTAGAACGGAGAAAGGTCTAAGACAGACGAAACGCCACCGACAGAAAGAAAAGGAACGTAACAAGCCGGAGCCTGACAAGACGAGGGGGAGCGACAGCAGAACTAGCACAAGTCATCACATCTACACACAGCACAGCGACAAGGAGTCCAGCACATAACAGCTGAGCTAGCGACTACTAGCACATCTACATCTAGACACAGCTACATATCCCTACTACATCAGCTACTATCACACACATCAGTCACAGATCATCTAAATCACACGATCCTAGAACTAAGCTATCTACATATCATCACAATCTACTAGCTATCTACTACTACTAGACAGCGTATCGAGCTACATCTATCTATCCAATCTAAATCACAGCACTCTACGACTATTTATCACAGCTATCTACTATCGTATCACTATCTATCGATCCCACAATGATCTACTATCTACTAGATACTATCTAGATCATCTACTATCGAGCGATCTATTAGTCTATCTATCTATCATCTATCTATATTTATCATCATTTATCTATCTATCTATCATCTATCTATCGACTATCTATGATATACTACTATTACATCTATCTACTATCTATCCACACCACTACTATCTATCTACTATCTATCTATCATCTATCTATCGAGATCTATCTATCTACTTCTATCTATCTATCTAGGACTTTGGGTAGCCATCTTGTGTTTAATAAAATCAGAAGATGTGATTAAACTCTTTCTATGTGAGCTAAGAACATGAGGTTTTCTGCCCTTAAGTGTTGGGGAGTCATCCTCGATGGCTGGGTAAATATAACATCCATCATCCATCCATCCATAAATCCCAATGGATACCGTACGACTTTAAATCAAAAGTCCAGCTAGAGAAGCTTTGCATTGAGATTATAATGGGAATATTAGAAGTATTGGGAACATGTATTAATTAAAGTTAACTTGTTGATATATGATGAGTTACAGTACGTAATTTCCTGCCTCTGGTCTTAAAATTGGACAGGTTGGATGTGTTGTGTTGTATACCTGATGAAGGGTATGCAGATTTCTCGAATCGTTGTAAGCGAATTTGCTGACATGTAAATATTAAAGCATTTAAAATGAATGTGTGCGGTACCTAATGCCTGTATATATCATACTAATTATAAGCATATATACATTTTAAAGAGAGATAGGATCATCCACTCTCTTAATTATTTTACAATCCCTGTGATCAATAAGTGAACAGAGTGCTTCGCCACAGCTCCCCTTTCTTTTTACCCTCCTTTTGTGCATGATCACCTATGTAATTTTGTAGATAAAGGGGTTTTAAGGTTTTATCAGAGGAGCAAGCAAAAGGATCAATCATGGGGTTTAGGATGGGACTTAAAGGTCAACAAAACTGGATTTAAAAAAAAGAAAAATTGCCCAATACTGGAAACTATACCAGTAATTCTACCCAACCACTAGTGTATAAATTTTTGTTGATGATTCTGCCCCCTATTCTTTAGACATCCAGTCTGAAACATTTTACACTTCATTTGTCAATCAAGTGCCTTATTATCAAAACTCTTCTGTTGTGGTGCATTTAGGAGGACGGTGGTAGTGTGAAATGCATTGTGGGAAATTCCCATTTCCATTTATGGCCAATAGTGATCACTGAGCATGCTTGCCTCACAAAGAGTTGTGCCTTATAAGGGGGCCAGTTTAAAAGGGTTAGGGGGGGATAGTAACCTGAGCAAAGCAAGTACTGTATTGAAGGCTGGAGATGGCCAACTCACTCAAATCTGTTTGCGGATTTTCAAAAAATTCTGAAATCTGCAAGTGGACCCATTAAAATGGGAGTTGAAAATTCTAAAAGTTCCACCTAAAATGAAGGTATAAATACCAAAGTCGAAGTTCCGGAGGATCCATAAATCCTTCAGAACTGGGTTCAGGTCCATCTCTATTGAAGGCACGCAGCCAACACACCCCACCTCATAATATGTGCTACTTACATGTATATAATTATAAATTAAGATGAGGCATTTTTCAGTTTACGAAAAAAATGCCAGAATGTGAATTTATATTTTCCATTCTTCTATTACATTGCACTCCCTAATGAGGAAAACTACATCTCATCCTAATGAGGAAAACTACATCTGTTCTGGAGATAGATACACGTACGGAATCCCTGCTACCTGCACACTGCTGCAATTAGGATATCTGCATAGGGGACAGGGGCAGGAGTGGTCTTTTTGGAAGGTCTAAATTTGCACAGCTGTCGGGGGTGATACCAGACCACAAATCCTCCACCTCTGTCCACATTTGGTATATAAAAAATGATATTGCCACAATCAGCAAGTCAATACGCACTGAAATGGAAAATACAGTACTTTGCAGATACATGCATGAAAAATTCCAGAGAATGCCATTTGCCTTAAGGACAGCACTGCAGACCCGTTTATACTGTAAGTAGCCAGAAGCCTATTAAGCAGTCAGATCCCACTCGTGCTACTTCTGGTTTTTAAATCATCTTATGCAGAATCCTCCTGGTACATTTTACAGTGATATATTAACAATGGCATTGCTGCCCCACAGTTTTAAAATAAAGGGACCTTGCATGTTTGCGTTCCATCATTTTAGGTTATACAGTCATAGGATGGAACAAAGGCATTTTCAGAAACCGGCAACAAGGCAAGAAAAATTTCCAGTATTAAGCAAAATGATTTTATTTTAGATTAGGGCTTAATTAACATGAAATAAAAGAATTGAATTTAAAAACTGTGCTATAAATCTGCAGGAAACCAATCAGATTTAATCAAACAGCAATAAACCACTACAAAGGTACCATCGATTGGTTGCTGCAAATTAACATCTTGGGCCATTTAAATAAGCCTAAATATATTTTATGTTATAGAACATGTATTGATATTGAATTGATTAGAATGAGTTGAAGGGAAAGTTCGTGGAAAATATCATTATTTTAAAATTCTTACAGTAATAGTTTCTATCGTTAAAAATGGCGCTAATTTTGCCCCAACCAATCAGATGTAAGCTTCAAATGTTCAATAACATCTGATTGGGGTAAATTAACACCATTTTTAACGATAAGAACCTTTCCCTGTTAGTTTATATTACACATACCTAGTTATTCATATAGATTCTCTTCAAATTTGAAAAATCAGTGTGAATTTATACCCCTTACTATTCCCTGCTGTGGCCAGTAGTGAGCAGACTTTTCAGGTTCTCTAACGCTTCTACCCAAAATGCACACTACTTGGAATGTTCCTAACAGTAATCTCTACTGATTGGCTGTTGGGTGGGTCAAACATGTTGAATGGGCAGGTTAATGTCATTAAGATGGAAAAATGCTGCTCTTTTAGCATAAACTTCCCCTTAACCCCATGAAAAAGCAGCAGGCTCAGGGTAAATGGTTAATGAGCCCTGCTGTATCATACATAGATTTATTTTCAATGCAGCATGTTATGAAAAGTCCGTTCCAAGGAAACAAAAGGCTAGTTGATATATGTTAAATAAGGGAATGGCACTAGACACCTGCTCAGACGTTTTAGTGCTATTGTTTAACGCCAGCTAGTGGTGGTTTTAAAATTACACTAGGGTAAAACTGGAGCAAATCCTGTATTAAATACGAAAGCCACATTTACGGCTCCGGGAATGAGGCCTGTAGTGTTTTAATGTCAGGGGAGTGGACCACCATTTCCCTCGGCCATAAACATGTGACTTTTGCAGGCAGAGACTGGGCCACCAGGCTACCATGAAAAATATCCTGTGGACCTACACCTAATTAGTCAATAAATACAGAAATAATCAGACAAATTTAGATACTAATGCAAATGGACAATAACAAATGTCAAGTAGAAGGGTCTCTCCACCCTAAACATAGTAACATAGTAACATAGTAACATAGTAATTAAGTTGAATAAAGACATTCGGCCATCAAGTCCAACCTATTCCCTTTTTTTTTTTTAACCCTACCGAACAGTTGATCCAGAGGAAGGCAAAAAACCCCAGCTAAAAAAGGGGGGAAAAAATTCCTCCTGACTCCAAACAGCAATCGGAAAGTATCCCTGGATCAACCAGATCTATATGCATTAATACCAGTAATCTCAATATTTTTTAGTTTTAGAAACTATCCCGGCCTTTTTTAAAGTATTTCAATGAACTTGCCATTACCACCTCTGCTGGAAGACAGTTCCACAGTTTCACCGTTCCACTGTAAAGAAACCTCTCCTAACTTGAAGATGAAACTTCTTTTCTTCCAACCTTAAAGGATGTCCACGAGTCCTCTGATATGACCTATTAGTGAACAATGCACCAGAGAGTTCCACTGTATGGGCCATTAATATATGTATAAGGTTATCATGTCCCCACGCAACCGCCGCTTCTCCAATGTAAACAGCCCTAACTTGTCTAATCTGCCTGCATATTCAAGCCGTTTGATATTATTAGGGCAATATTAAACGTTTGATATAATGTAGGGCACCCCTGCCCACCCCCACCTCTATGTTAGTTTGTTAAAAAAAGATTCAGAAAGATACTTACAGCCCTCACTCCTGCGGAACACTGATCCGGCTCCCTGCTTTCTGGAACTAGCAAACGGGGTCCGACTGACAGCCGCGTTTGTGATTGGATGAGAAGCAGCCAATCACAGACGTGGCTGCTGTCAATGGAGAGCGCCCTAGGAACAAAGGGCTGTAAGTACAGTTCTGAATCTTTTTTTACTAACATAGCGGTTGAAACCATAGGAGCAGAGATGTAAGGTAAGGATCTTAAACTACATAGTAGGGCAGTAGTCGGTTAAATTTTAGTTTGGGGTTAGACTTGCTCTTTAATAAACAGTCTAGAAAAGTTTTAAAAAAATAATAACACAATGAGTAGAAAAAATAGAGAACTAAATGTTGAGCGAGGCCCCTGGAACCATGTTCCTGATTGGACCCAACTCCCTAATCCAACACGGACATTTCTTGCAAATTCACAGGGATTTATAATCTGAAAACACTGCACACTTTAACAATAAACCTCCCTGTAGCAATAACATAACTAGGAATCACTGGGGGCCCCAAGCAAAACTATGACGGGGCACTCTCTCTGCTTCCTTCACAGTGGTTTTCTGAGAGGGGTTATATCTATTATATAAGACAAGAAGAAGGAAGATAAGAGATGGGGGCCCCTTGGTTCCAGGGCCCCCCTGCTGCTCCCTGGTAGGATTGCCCCTGCCCTGTACTTGGTAGCAGTTGATCATTTTGCTGTACATGACATGATTTGTTATCCGTTTCCTTTATTTTAGTTAAGAGAGCAATAATGACAATCTTGTGCCTGCAGTGAAGGTTCGTCGGGTGTTGTTTTTGTGCCAAATTTGTGGCTGATAATCAGAAATCCCATCAGATCAGACTGGATTTGGCTATTATCAGCCATGTGCATAGTTACCTTCAGAGGAACTGTTATCCTGTTTAAGGCTCAATTCGCTGCTGCATAAAGTCTCCAAATATGTCATGTTTTTTCCTTGTGTGTAGCTGCTTTACACTGACATCTAGCAGACAACATGTAAGTTGCATTTAAGGACATTTACAATTGTGGGCACTGTGCCCTCCCTTGTTTCCTTTTTGCTAGCAGAAAAACATTACATTTAGTTAACAAAGACTATGGTAGAAATATCTTTTCAGGCCTGCAAAAAGACTAAATAATTGCTGCAATGTTGGAGATAAACCGACTGCCCGCAAAATAAAGAATGTTTGTGACTTTAATAGATATCTGCCTTACCTTATGTAGATAAGACCTCAATTAATATTTCCCCCTTAGACCCCAAATAGAGATGTTCTTCCCAATTCTGATGCCCCAACATGATAAGTTCAATGCTTCTCTTCAGGCTGAAAGAGCTTGGTATAAGGAGGCAGCATGGGACAGCTTACAGTTAGTCATTAGAGATGTACTGTGGGTTCTAATAGAACCCAGTTTCAAATAGAATCCAAGGGTTTCGAAGTCCCAACAAAACTTTCGGAACTCCCGGAATTTCCGAACCTGAATTTTCCGAATTTCGATAATTATCGAAAGTAGATGATTATCGAAAGTAGATGATTATCAAAAATTAAAATGAGTGGGAAAAGTTTGCAATATCGGTAACCCTCAAAAGTAGCGTTCGATTTTGGTAGCCCTCTAATGTACAAGCCGATTTCGGTAACCCTCGAATTTGTAATATCGGTAACCCTTGAAAGTAGCGTTCAATTTCGGTAACTCTTGAATGAACAAGCCAATTCGGTAACCCTTGAATTTGTAATATCGGTAACCCTCGAAGTAGCGTTCGATTTCGGTAACCCTCGAAAATAGAATGCAGAAGCTGGAAAACAGCCCGATTGAGAGGAAAGATAGTTTTTGGTTATATTTACGGGTTCCCCAGACCCTTTCCCAGTCCCTGTGTTATTTACAGTAACACTACTATTCATATTTCATCCTAAAGTCTAAGAAACTTTCACATTTTTTTCTCCCATAGACTTATATGGGTCCGTTTTGGAATCTTCGAATTTTCGCATTTACAGTTAAACTCGAAAATTGAAAATGGGACGAAACTCATCAGTTTCTGACATCTTATTAGTCAGTTGAAACTGTCAGGCAGATTCAATAAAAGTTCTATCATTAAAAATGGTGTTAATTTTGCCCTAGCCAATCAGATCTTATTTAACATTTGAAAGCTAACATCTGATTGGTTGGGGCAAAATTAGCTCCATTTTTAACAATAAAAACATTATTGAATCTCCCTGAATGTAAGTTAGAATTGCATAGTTTTGTGTCAAAATGTTGTGAGTAGTTTTTACAGCCAAAATTTTGGTGACAAAGCCAATAGTTTTAAAATGACCACACCACTTATCACAAGCATCTGCAGCTACAAACATTTCACGTCAGGTTCTCTCTGAAGAAACTTTTCAAAAGGTACCTAATGAACCTAGTACATCTACAGCATAGTACAAAAGTAATTTATATTTACAATTAAATGTATTAAAGGGCAAGTCCACCTTCCAAATACAATGCCTATTTATATTTTAGAACCCCAAACCCTGAACCGCGATACCTACTTTTTTACCCAAGATACCCGAAGAGAATATTCCTTCTGATCTCCTTTTCGGTCCTTCTGGGTAGCAGTCGTCATTCAGGACCATGAAGGTGACGTTACAGCCAATAACTTATGGCTTCCTCCCACACTGCATCCTCATAACAAGTCAAGAAACTTAAAGAGGAGGTGTCAGCCAATCATGTTGAGGTATCGGAGATCAGGAAGAATTTCTCTTCATGGTTTTAGGGGGAAGTAAGTATTGTGTTTCAAGGTTTGAGGGGACCTTGCAATTAGGACATGTTCTTTAACATCTACCGAGTTGACATTACTAACGGCTATTAGAACATGCAATATGGAGTAGAGACTAACTCAATGACATACAACGTTTCCTACTCTGGGTCCTGTCTTTTTGTTTCTGTGCCTTCTTCACCAAGAAATTCTTTTACCAGAATATTTCATTTTAAATTCAGTTTGCCTGTCCATAGAATGGTCAATAATAAAATGTAACCTTAAAACTGCATGTTATCAAAGATAAGCTTAATCAAGATAATGGAAAGAATATTTATTTTCCTGTGTTGGAAATCTGTACCACATTATGATTTGCCCTGTCATATGAGTATTTCTATTTTATTAGACCTGCACATAACCTGTAAATAAATGATCCATAAGGTAGGCATCTGTTTAAATGGCTTGTCTACCCTTAAAAAAAAAACTGGCGACATCAGTTATCTAAATGCAACCGCAATTGCTATTTTACCAGTTAATTATATGTATTTGTTACCAGATATTTAATGATAAGTATTATCTTTCTGGCAAACGTATCATCCTCCTCCTTCTGCTCAATGAGCTTTTAAGAAGCTTTAGCATGTGCAGAGGAGGCAGAAGGGGAAACCGCACTCAAGCATTGGTTGAGATGTCAGCAGTCACTGCCTTGATTGACTCTGCATGGGGGAAAAGCCAGCTTACTCTGCTAGAATGAAGGCAATAATTCTACTCAATAATTGGTTGAGATGAGAGCAGCACTGCCTGATTGGCTGCATTGGGGGGAGGAGCCATCTTACTGCCAGAATGGGGACAATAATTTTCCTTAATATCGGTTAGTAATACATTTAAGTGCTGAATATATGAGTTGGAGTTGGGGCAGGTAACCAACATGTGACAGCTACTAAATGGTCGACATGTCCTTTAAATACATGGCCTTTGTTTTAAAGTATAACTAAAGATAAAATTATAAATATTGGCTTAAACAAGAGGCACCCGGGGTCAGACCTGTTTCCCTCATTGCATTGGATGCCAGAAATATCTGGTAACTTAGCTCTTGGTTAGCACCAGATTTTGAAATTCTACCTTTTATTCTTTGTCAGTCCATGCATTCTTATAATTTTGCATGTATTGATCTGATATTGATTTGCCTTTCCACAGAATAGAGCAGGACTTTTTTTTTGCCCTTCTTCCTAGTGTGACTGCAAATAATTCTACATTCAGAATGAATCATTGCCGTTGGCTTTTTGGAAGCTCAATACAACTTTGCTCTCAATTAATAGGCCTTTCATATGGTATAATCCTCTATCCCTCCTGGTTTCTTCTGCCTTAGATGTCTTGGTTTGTGACAAATGATATGCATAGAAAGTGTGAAGTAGAAAGATGAAATTGTTTCTTTGCTGCATGCCATATTCTGTAATTATGTATTAATAAAGGGTTGCCTTTCATCTGAAAATGGAGATTATGTGTTGATTGATGGAAGACGTGGTCTTTATTCTGCTACAGCTAACCGTGTGACTTACATCTTCACTGGGGTATTTATTACATAATGTCTCCCAAAAGAAAAGAAAAGGAAAGGTCTAAATGGATAGTAAAACAATGTCACAATCCTACCCAGAGATGGATTAAGATCATATGGGGCCCAAGGCAGGGCCATCATTTAGGGGCCCCTTTTTTGCTACATAGACTCATTTTTTACTGCTTCTGAAGCTGGGCCCCAGAATTTTTCTGGGCCCAGGCAGTCGCTAGGGTTGCCTTGTGGACAATCCTGCTCTGATCCTACCCTGATTCCATAATGTATAAGTTCCATTTTAACTGAAGTTCATTATCCTTCAAAGCTTTTGCCTTATAAGGGTTAGGCCAATGGTAATTGTTTATAACTTTGCAAGCAATCAGTGACATTGACACCTCCTATGTCAGGCACTACGATAATGTGCGGTATATATTGACCCTATGTAAGTGTGTGTTCCTTTAAAATACATACAATGCTTGTTTAATTAAGAAAAAAAATCCTTTAATATTTTTAATACCTTATATTTATTTTCTTGTTTTCATCCTCTGTATTGGTAACTGTACCCTGTGTAAGAAGCTCTATTTCAACATAATTATATTGCAGAATGTGATAAAACAACTGAACAAACTTATTGTGTAAAAATGAACCTGGTTCGTTTAGAACTGCTGAGTTACAAATCCACGGATCCAACGTATTTTTTTAAATTTTTGAAACTTTGACTTTTCATCAAAGATTCGAAAATCTAAAATTTCGATGAAAAATCGAAAATGACAATTTAAAATGCCTTCGAAAATGATTTTATGGATTTTCAGCACTTCAATAGGAAATTCAACGGAAACCTCATCGACTTTGTTCATCAATAATGCAGAGTTATATCAGAGATAGAGATGTCCGAACTTCGCAAATCCGGTCCGCTCGAGGATCCGTGAATTTTCACAAAAATTTGAAAATTCGAAAATCCGCGAGCGGACCCATTAAAACCTATTAAAAGAACGTTCGGCAAAATCCGTTCTTCGAAAATACGAGGATTCTTCGAAAATATGAGGATTCTTCGAAAATACGGACCCGGAAATGTGGTTTGCTCCTTCCAAAAATGTGAAAAATCCGCAAAATTTTCGAAAACGGGGTTCGGAAAAGTTCGGAGGAGGAGAAACCAGAAAATCCACAATATCCCTCGTTGCGAACGAGGCAAATCGCACGGATCCGGGTTAAGATCCGCGAACGGGCCATCACTAATCAGAGACTGTTTAATTAGATTACAAGCACAAACTCACTCTATAGAGTAGAAAAAAGTCTTTGTTTTTTATGTTATGTTGCTTAGGAGACAGCATCATCATATTTCCAACAATAAGTTATGATAACACCCAGCTTAAAACTCACAATAGATCAAACTGCAAACTGTTATTGGTTGCTAAAGCAAACTCTATTTTCAGAATTGCTCCCTATTTTTTACTTTATCAATTATTCACTTAACTTTTTACCATTTAAGACTGTATGACACTTGTACTATAGACACTTGTTAAACATTAACAAAGAACCTTGCATTTTAATCTACGCAGAATATTGTACGTGAACCAGACAAACATATTGCTAGTTATTCATATCCATCTCTAAAGGTTTTTCATCTTGCATAGAATTTATTATTGGTATCGTTTATTATCAGCAAACACAAATAGAAAAAAATAGAATAACTGTAGTACAACAATGCAAATTAGAAACATTTAAGAATATTTAAGTGCATGTAAAAAATCCAGGACTCGTAGACCTTGGTTTATACAATTTCCATGACAATAACACATTTATCTAAATGATTAAAGTACTCCTATTGTCTATCATACTGTCTACCTCACCATAAATGAAAGCAGTTCTGTTGAATACAGTGTTACCTTATAATCTTCTAAAAAAATAGTACAATTACTAAATAGTACCAAAGACAAAAATTATAATCCCTCTAAATGTTAAAGGTATAGGTTTGACATCACTGTGCTGATATAGTTTCTTTTGAGGGCGGAATTTAATTATTCTTCAATAAAGGGGAAAAATACCAGGATAAATGTCTAAAATCACACTATCACCACTGCCACCAGATGTTATGGAACTATTTCTCAAATTGTGCAGAACTCCCAGCCCACTGGACCAAAACTTGGCACAAAAGCCTGCATAAGCCCTGCCCTCAAATTCAATTTTAAAGCTAGCACAAGCCTGAAAACAAATAAATCTCTCTCTAAGGTGTCCTTTGGCAAATAAAAGCCAAGAAATAACAAGACTGTAATTGTGGATTGGGCTTATCACACTTTGAAAGTCTATACTGTATCTTTGGATCCACAGCATGTAGAGACATTTTTTTCTCTTAAGTGTGCACTCAATTTACCAAATGGATTAAAGATAAAACATATAAATAGTAGTTTTTAAATATAGTCTTTACATTTTAAAAGGTTTAAATACATTGGGGGGACTTGGCCCCAAAAAAGTAACCCCTTGTGATCCAATTGATGTATTTTAGGGGCGTCTTTTTAAAGGATCTGCTGAAACATTTCTACCCAAAGAAATAGGCTACATTAACCAATGACCAAAAAGTGTAAGTTTAGCTGAGGGTGAGTCTAATGTACTTTTGATACTTATTCAGACAAAACCCAAACACTAGCAATCTTGACTAAGTTTATATCTCATGTAGTAATATTGTAATTTTTAGACTGACAATGAAATCTTTTCATTTTTAAATTATAGTTGCATGTATTTCTTAGAATGGATGGGAATACATTTCTGGTCTGCCCTAAGTCCTAAATGAGTGATGTTCAACATTAAAAGTACAGAATGCATCACATCCCAATGAAGCCATATCTGACAATTGATTTCTGTTTCCGCTAGAGATGATGTTTTTTTTTATAATATTATCAAATGATTATTATTTAATGAAAGCTTTACCAAAGATCAAAAAAAGTCCAGGAAAGTCCTACTTAAACTAGCAATGCAACCAATTTATCTATTTGATTGAGGATTAATTTTAGATTTTTTTGAAATGGTTAAAACACATACAGCAGTTTCCATTTGCAGGGGGTGGGGCTAAGATTATAATAATAATAATAATACTGAAAGTATCCTTGTACCATTTACCACGTATTAATATAATAACAGTCATCATAAAACATTTATTAGTATTTTTAAACTAATGGCACATCTTGTAACCTAATATGAAATGATCAAATCCAGAAATTACAGATATATCTGAAAGGTTAAATATTTGGCAGACAACTTGTTTGTCTGCTTTCTAGGGATGTTTGACATATGGGATGCAAAATTCTCTGGGGCAATTTATGTCCTTGGGCAAATATTTGTCTAGTATACAATTCTGTGTTCTTCTAAGATCTTATGCAGAAATTAATTTTGCTAGAAAAGAGTAAATTAACTGTTGTAAGGTTTTGATCATAAGACCAAGAAGTTTATTGTATTCAAAATGATTTGTAAATAATTGTATTAAAATAAAGCATTGTATATTAGAGACCAACTAACATCAATCAACCAGCAGATCTCTTTGAAGTGCTTGTGAAGGTCTCATTCATCCAGGTCATGGTATATCTGTTGTATTCAATTAGATCAACCGGACTTGAAGTTTAGTTCTTGAAGAGTTTCGTAGTCACCCGACTGGCTTTCTCAATTCAGAATGACTGTACAAGAATCTGTGCAATATGTACCCTGGAAAATCCAATTAGCATATACAGCCAGGTGTTAAGGGCGTGATTAGATAGTGGCTAAGAGGTGTTATAGGAACGCCAGAGTAAGTGTCAAAACAGCATTGTACATGGCAGACAGATGGTGTCCAACCCCCCACCTCTATTTGCTTGGTTTCTTTATTTCACATAAATGGTCTCCTAACACCTCTCTGAACCAGTCACGTTCCTTTGCCAATATGTTACATTACAATCTTCAAAGGTATGTCCTTATCCTAAGATGCAGATCACGGCTGAGTCCTGACCCGAGGAATTGGCTTTCTGTGCTGGGCCATACGTGAGCAGTTGTTGTTTGGTCTCCCCCACATACAAATCAGAGCATTCTTCATTGCACTGCACTGCCTATATGATGTCGCTTTTTGTGTTTCGGTATTGTTCTTCGGATGTACCAATTGCTGCCTCAGCGTGTGCCGGTTTAAAGCAGACAGGGAACGGTGTTTTTTGAAAACTCTTCTTAGTTTCTGAGAACCCCTGCTACATATGGGATGACCATGTTCTTTCTCCTGTCTTGCTTTTCCCCTTCACTGTTGGTATTCGTGTTTCTTTTCTTTCCTTCTGCTTCTTTTGACAAAGGCCCAGTCGGATATCCACAAGAACACTATAACCCTAGTATGTAGCGGGGTCTCCGAGAAACTAAGAAGAGTTTTCAAAAAACACCGTATCCCTGTCTGCTTTAAAATGAGCAACACGCTGAGGCAGCAATTGGTACATCCGAAAGACCCAATACCGAAACACAGAAAAGCGAATCATTATGCAGTGCAGTGCAGTGAAGAATGCTCTGATTTGTATGTGGGGGAGACCAAACAACAACCTGCATCAACGTATGGCCCAGCACAGAAGAGCCAATTCCTCGGTCAGGACTCAGCCGTGTGTACTGCATCTAAGGATAAAGGACATACCTTTGAGATTGTAATGTAACATATTGGCAAAGAACGTGACTGGTTCAAGAGAGGTGTTAAGGAGGCCATTTATGTGAAAATAAAGAAATCAAGCCTAAATAGAGTTGGGGGGGTTCGACACCATTGTCTGCCATGTACAATGTGTTTTGACACCTACTCTGGCGTTCCTATAACACCTCTTAGCCACTATCAATCACGCCCTTAAACACCTGGCTGTGATATGCTAATTGGGATTTTCCAGGGTACATAATTGCCACAGATTCTTGTACAAGTCATTTTGATTGAGAGATCCAGTCGGATGACTAGCAAAACATCTTCAAGAACTAAATTTCAAGTCCAGTTGATCTAATTGAATACAACAGATATCTCATGAATGGTGAGAATTGGGGACACAAAATATAAGAAGGAAGCAGCAGAGCAAAGGCATTTCAATGTTAAAGGAGAACAACTTTTAAAACCTAATGTGAAAGTTTTTATCCCCAAAAAACACCTACACATTGTAAGATTCTTCTCTAGTAAGTTGCATTTAGTAATACGAGAAACAGATTCTGTAAGTAAGAAGGTTTCCATGTTGTTGCCAGTACAACCCACAGCCCATGAAGTCATCAAAGAACCACATCCCCTGATCCAGTATTCACTGTCTCTATGTACAGAGTATTTTCTATACAGATGTCATACACCAATATGGAATCCCTGGTAAGTAATAGATTCTGTAACTGAACCCAGTATTCACTGTCTCTATGTACAGAGTATTTTCTATACAGATGTCTATACACCGATATGGAATCCCTGATAAGTAATAGATTCTGTAAAGACCCCAGTATTCATTGTCTCTATGTACAGAGTATTTTTATACAGATGTCTATACACCAATATGGAATCCCTGATAAGTAATAGATTCTGTAACTGACCCCAGTATTCACTGTCTCTATGTACAGAGTATTTTCTAACAGTGTCTATACACCGATATGGAATCCCTGATAAGTAATAGATTCTGGAACTGACCCAGTATTCACCGTCTCTATGTACAGAGTATTTTTCTACAGATGTCTATACACCAATATGGCAATCCCTAATAAGTATAGATTCTGTAACTGACCCCAGTATTCACCGTCTCTATGTACAGAGTATTTTCTATACAGATGTCTATACACCGATATGGAATCCCTGATAAGTAATAGATTCGTAACTGACCCAGTATTCACTGTCTATAGTACAGAGTATTTCTATACAGATGTTATACACCAATATGGAATCCTGATATGTAATAGATTCTGTACTGACCCCAGTATTCACTGTCTCTATGTACAGAGTATTTTCTATACAGATGTCTTTACACCGATATAATCCATGATAAGTAATAGATTATGTAACTGACCCAGTATTAGTTCTATGTACAGAGTATTTTCTTTACAGATGTCTATACAACGATTGGAATCCCTGATAGTAATAGATTCTGTAACTGACCCCAGTTTCACTGTCTCTATGTACAGAGTATTTTCTATACAGATGTCTATACACCGATATGGAATCCCTGATAAGTAATAGATTCTGTAACTGACCCCAGTATTCACCGTCTTATGTACAGAGTATTTATACAGATGTCTATACACCAATATACAATCCCTAATAAGTAATAGATTCTGTAACTGACCCCAGTATTATGTCTCTATGTACAGAGTATTTTCATTACAGATGTCTATACACCGATATGGAATCCCTGAAAAGTAATAGATTCTGTAACTGACCCAGTATTCACTGTCTCTATGTACAGAGTATTTTCAATACAGATGTCATACAACCAATATGGAATCCCTGATAAGTAATAGATTCTGTAACTGACCCCAGTATTCACTGTCTCTATGCTACGTATTTTCTATACAGATGTCTATACACCGATATAAAATCCATGATAAGTAATAGATTCTGTAAAGACCCAGTATCACTGTCTCATGTACAGAGTATTTTCTATACGAGTGTCTATACACACGATATGGAATCCCTGATAAGTAATAGATTCTGTAACTGACCCCAGTATTCACCGTTCTCTATGTACAGAGTATTTTCTATACAGATGTTATACACCAATATGCAATCCCTATAAGTAATAGATTCTGTAACTGACCCCAGTATTCACCGTCTCTATGTACAGAGTATTTTCTATACAGATGTCTATACACCGATATGGAATCCCTGATAAGTAATAGATTCTGTAACTGACCCAGTATTCACTGTCTATGTACAGAGTATTTTCTATACAAGAGTCTATTACACAATAATAGATTCTGTAACTGACCCCAGTATTCACTGTCTCTATGTACAGAGTATTTTCTATACAGATGTCTATAACACCGATATAAAATCCATGATAAGTAATAGATTGTAACTGACCCCAGTATTCACTGTCTCTATGTACAGAGTATTTTCTATACAGATGTCTATACACCGATATGGAATCCTGATAAGTAATAGATTCTGTAACTGACCCCAGTATTCACTGTCTCTATGTACAGAGTATTTTCTATACAGATGTCTATACACCGATATGGAATCCCTGATAAGTAATAGATTCTGTAACTGACCCCAGTATTCACTCTCTATGTACAGAGTATTTTCTTACAGATGTCTATATACCGATATGGAATCCCGATAAGTAATGATTCTGAACTGACCCAGTATTCACTGTCTCTATGTACAGAGTATTTTCTATACAGATGTCTATACACCAATATGAAATCCCTGATAAGTAATAGATTCTGTAACTGACCCCAGTATTCACTGTTCTATGTACAGAGTATTTTCTATACAGATGTCTATACACCGATATGAAATCTTGATAAGTAATAGATTCGTAACTGACCCAGTATCACGTCTCTATGTACCGAGTATTTCTATACAGATGTCTATACCGATATGGAATCCCTGATAAGTAATAGATTCTGTAACTGACCCAGTATTCACTGTCTCTATGTACAGATATTTTCTACAGATGTCATACACCGATATGGAATCCCTGATAAGTAATAGATTTGTAACTGATCCCAGTATTCACCGTCTCTATGTACAGAGTATTTTCTATACAGATGTCATACACCATATGGAATCCCTGATAAGTAATAGATTCTGTAACTGACCCAGTATTCACTGTCTCTATGTACAGAGTATTTCTATACAGATGTCTATATACCGATATGGAATCCCTGATAAGTAATAGATTCTGTATGTAACTGATCCAGTATTCACCGTCTCTATGTACAGAGTATTTCTATACAGATGTCTATCACCAATATGGAATCCCTGATAAGTAATAGATTCTGTAAATGACCCAGTATTCACTGTCTCTATGTACGAGTATTTTCTATACAGAGGTCTATACACCGATATGGAATCCCTAATAAGTAATAGATTCTGTAACTGACCCCAGTATTCACTGTCTTATGTACAGAGTATTTCTATACAGATGTAATCGGTAAATGAGAGGGGCATAAAAACCTTTTGCCTTACAGGTTAGTCTACAGGCAATTTTATTGAGGGGTGAACATGGTTAACAAGCCCTTTAAATTTGTTTATATAGGTACGGTTTGTTATAATGCTAAATAAGCCACCATGGAGTAAGTGAACACTTAGATACATTTAGGAGCTTCATCTTTTGCTTGGACATAACAGAAACAAAAAAAAAGAAAAAGTTTATCCAGAAGTTTATGATTGAACTTGAAGGAGAGTTTGGGATATTGAACTCGTGGCCTTCTGAATTGTATATTTAAAAACCTGGTTCCACCCAGTGCACACCATTGAACAGGCAGAGAACCCAGATACATTTGGGAGCTTTATTTTTTTGCTAACTAATCCTTAAAAAATGGAACATGGAAGTCCCTTATAAGACTTGAAAGCTGCTTGTTACCGCACTTAAGATTACTTAGATTAGTAACGACCCCAGTATTCACTGTCTCTATGTACAGAGTATTTTCTATACAGATGTCTACATACCAATATGGAATCCCCGATAAGTAATAGATTATGTAACTGACCCCAGTATCACTGTCTCTATGTACAGAGTATTTTCTATACAGATGTCTATACACCGATATGGAATCCCCGATAAGTAATAGATTCTGTAACTGACCCCAGTATTCACTGTCTCTTACGTACAGAGTATTTTTTTATACAGATGTCTATACACCGATATGAAATCCCCGAAAGTAATAGATTCTGTAACTGACCCCAGTATTCACCATCTCTATGTACAGAGTATTTTCTATACAGATGTCTATACACCAATATGGAATCCCTGATAGTAATAGATTCTGAACTGACCCCAGTATTCACTGTCTCTATGTACAGAGATTTTTCTATACAGATGTCTATACACCGATATGGAATCCCGATAAGTAATAGATTCTGTAACTGAACCCGGTATTCACCGTCTTATGTACAGAGTATTTTCTATACAGAGTCTATACACCAATATGGAATCCCGATAAGTAATAGATTCTGTAACTGACCCCAGTATTCACTGTCTCTATGTACAGAGTATTTTATACAGATGTCTATACATAATATTGAATCCCTGATAAGTAATAGATTCTGTAACTGACCCCAGTATACACTGTCTCTATGTACAGAGTATTTTCTATACAGATGTCTATACACTATATTGAATCCCGATAAGTAATAGATTCTGTAACTGACCCCAGGTATTCACCGTCTCTATGTACAGAGTATTTTCTATACAGATGTCTATACACCGATATGGAATCCCCATAAGTAATAGATTCTGTAACTGACCCCAGTATTCACTGTCTATAGTACAGAGTATTTTCTATACAGATGTCTATACACCGATATTGAATCCCTGATAAGTAATAGATTCTGTAACTGACCCCGGTATTCACTGTCTCTATGTACAGAGTATTTTCTATACTAGATGTCTATACACCGATATGGAATCCCTGATAAGTAATAGATTCGTAACTGACCCCAGTATTCACTGTCTCTATGTAAAGAGTATTTCTATACAGATGTCTACACACCGATATGGAATCCTGATAAGTAATAGATTCTGTAACTGACCCCGGTATTCACTGCCTATGTACAGGTATTTTCTATACAGATGTTCATATACCAATATGGAATCCCTGATAAGTAATAGATTCTGTAACTGACCCCAGTATCACTGTCTCTATGTACAGAGTATTTTCTATACAGATGTCTTACAACCAATATGGAATCCCGATAAGTAATAGATTATGTAACTGACCCCAGTATACATGTCTCTATGTACAGAGTATTTCTATACAGATGCTATACACCAATGGAATCCCCGATAAGTAATAGATTCTGTAACTGACCCCGGTATTCACCGTCTCTATGTACAGAGTATTTTCTATACAGATGTCTATACACCAATATGGAATCCCTGATAAGTAATAGATTCTGTAACTGACCCCAGTATTCACTGTCTCTATGTACAGAGTATTTTCTATACAGATGTCTATACACTAATATTGAATCCCTGATAAGTAATAGATTCTGTAACTGACCCCAGTACACTGTCTCTATGTAAAGAGTATTTCTTATACAGATGTCTATACACTAATATGAATCCCGATAAGTAATAGATTCTGTAATGACCCCGGTATTCACCGTCTCTATGTACAGAGTATTTTCTATACAGATGTCTATACACCGATATGGAATCCCCGATAAGTAATAGATTCTGTAACTGACCCCAGTATTCACTGTCTCTAGTACAGAGTATTTTCTATACAGATGTCTAACACGAATGAATCCCTGATAAGTAAAGATTCTGTAACTGACCCCGTATTCACTGTCTCTATGTACAGAGTATTTTCTATACAGATGTCTATACACCGATATGGAATCCGATAAGTAATAGATTCTGTAACTGACCCCAGTATTCACTGTCTCTATGTACAGAGTATTTTTCTACGATGTCTACACACCGATATGGAATCCTGATAAGTAATAGATTCTGTAACTGACCCCGGTATTCACTGTCACTATGTACAGAGTATTTTCTATACAGATGTCTATACACCAATATGGAATCCCTGATAAGTAATAGATTCTGTAACTGACCCCCGTATTCACTGTCTCTATGTACAGAGTATTTTCTATACAGAGTCTACATACCAATATGGAATCCCCGATAAGTAATAGATAGTAACTGACCCCAGTATACACTGTCTCTAGTTACAGAGTATTTTCTATACAGATGTCTATCACCGATAGGAATCCCCGATAAGTAATAGATTCTGTAACGACCCCGTATTCAAGTCCTATGTACAGAGTATTTTCTATACAGATGTCTATACAACGATATGAATCCCGATAAGTAATAGATTCTGTAACTGACCCCAGTATTCACCGTCTCTATGTACAGAGTATTTTTATACAGATGTCTATACACCGATATGGAATCCCGATAAGTAATAGATTCTGTAACTGAACCCAGTATTCAATGTCTCTATGTACAGAGTATTTTCTAAACAGATGTCTATACACCCATATGGAATCCCATAAGTAATAGATTCTGTAACTGACCCCAGTATTCCTGTCTCATGTACAGAGTATTTTCTATACAGTGTCTATACACCAATATGGAATCCCTGAAGTAATAGATCTGGAACTGTCCCCAGTATTCACTGTCTCTATGTACAGAGATTTTCTATACAGATGTCTATATACCGATATGGAATCCCTGATAAGTAATAGATTCTGTAACTGACCCCAGTATTCACTGTCTCTATGTACAGAGTATTTCTATACAGATGTCTACACACAATATGAATCCCTAATAAGTAATAGATTCTGTAACTGACCCAGTATTCACTGTCTCTATGTACAGAGTATTTTCTATACAGATGTCTATACACCAATATGGAATCCTGATAAGTAATAGATTCTGTAACTGACCCCAGTATTCACTGTCCTATGTACAGAGTATTTTCTATACAGATGTCTATACACCGATATGGAATCCCGAAAGTAATAGATTCTGTAACTGACCCAGTATTCACTGTCTCTATGTACAGAGTATTTTCTATACAGATGTCTATACACCAATATGGAATCCCTGATAATAATAGATTCTGTAAACTGACCCCAGTATTCACTGTCTCTATGTACAGAGTATTTTCTATACAGATGTCTATATACCAATATGGAATCCCTGATAAAGATTCTGTTACTGACCCCAGTATTCATGTCTCTATGTACAGAGTACTTTGAAGTTGGTGGTACCCTGCAATGTATTTACCAGTCAGGTGAGTTGCTGGAAATTATGGTTCAAGAGAGGTGTTAAGGAGGCCATTTATGTGAAAATAAAGAAATCAAGCCTAAATAGAGTTGGGGGGGTTCGACACCATCTGTCTGCCATGTACAGGAGCAGCGAGCGAGGGAGCAGCGAGCAGGGCGAGAGGAGCAGCTAGCGAGCGAGCGACCAAGAGCGAGAGCGAGCGAGCGAGAGCGAGCGAGCGAGCGAGCGAGCGAGCGAGCGAGGAGCGAGCGAGCGAGCAGCGAGGGAGCCAGCGACGAGCGAGCGAGGAGCGAGAGCGAGCGAGCGATTCTATCGGAAGCGATCTAGCTAGCTAGCGAGCTAGCGAGCAGCGAGGGAGGCTACAGCGAGGGAGGCGAGCTAGCAGAGGCGAGCGATCGATGATCTACGAGATCGATATCTATCTATCTATCATCTATCTATCTATCTATCTATCCATCATCCATCTCTCTATCTATATCTATCATCATCTATCTATCTATCTATCTACCTTCTATCTATCTATCTAGACTTTGGTGGTAGCCATCTTGTGTTTAATAAATCAGAAGATGTGATTAAACCTTTTCTATGTGAGCTAAGAAACTGAGGTTTTCTGCCCTTAAGTGTTGGGGAGTCATCCTCTGATGGCTGGGGTAAATATAACATCCATCATCCATCCATCCATCAATCCCAATGGATACCGTACGCTTTAAACAAAAGTAGTAGAGAAGCTTGCATTGAGATTATAATGGGAATATTAGAAGTATTGGGAAATGTATTAATTAAAGTTAACTTGTTGTATATGATGAGTTACAGTACGTAATTTCTGCCTCTGGTCTTAAAATTGGACAGGTTGGATGTGTTGTGTGTATAATGTGAAGGGTATGCAGATTTCTCGATCGTGTAAGCGAATTTGCTGACATGTAAATATTAAAGCATTTAAAAATGAATGTGTGCGGTACCAATGCCTGTATATATCATACATTTATAACAATATACATTTAAAAGAGAGATAGGATCATCCACTTCTTAATTTTTACAATCCCTGTGATCAATAAGTGAACAGAGTGCTTCTGCCACAGCTCCCCTTTCTTTTACCCTCCTTTTGTGCTGATCACCTATGTATTTTGTAGATAAAGGGGTTTATTAAGGGTTTCAGAGGAGCAAGCAAAAGGATCAATCATGGGGTTAGGATGGGACTTAAGGTCAACTAAACTGGATTTAAAAAAAAAGAAAAATTGCCCAATACTGGAAACTATACCAGTAATTATCCCCAACCACTAGTGTATAATTTTTTGTTGATGATCTGCCCCCTATTTCTTTAGACATCCAGTCTGAAACATTTTACACTTCATTTGTCAATCAAGTGCCTTATTCAAAACTCTTCTGTTGTGTGCATTTAGGAGTACAGGTGGTAGTGTGAAATGCATTGTGGAAATTCCCATTTCCATTTATGGCCAATAGTGATCACTGAGCATGCTTGCCTCACAAAAGAGTGTGCCTTATAAAGGGGGCCGCCAGTTAAAAGTGTTAGGGGGGGATACGTAACCTGAGCAAAGCAAGTACTGTATTGAAGGCTGGAGATGGCCACAACCACTCAAATCTGTTTGCGGATTTTCAAAAAAATTCTGAAATCTGCAAGTGGACCCATTAAAATGGGAGTTGAAATTCTAAAAGTTCCCACCTAAAATGAAGGTATAAATACAAAGTCGAAGTTCCGGAGGATCCATCAAATCCCCTTCAGAACTGGGTCAGGTCCATCTCTATTGAAGGCACGCAGCAACACACCCACCTCATAATATGTGCTACTTACATGTATATAATTATAAATTAAGATGAGGCATTTTTTCAGTTTACTGAAAAAATGCCTAGAATGTGAATTTATATTTTTCCATTCTTCTATTACATTGCACTCCCTAATGAGGAAAACTACATCTCATCCTATGAGGAAAACTACATCTGGTTCTGGGATAGATACAACGTACGGAATCCCTGCTACCTGCACACTGCTGCAATAGGATATCTGATATGGACAGGGGCAGGAGTGGTCTTTTTGGAAGGTCTAAATTTGACAAGCTGTCGGGGGTGATACCAGACCACAAATCCTCCACCTCTGTCCACATTTGGTATATAAAAAATGATATTGCCACACATCAGCAAGTCAATACGCACTGAAATGGAAAATACAGTACTTTGCAGATACATGCATGAAAAATTCCAGAGAATGCCATTTGCCTTAAGGACAGCACTGCAGACCCGTTTATACTGTAAGTAGCCAGAAGCCTATTAAGCAGTCAGATCCCACTCGTGCTACTTCTGGTTTTAAATCATCTTTATGCAGAATCCTCCTGGTACATTTTACAGTGATTATATTAACAATGGCATTGCTGCCCCACAGTTTTAAAATAAAGGGACCTTGCATGTTTGCGTTCCATCATTTTAGGTTATACAGTCATAGGATGGAACAAAGGCATTTTCAGAAACCGGCAACAAGGCAGAAAATTTCCAGTATTAACAAATGATTTATTTTAGATTAGGGCTTAATTAACATGAAATAAAAAGAATTGAATTTAAAAACTGTGCTAAATCTGCAGGAACCAATCAGATTTAATCAAACAGCAATAAACCACTACAAAGGTACCATCTGATGGTTGCTGCAAATTAACATCTTGGGCCATTTAAATAAGCCTAATATATATTTTAGTTAGTAGAACATGTATTGATATTGAATTGAATGAATGAGTTGAAAGGGAAAGTTCGTGGAAAATATCATTATTTTAAAATTCTTACAGTAATAGTTCTATCGTTAAAAATGGCGCTAATTTGCCCCAACCAATAGATGTAAGCTTTCAAATGTTCAATAACATCTGATTGGGGTAAATTAAACCCATTTTTAACGATAAGAACCTTCTGTTAGTTTATATTACACATACCTAGTATTCTATGATTCTCTTCAAATTTGAAAAATCAGTTGAATTTATACCCTTTACTTCCCTGCTGTGGCCAGTAGTGAGCAGACTTTTCAGGTTCTCTAACGCTTCTACCCAAAATGCACACTACCTTGGAATGTTCCCTACAGTAATCTCTACTGATTGGCTGTTGGGTGGGTCAACATGTTGAATGGGCAGGTTAATGTCATTAAGATGGAAAAATGTGCTCTTTTAGCATGAAACTTCCCCTTAACCCCATGAAAAGCACAGCGGCTCAGGGTAAATGGTTAATGAGCCCTGCTGTACATACATAGATTATTTTCAATGCAGCATGTTGATGAAAAGTCCGTTCCAAGGAAACAAAAGGCTGTTGTATATGTTAAAAAAGGGAATGTGCACTAGACACTGCTCAGACGTTTTAGTGCTATTTTTAACGCCAGCTAGTGTGGCGGTTTTAAAATTACACTAGGGAAAACTGGAGCAAATCCTGTATTAAATACGAAAGCCACATTTACGGCTCGGGTAATGAGGCCTGTAGTGTTTTAATGTCAGGGGAGTGGACCACCATTTCCCTCGGCCATAAACATGTGACTTTTGCAGGAGAGACTGGGCCACCAGGCTACCATGAAAATATCCTGTGGACCTACACCTAATTAGTCAATAAATACAGAAAATAATCAGACAAATTTAGATACTAATGCAAATGGACAATAACAAATGTCAAGTAGAAGGGTCTCTCCACCCAAACATAGTAACATAGAACATAGTAACATAGTAATTAAGGTTGAATAAAGACATTCGTCCATCAAGTCCACACCTATCCCTTTTTTTTTTTTTAACCCTACCGAACAGTTGATCCAGAGGAAGGCAAAAAACCCAGCTAAAAAAAGGGGGAAAAAATTCCTTCCTGACTCCAAACAGCAATCGGAAAGTATCCCTGGATCAACCAGATCTATATGCATTAATAACAGTAATTCTCAATATTTTTTAGTTTTAGAAACTTATCCGGCCTTTTTAAAGTTATCAATGAACTTGCCATTACCACCTCTGCTGGAAGACAGTTCCACAGTTTCAACCGTTCACTGTAGAAAGAAACCTCTCCTAACTTGAAGATGAAACTTCTTTTCTTCCAACCTTAAAGGATGTCCACGAGTCCTCTGATATGACCTATTAGTGAACAATGCACCAGAGAGTTCACTGTATGGGCCATTAATATATTTGTAAGGTTATCATGTCCCCACGAACCGCCGCTTCTCCAATGTAAACAGCCCTAACTTGTCTAATCTGCCTGCATATTCAAGCCGTTTGATATTATTAGGGCCAATATTAAACGTTTGATATTATGTAGGGCACCCCTGCCCCACCCCACCTCTATGTTAGTTTGTTAAAAAAAGATTCAGAAAGATACTTACCGCCCTCACTCCTGGGAACACTGATCCGGTCCCTGCTTTCCTGGAACTAGCAAACGGGGTCCGGACTGACAGCCGCGTTTGTGATTGGATGAGAAGCAGCAATCACAGACGTGGCTGCTGTCAATGGAGAGCGCCCTAGGAACAAAGGGCTGTAAGTACAGTTCTTAATCTTTTTTACTAACATAGGGTTGAAACCATAAGGAGCAGAGATGTAAGGTAAGGATCTTAAACTCATAGTAGGGCCTAGTCGGTTTTAATTTTAGTTTGGGGTAGACTTGCTCTTTAATAAACAGTCTAGAAAAGTTTTAAAAAATAATAACACAAAGTAGTAGAAAAATAAGAACTAAATGTTGAGCGAGGCCCCTGGAACCATGTTCCTGATTGGACCCAACTCCCTAATCCAACACTGGACATTTCTTGCAAATTCACAGGGATTTATAATCTGAAAACACTGCACACTATAACAATAAACCTCCCTGTAGCAATAACATAACTAGGAATCACTGGGGCCCCAAGCAAAACTAGACGGGCCACTCTCTCGCTTTCCTTCACAGTGGTTTCTGAGAGGAGGTTATATCTATTATATAAGACAAGAAGAAGGAAAGATAAGAAGATGGGGGCCCCTTGGTTCCAGGGCCCCCCTGCTGCTCCTGGTAGATTATGCCCCTGCCCTGTACTGGTAGCAGTTGATCATTTTGCTGTACATGACATGATTGTTATCCGTTTCCTTTATTTAGTAAGAGAGACAATAATGACAATCTTGTGGCCTGCATGAAGGTTCGTCGGGTGTTGTTTTTGTGCCAAATTGTGGCTGATAATCAGAAATCCCATAGATCAGACTGGATTTGGCTATTATCAGCCATGTGCATAGTTACCTTCAGAGGAACTGGTTATCCTGTTTAAGGCTCATTCGCTGCTGCATAAATGTCTCCAAATATGTCATGTTTTTTTCCTTGTGCTGTAGCTGCTACACACTGACATCTAGCAGACAACATGTAAGTTGCATTTAAGGACATTTACAATTGTGGGCACTGTGCCTCCCTTGTTTCCTTTTTGCTAGCAGAAAAAACATTACATTTAGTTAACAAAGACTATGGGTAGAAATATCTTTCAGGCCTGCAAAAAGACTAAATAAATTGCTGCAAATGTTGGAGATAAACCGACTGCCCGCAAAATAAAGAATGTTGTGACTTTAATAGATATCTGCCTTACTTATGTAGATAAGACCTCAATTAATATTCCCCTTAGACCCAAATAGAGATGTTCTTCCCAATTTCTGATGCCCCAACATGATAAGTTCAATGCTTCTCTTCAGGCTGGAAGAGCTTGGTATAAGGAGGCAGATGGGGCAGCTTACAGTTAGTCATTAGAGATGTACGTGGGTTCAATAGAACCCAGTTTCAAATAGAATCCAAGGGTTTCGAAGTCCCAACAAAACTTTCGGAACTCCCGGAATTTCCGAAACCTGAATTTTCCGAATTTCGATAATTATCGAAAGTAGATGATTATCGAAAGTAGATGATTATCAAAAATTAAAATGAGTGGGAAAAGTTTGCAATATCGGTAACCCTCAAAAGTGCGTTCGATTTGGTAGCCCTCTAATGTACAAGCCGATTTCGGTAACCCTCGAATTTGTAATATCGGTAACCCTTGAAAGTAGCGTTCAATTTCGGTAACTCTTGAATGAACAAGCCAATTCGGTAACCCTTGAATTTGTAATATCGGTAACCCTCGAAGTAGCGTTCGATTTCGGTAACCCTCGAAAATGAATGCAGAAGCTGGAAACAGCCGATTGAGAGGAAAGATAGTTTTTGGTTATATTTACGGGTTCCCAGACCATTCCCCAGGTCCCTGTGTTATTTACAGTAACCTACTATTCATATTCACTCCTTAAAGTCTAAAGAAACTTTCACATTTTTCTCCCATAGACTTATATGGGTCCGTTTTGGAATCTTCGAATTTTCGCATTTACAGTTAACCGAAAATTCGAAAATGGGACGAAACTCATCAGTTTCTGACATCTCTATTAGTCATGTTGAAACTGTCAGGCAGATTCAATAAAAGTTCTTATCATTAAAAATGGTGTTAATTTTGCCCTAGCCAATCAGATCTTATTTAACCTTGAAAGCTAACATCTGATTGGTTGGGGCAAATTAGCTCCATTTTAACAATAAAACATTATTGAATCTCCCTGAATGTAAGTTAGAATTGCATAGTTTTGTGTCAAAATGTTGTGAGTAGTTTTACAGCCAAATTTTGGTGACAAAGCCAATAGTTTAAAATGAACAATACACCACTTATCACAAGCATCTGCAGCTACAACATTTCACGTCAGGTTTCTCTCTGAAGAACTTTTCAAAAGGTACCTAATGAACCTAGTACATCTACAGCATAGTACAAAAGTAATTTATTTACAATTAAATGTATTAAAGGGCAAGTCCACCTTCCAATACAATGCCTATTTAATTTTAGAACCCCCAAACCCTGACACCGCGATACCTACTTTTACCCCAAGATACCCGAAGAGAAATTTCCTTCTGATCTCCTTTTCGGTTCTTGGGTAGCAGTCGTCATTCAGGACCATGAGGTGACGTTACAGCCAATAACTTATGGCTTCCTCCCACACTGCATTCTCATAACAAGCAAACTTAAAGAGGAGTGTCAGCCAATCATGTGAGGTTCGGAGATCAGGAAGAATTTCTCTTCATGGTTTTAGGGAATGGGGGAAGTAAGTATTGTTTTCAAGGTTTGAGGGGACCTTGCAATTAGGACATGGTCTTTAACACTACCGAGTTGACATTACTAACGGCTATTAGAACATGCAATATGAGTAGAGACTAACTCAATGACATACAACGTTTCCTAACTGGGTCTGTCTTTTTGTTTCTGTTGCCTTTCACCAAGAAATTTTTTACCAGAATATTTCATTTTAAATTCAGTTTGCCTGTCCATGAAATGGTCATAATAAAATGTAACCTTAAAACGCATGTTATCAAAGATAAGCTTAATCAAGATAATGGAAAGAATATTTATTTTCCTGTGATTGGAAATCTGTACCACATTATGTATTTGCCGTCATATGAGTATTTCATATTTATTAGACCTGCACATATACCTGTAAATAAATGATCCATAATGGTAGGCATCTGTTTAAATGGCTTGTCTACCTTAAAACAAAAAACTGGCGACATCAGTTATCTAAATGCAACCGCAATTGCTATTTTACCAGTTAATTATATGTATTTGTTACCAGATATTTAATGATAAGTATTATTCCTTTCTGGCAAACGTATCATCCTCCTCCTTCTGCTCAATGAGCTTTAAGAAGCTTAAGCATGTGCAGAGGAGGCAAGGGGAAACCGCACTCAAGCATTGGTTGAGATGTCAGCAGTCAATGCCTTGATTGACTGCATGGGGGGGAAAAGCCAGCTTACTTGCTAGAATGAAGGCATAATTCTACTCAATAATTGGTTGAGATGAGAGCAGTCACTGCCTGATTGGCTGCATTGGGGGGAGGAGCCATCACTTGCCAGAATGGGGACAATAATTTTCCTTAAATATCTGGTTAGTAATACATTTAAGTGCTGAATATTGAGTTGGAGTTGGGGCAGGTAACCAACATGTGACTAGCTACTTAAATGGTCGACATGTCCTTTAAATACATGGCCTTTGTTTTAAAGTATAACTAAAGATAAAATTATAAATATTGGCTTAAACAAGAGGCACCCGGGGTCAGACCTGTTTCCTCATTGCATTGGATGCCAGAAATACTGGTAACTTAGTCTTGGTTGCACAGATTTTGAAATTTAATTTTATTCTTTTGTCAGTCCATGCATTTTATAATTTGCATGTCATTGATCTTGATATTGATTTGCCTTTCCACAGAATAGAGCAGGACTTTTTTTTGCCTTCTTCCTGTGTGACTGCAAATAATTCTAACATCAGAATGATCATTGCCGTTGGCTTTTTGGAAGTCAATACAAACTTTGCTCTCAATAATAGGCATTTCATATGGTATAATCCTCTATCCCTCCTGGTTCTTCTGCCTTAATGTCTTGGTTTGTGACAAATGATATGCATAGAAATGTGTGAAGTAGAAAGATGAAATTGTTTCTTTGCTGCATGCATATTCTGTAATTATGGATTAATAAAGGGTTGCCTTTCATCTGAAAATGGAGATTATGTGTTGATTGATGGAAGACGTGGTCTTTATTCTGCCTACAGTAACAGTGTGACTTACATCTTCACTGGGGTATTTATTACAATGTCTCCCAAAAGAAAAGAAAAGGAAAGGTCTAAATGGATAGTAAAACAATGTCACAATCCACCCAGAGATGGATTAAGATCATATGGGGCCCAAGGCAGGGCCATCATTTAGGGGCCCCTTTTGCTACATAGACTCATTTTTTTACTGCTTCTGAAGCTGGGCCCCCAGAAGTTTTCTGGGCCCAAGGCAGTCGCGGGTTGCCTTGTGGACAATCCTGCTCTGATCCTACCTGATTCCATAATGTATAAGTTCCATCTTAACTGAAGTTCCATTATCCTTCAAAGCTTTTGCCTTATAAGGGGTTAGGCCAATGGTAATTGTTTATAAACTTTGCAAGCAATCAGTGACATTGACACCTCCTATGTCAGGCACTACCGATAATGTGCGGTATACATATGACCCTATGTAAGTGTAGTGTTCCTTTAAAAACATACAATGCTTGTTTAATTAAGAAAAATATCCTTTATATTTTTAATACCTTATATTTATTTTCTTGTTTTTCATCCTCTGTATTGGTAACTGTACCCTGTGTTAAGAAGCTTCTATTAACATAATTATTGGAAATGTGATAAACAACTGAACAAACTTATGTGTAAAAATGAACCTGGTTTCCGTTTTTAGAACTGCTGAGTTTACAAATCCACGGATCCAACGTATTTTTTAAATTTTTGAAACTTTGACTTTTCATCAAAGATTCGAAAATCTAAAATTTCGATTGAAAAATCGAAAATGACAATTTTAAATGCCATTCGAAAATGATTTTATTGGATTTTCAGCACTTCAATAGGAAATTCAACGGAACCTCATCGACTTTGTTCATCACTAATGCAGAGTTATATCAGAGATAGAGAGTCGAACTTCGCAAAATCCGGTCCGCTCGAGGATCCGTGAATTTTCACAAAATTTGAAAATTCGAAAATCCGCGAGCGGACCCATTAAAACCTATTAAAATGAACGTTCGGCAAAAATCCGTTCTTCGAAAATACGAGGATTCTTCGAAAATATGAGGATTCTTCGAAAATACGGACCCGAAAATGTGGTTTGCTCCTTCCAAAAATGTGAAAAATCCGAAAATTTTCGAAAAACGGGGTTCGGAAAAGTTCGGAGGAAGGAAGAAAACCGAAAATCCACAATATCCCTGTTCGCGAACGAGGCAAATCCGCCACGGATCCGGGTTAAGATCCGCGAACTGGGCCATCACTAATCAGAGACTGTTTAATTTGATACAAGCACAAACTCACTCTAAGAGTAGAAAAAAGTCTTTGTTTTTAGTTTATGTTGCTTAGGAGACAGCATCATCATATTTCCAACAATAAGTTATGATAACACCCAGTTAAAACTCACAATAGATCAAACTGAAAATGTTATTGGTTGCTAAAGCAAACTCTATTTTCTAGAATGTTCCCTATTTTTACCTTATTCAATATTCACTTAACTTTTACCATTTAGACTGTGACACTTGTACTATAGACACTTGTAACATTAACAAAGAACCTTGCATTTTAATCTACGCAGAATATTGTACGTGAACCAGACAAACATATTGCTAAGTTATTCATATCCATCTCTAAAGGTGTTTCATCTTGCATAGAATTTATTATTGGTACGTTTTATTATCAGCAAACACAAAATAGAAAAAAAATAGAATAACTGTAGTACACAATGCAAATTAGAAACATAAGAATATTTAAGTGGCGAAAAATCCAGGACTCGTAGACTTGTTTATACAATTTCCATGACAATAACACATTTATCAAATGATAAAGTACTCCTATTGTCTATCATACTGTCTACCCTCACCATAAATGAAGCAAGAGTTCTGTTGAATACAGGTTATCCTTATATAATCTTCTAAAAAAATAGTACAATTACTAAATAGTACCAAAGACAAAAATTATAAATCCCTCAAATATGTTAAGGTATAGGTTGACATCACTGTGCTGATATAGTTTCCTTTGAGGACAGGAATTAATTATTCTTCAATAAAGGGGAAAAATACCAGGATAAATGTCTAAAATCACACTATCCCACCACTTGCCACCAGATGTTTGGAACTATTTCTCAAATTGTGCAGAACTCTCCCAGCCCACTGGACCAAAACTTGGCACCAAAAGCCTGCATAAGCCCTGCCCTCAAATCAATTTTAAAGCTACACAAGCCTGAAAACAAATAAATCTCTCTCTAAGGTGTCCTTTGGCAAATAAAAGCCAAGAAAATACAAGACTGTAATTTGCTTGGATTGGGCTTATCACACTTTGAAAGTCTATACTGTATCTTTGGATCCACAGCATGTAGAGACATTTTTTTCTCTAAGTGGGCACTCAAGTTTACCAAAGGATAAAGATAAACTACAAATAGTGTTTTTAAATATAGTCTTTACATTTTAAAAGTTTAAATACATTGGGGTGACTTGGCCCCAAAAAAGTAACCCTTGTGATCCAATTGATGTATTTTAGGTGCTGTCTTTTAAAGGATCTGCTGAAAAAATTTCTACCCAAAGAAATAGGCTACATTTAACCAATGACCAAAAAGTGTAAGTTTAGCTGAGGGTGAGTCTAATTACTTTATGATACTTATTCAGACAAAACCCAAACACTAGCAATCTTGACTAAGTTTATATCTCATGCTAGATAATATTTAATATTTGACTGACAATGAAATCCTTTTTCATTTTAAATTTATAGATTTGGCATGTATTTCCTTAGAATGGATGGGAATACATTTCTGGTCTGCCGATCCTAAATGAGTGATGTTCAACATTAAAAGTCAGATGCATCCATCCCAATGAGCCATCTGACAATTGTTTCTGTTTCAGCTAGGTGATGTTTTTTTTTATAATAATTATCAAATGTTATTATTTAATGAAAGCTTTACCAAGATCAAAAAAAGTCCAGGAAAGTCCTACTTAACTAGCAAAAGCAACCAATTTATCTATTGATTGAGGATTAATTTTAGATTTTTGAAATGGTTAAAACACATACAGCAGTTTCCATTTGCGGGGGTGGGGCTAAGATTATAATAATAATAATAATACTGAAAGTATCCTTGTACCATTACCACTATTAATATAATAACAGTCATCATAAAACATTTATTAGTATTTTTAACTAATGGCACATCTTGTAACCTAATATGAAATGATCAAATCCAGAAATTACAGATATATCTGAAAGGTTAAATATTTGGCAGACACATTGTTGTCTGCTTTCTAGGGATGTTGACATATGGGATGCAAAATTCTCTGGAGGCAAATTTATGTCCTTGGGCAAATATTGTCCTAAGTATACATTTCTGTGTTCTTAAGATCTTATCAGAAATAATTTGTAGAATAAAGAGTAAATTAACTTTGTAAAGGTTTTTGATATAAGACCAAAGAGTTTATTGATTCAAATGATTTGTAAATAATTGTATTAAATAAAGCCATTGTAATTGGACCAACTAAATCAATCAACCAGCAGATCTCTTTGAATGTGCTTGAAGGTTCTCATTCATCCAGGTCATGTATATCTGTTGTATTCAATAGATCAACGACTTGAAGTTTAGTTCTTGAAGACGTTCGCTAGTCACCCGACTGGCTTTCTCAATCAGAATGACTTGTACAAGATCTGTGGCAATTATGTACCCTGGAAAATCCCAATTAGCATATCACAGCCAGGTGTAAGGGCGTGATTAGTAGTGGCTAAGAGGTGTTATAGGAACGCCCAGAGTAAGGTGTCAAAACAGCATTGTACAGGCAGACAGATGGTGTCCAACCCCCCCTCTATTTAGGCTTGGTTTCTTTTTTTTCACATAAATGGTCTCCTTAACACCTCTCTTGAACCAGTCACGTCTTTGCCAATATGTTAACATTACATCTTCAAAGGTATGTCCTTTACCTTAAGATGCAGATCACGGCTGAGTCCTGACCCGAGGAATTGGCTCTTCTGTGCTGGGCCATACGTTGATGCAGTTGTTGTTGGTCTCCCCCACATACAAATCAGAGCATTCTTCATTGCACTGCACTGCTATATGATGTCGCTTTTCTTGTGTTCGGTATTGGTTCTTCGAGGTACCAATTGCTGCCTCAGCGTGTTGCTCGTGTTTAAAGCAGACAGGGATACGGTGTTTTGAAAACTCTTCTTAGTTTCTCGGAGACCCCTGCTACATATGGGATGAACCATGTTCTTTCTCCTGTCTGCTTTTCCCCTTCACTGTTGGTATTCGTGTTTTTCTTCCTTCTGCTTCTTTTGACAAAGGCCCAGTCTGGATATCCACAAGAAACAATATACCCATATGTAGCAGGGGTCTCCGAGAAACTAAGAAGAGTTTTACAAAAACACCGTATCCCTGTCTGCTTTAAAATGGCAAAACGCTGAGGCAGCAATTGGTACATCCGAAAGACCCAATACCGAAACACAAGAAAGCGACATCATATATGCAGTGCAGTGCAGTGAAGAATGCTCTGATTTGTTGTGGGGGAGACCAAACAACAACTGCATCAACGTATGGCCCAGCACAGAAGAGCCAATTCCGGGTCAGGACTCAGCCGTGATCTGCTATAAGGATAAAGGACATACCTTTGAAGATTGTTTGTTACATATTGGCAAAGGAACGTGACTGGTTCAAGAGAGGTGTTAAGGAGGGCCATTTATGTGAAAATAAAGAAAATCAAGCCTTAAAAGAGTTGGGGGGGTTCGACACCATCTGTCTGCCATGTACAATGCTGTTTTGACACCTTACTCTGGGCGTTCCTATAACACCTCTTAGCCACTATCCAATCACGCCCTTAACACCTGGCTGTGATATGCTAATTGGGATTTTCCAGGGTACATAATTGCCACAGATTCTTGTACAAGTCATTTTGAATTGAGAGATCCAGTCGGATGACTAGCAAAACATCTTCAAGAACTAAATTTCAAGTCCAGTTGATCTAATTGAATACAACAGATATCTCTATGAATGGTGAGAATTGGGGACACAAAATATAAGAAGGAGCAGCAGAGCAAAGGCATTTCAATGTTAAAGGAGAACTAAACTTCTTAAAACCTAATGTGAAAGTTTTTATCCCCAAAACACCTACACATTGTAAGATTCTTCTCTAGTAAGTTGCATTTAGTACATACGAGAAACAGATTCTGTAAGTAAGAAGGTTTCCATGTTGTTGCCAGTACAACCCACAGCCCATGAAGTCATCAAAGAACCACATCCCCTGATCCCAGTATTCACTGTCTCTATGTACAGAGTATTTTCTATACAGATGTCTATACACCAATATGGAATCCCTGATAAGTAATAAGATTCTGTAACTGACCCCGTATTCACGTCTCTATGTACAGAGTATTTTCTTACAGATGTCTATAACACGATATGTTCCGATAAGTAATAGATTTGTAACGACCCCAGTATTCACCGTCTCTATTACAGAGTATTTTCTATACAGATGTCTATACACATATGGAATCCCCGATAAGTAATAGATTCTGTAACTGACCCCAGTATTCACTGCTCTATGTACAGAGTATTTTCTATAAGATGTCTATACCCCAATATGGAATCCCTGATAAGTAATAGATTCTGTAACTGACCCCAGTATTCACTCTCTATGTACAGAGTATTTTCTATACAGATGTCTATACACCGATATGGAATCCCTGATAAGTAATAGATCTGTAACTGCCCCAGTATTCACTGCTCTCTTACAGAGTATTTCTATACAGATGTCTATACACCGATATGGAATCCTGATAAGTAATAGATTCTGTAACTGACCCCAGTATTCACTGCTCTATGTACAGAGTTTTCTATACAGATGTCTAACACCAATAGGAATCCCGATAAGTAATAGATTTGTAACTGACCCCAGTATTACCTCTTATGTACAGAGTATTTTCTATACAGATGTCTACACACATATGAATCCCGATAAGTAATAGATTCTGGAACTGACCAGTATTCACCGTCTCTATGTACAGAGTATTTTCTATACAGATGTTACAACACCATATGGAATCCCGATAAGTAATAGATTCTGTAACTGACCCCAGTATTCACGTCTCTATGTACAGAGTATTTTCTATACAGATGTCTATACACCCATATGGAATCCCTGATAAGTAATAGATTCTGTAACTACCCCAGTATTCACCGTCTCTATGTACAGAGTATTTTATTACAGATGTCTAACACCAATATGGAATCCCTGTAAGTAAAGATTCGTAACTGACCCCAGTATCACTGTCTCTATGTACAGAGTATTCTCTATACACCGATATGGAATCCCCGATAAGTAATAGATTCTGTAACTGACCCCAGTATTCACTGTCTCTATGTACAGAGTATTTTCTATACAGATGTCTATACACCGATATTGAATCCCTGATAAGTATAGATTCTGTAATGACCCCCGTATTCACTGTCTCTATGACGAGTATTTCTATATAGACAATGTCATCACACGATATGGAATCCCTGATAAGTAAATGATTCTGTAACTGACCCCAGTATTCACTGTCTCTATGTACAGAGTATTCTATACAGATGTCTACACACGATATGGAATCCTGATAAGTAATAGATTCTGTAACTGACCCGTATTCACTGTCTCTATGTACAGAGTATTTTCTATACAGATGTCATTACCAATATGGAATCCCTGATAAGTAATAGATTCTGTAACTGACCCCAGTATTCAATGTCTCTATGTACAGAGTATTTCTATACAGATGTCTACACACGATATGGAATCCCCGATAAGTAATAGATTCTGTAACTGACCCCCTATTCACTGTCCTATGTACAGAGTATTTTCATACAGATGTCTACATACCCATATGAATCCCCGATAAGTAATAGATTGTAAGACCCCAGTATTCACTGTCTCTATGTACAGAGTATTTTTACAGATGTCTATACACCGATATGGATCCCCGATAGTAATAGATTCTGTAACTGACCCAGTATTCACCGTCTCTATGTACAAGAGTATTTTCTATACAGATGTCTAAACACCGATATGAATCCCCGATAAGTAATAGATTCTGTAACTGACCCCAGTATTCACGTCTCTATGTACAGAGTATTTTCTATACAGATGTCTATACACCGATATGGAATCCCGATAAGTAATAGATTCTGTAACTGACCCCCGTATTCACGTCTCTATGTACAGAGGATTTTCTATACAGAGTATACACGATATGTCCCTGATAAGTAATAGATTCTGTAACTGACCCCAGTATTCACCGTCTCTATGTACAGAGATTTTTCATTACAGATGTCTATACACCGAATATGGAATCCCCGATAAGTAATAGATTCTGTAACTGACCCCCGTATTCACTGTCTCTATGTCAGAGTATTTTCTATATAGATGTCATACACCAATAGGAATCCCTGATAAGTAATAGATTCTGGAACTGACCCCAGTATTCACTGCTCATGTACAGAGTATTTTCTATACAGATGTCTATACACGATATGGAATCCCTATAAGTAATAGATTCTGTAACTGACCCCAGTATTCACTGCTCTATGTACAGAGTATTTTCTATACAGATGTCTATACAACGATATGGAACCCTGATAAGTAATAGATTCTGTAACTGACCCCAGTATTCACGTCTCTATGTACAGAGTATTTTCTATACAGATGTCTATAACCAATTGGAATCCCGATAAATATAGTTCTGTAACTGACCCCAGTATTCACCTCTCTATGTACAGAGATTTCTATACAGATTGCTAACACCGATATGAATCCCTGATAAGTAATAGTTCTGTAACTGACCCAGTATTCACCTCTCTATGTACAGAGTATTTTCTATACAGATGTCTACACACGATATGAATCCCGATAAGTAAAGATTCTGTAACTGACCAGTTCACTGTCTCTATGTACAGAGTATTTTCTATACAGATGTATAACACCGATATGGAATCCCCGATAAGTAATAGATTCTGTAACTGACCCCAGTATTCACTGTCTCTATGTACAGAGTATTTTCTATACAGATGTTCTATACACCATATGGAATCCCTGTAAGTAATAGATTCTGTAAATGACCCCAGTATTCACCGTCTTCTATGTACAGAGTATTTTCTATACAGATGTCTATACACCAAATGGAATCCTGTAAGTAATAGATTCTGTAACTGACCCCAGTATTCACTGTCTCTATGTACAGAGTATTTTCTATACAGATGTCTATACACCGATAGGAACCCTGATAAGATAGATCTGTAACGACCCCAGTATTCACGCGTCTATTATGTACAGAGTATTTTCTATACAGATGTCTATACACCGATATTGAATCCTGATAAGTAATAGATTTGTAACTGACCCAGTACACTGTCTCTATGTACAGAGTATTTTCTATCAGATGTCTTACACCGATATGGAATCCCGATAAGTAATAGATTCTGTAACTGACCCCAGTATTCACTGTCTCATGTACAGAGTATTTTCTATACAGATGTTAACACCATATGGAATCCTGATAAGTAATAGATTCTGTAACTGACCCAGTATTCACTGTCTCTCTAGTACAGAGTATTTTCTATACAGTGTCTAATACCAAATGGAATCCCTGATAAGTAATAGATTCTGTAACTGACCCCGTATCAAGTCTCTATGTACAGAGATTTTCTATACAGATGTCTAACACCATATGGAATCCCGATAAGTAATAGATTCTGTAACTGACCCCGTATCACTGTCCTATGTACAGAGTATTTTCTATACAGATGTCTAATACCAATATGGAATCCCCGATAAGTAATAGTTTGTACTGACCCAGTATTCACGTCTATGTACAGAGTATTTCTATACAGATGTCTATACACCGATATGGAATCCCCGATAAGTAATAGATTCTGTTACTGCCCCGTATTCACGTCTCTATGTACAGAGTATTTTCTATACAGATGTCTACACAATATTGAATCCCCGATAAGTAATAGATCTGTAAACTGACCCCAGTATTCACCGTCTCTATGTACAGAGTATTTTCTATACAGATGTCTCTATACACCCAATTGGAATCCCGATAGTAATAGATTCTGAACTGACCCCAGTATTCCACTGTCTCTATGTACAGAGTATTTTCTATACAGATGTCTATACACCGATATGGAATCCCTGATAAGTAATAGATTCTGTAACTGACCCCAGTATTCACCGTCTCTATGTACAGAGTATTTTCTATACAGATGTCTATACACCAATATACAATCCCTAATAAGTAATAGATTCTGTAACTGACCCCAGTATTCACTGTCTCTATGTACAGAGTATTTTCTATACAGATGTCTATACACCGATATGGAATCCCTGAAAAGTAATAGATTCTGTAACTGACCCAGTATTCACTGTCTCTATGTACAGAGTATTTTCAATACAGATGTCTATACACCAATATGGAATCCCTGATAAGTAATAGATAACTCAATTGCAAAACAGAGCAAATTATGTTATAAAAATGTAACTAGAAAAACACGTTTTCATAAATTGTTTCCTAATTAAAGAACACACAGTGAACCCATCATGGAACATTACAGAATTATAAACAAGTGAGAACCATCATTTGTTGTTTTATATCCATTTAGCTATCTTGCATTGCTTTTTCTTTGGAATACTGTCAATATCTTAGAGCTCATGGCCACAATATAAAATGGCTGCTACAATGAGAAACTTTTCCCAAAGTTGAAATGATCATTTCCTATACCGAGGTGTAAATAGAGGAATGTTCACATCCAAGCCAGTCTAAACATTCAGGGCAACAAGAATAGATATGTAAGTGCACATACAAGTGTTATGAGGGTGGTAAATCTACCAATGATCTGGCTATCTTATACTTCTTAATTTATCCTTTAAGAACTTAGTCACTCCCCTGGCAACATGTTTGTGACAAAGGTGTACAAATAAAAGTGTGTAGTATAGAGCCAACAAAAACTCAGACAACCCCACCTGGGGTGGGTTGTCTGAGTTTTTGGTTGCGCTATACTACAAATTTATTTGAATTTATGTCCAGGAACAGACATCGGGGCAATCAAAGTCTATAGGAGATGTGGTGAGCTAAATTGCATTTATTAAAGCTGTTACAACTCATCAAGAGCTTGTAAAGAGGTAGTAACAGTTTGGTAAAGTACTAGAGACTAGAGAGAGGTAAAATTAATTGAGTCTTGAATTCTTCTACTAACTATGTTTAAGTGAAATACAGTAAATAAAAAAATAAAATTGATAAATACAACCCTGATTTGGTCAATGGAATAATAACTTTTGACTCATATCCACTGCTGACAATGAAGGATTTTTGCTATTTCAAGAATTCTTCATTTTTTAGGACCTTCTACCAAGTGTAGGGTAACCACTACCGTCACAAACATGTTGCCAGGGGAGTGACTAAGTTCTTAAAGGATAAATTAAGAAGTAAGATAGCCAGATCATTGGTAGATTTACCACCCTCATAACACTTGTATGTGCACTTACATATCTATTCTTGTTGCCCTGAATGTTTAGACTGGCTTGGATGTGAACATTCCTCTATTTACACCTCGGTATAGGAATGATCATTTCAACTTGGGAAAGTTTCTCATTGTAGCAGCCATTTTATATTGTGGCCATGAGCTCTAAGATATTGACAGTATTCCAAAGAAAAGCATGCAAGATAGCTAAATGGATATAAAACAACAAATGATGGGTTCCACTTGTTTATAATTCTGTAATGTTCCATGATGGGTTACTGGTGTTCTTTAATTAGGAAACAATTTATGAAAACGTGTTTTTCTAGTTACATTTTTATAACATAATTTGCTCTGTTTTGCAATTGAGTTACTCTAGATGGTGAAAATGCTTAAACACGTTTAATGCAGTATAATGCACTGTCATGCAAAATGTATACATTGCAGTTGGGAGATAATTAACAAAACATTTATTTACCTTGTTAACTTTATGCATGCTACATTCTGTTGCTTCATACTTACAGGTAAACATTTATGGCCAAGTCCCATTTTGAACACTTCCTAAATTTGTAAATGAGAAGCAATACTGGCAGTTGTAGGGAACATAACTTATCTATCATAAATTGAACTTTCTACAAGATGAATTTATAAATGTTTATAATGCATAAAACAAAAATAATATTGGCTTCATTCATCAGGTCATGGTATATCTGTATATTATTCAGACCAGGTCATGGTATCGTAATATTATCCATCCGTCATGGTATATTTGTAATTCATTCATCCAGGTCATGGATATCTGTAATATTTATCCATCCAGGTCATGGTATATCTGTAATATTCATCCATCCAGGTCATGGTATATCTGTAATATTCATTCATCCAGGTCATGGTATATCTGTAATATTCATTCATCCAGGTCATGGTATATCTGTAATATTCATTCATCCAGGTCATGGTATATCTGTAATATCATTCATTCATCCAGGTCATGGTATATTGGATATTCTTCATCCAGGTCATGGTATATCTGTAATATTCATTCATCCAGGTCATGGTATATCTGTAATATTCATTCATCCAGGTCACGTATATCGTTATATTCATCCATCCAGGTCAATATATCTGTAGATATTCATTCTGAATATTCATTTAGGTCACGATATATCTGTAATATTCATCCATCCAGTCACGGTATATCTGTAATATTCATTCATCCAGGTCATGGTATATCTGTAAATTTCATTCTCCAGGTCATGGTATATCGTACGGTGGTAATATTCATTCATCCAGGTCATGGTATATCTGTAATATTCATTCATCCAGGTCATGGTAATCTGTAATATTCACCATGGTCATGGTATATCTGTGTATTCAATTAGATCAACTTGACTTGAAATGTAGCTTGAAGACGTTTCGCTAGTCATCCGACTGGATCTCTCAATTCAGATGACTTGTAAGAAATCTGTGGCAATTATGTACCCTGGAAAATCCCAATTAGCATATCCCAGCCAAGTGTTAAGGTGTGATTAGATAGTGGCTAAGAGGTGTTTAGGAACGCCCAGAGTAAGGTGTCAAAACAGCATTGTACATGGCACATTATGTGAAAATAAACATATTCCTATAATATTCCTATAACAACCTTAGCCACTATGCAATCACACCCTTACACTTGGCTGTGCTATGATATTGGTATTTTCCGGGTACTAATTGCCACAGATTCTTGTACAAGTCATTCTGAATTGAGAAAGCCGTCGGATGACTAGCGAAAAGTCTTCAAGAACTAAACTTCAAGTACCGTTGATCAATTGAATAAACAGATATACTATGAAACTGGATGATTGAGAACTTCACAAGCATACTTACCTTTAGATTCTCCATTATTATTCAGGATCAGGGCTGCCAAGCACACAACTACAGCGTGTGAACATCACACGTCCATTAGATCCTACTCTATGTAAAGTTATTTGTTGGCAGACTATTAATATCTGAATGATACTCAATTGCAAAACAGAGAAAAAATTATGTTATAAAAATGTAACTAGAAAAACACGTTTTCATAAATTGTTTCCTAATTAAAGAACACCAGTAAGCCCATCATGGAACATTACAGAATTATAAACAAGTGGAACCCATCATTTGTTGTTTTATATCCATTTAGCTATCTTGCAGTGCTTTTCTTTGGAATACTGTCAATATCTTAGAGCTCATGGCCACAATATAAAATGGCTGCTACAATGAGAAACTTTCCCAAGTTGAAATGATCATTCCTATACCGAGGTGTAAATAGAGGAATGTTCACATCCAAGCCAGTCTAAACATTCAGGGCAACAAGAATAGATATGTAAGTGCACATACAAGTGTTATGAGGGTGGTAAATCTACCAATGATCTGGCTATCTTACTTCTTAATTTATCCTTTAAGAACTTAGTCACTCCCCTGGCAACATGTTTGTGACGGTAGTGGTTACCCTACACTTGGTAGAAGGTCCTAAAAAATGAAGAATTCTTGAAATAGCAAAAATCCTTCATTGTCAGCAGTGGATATGAGTCAAAAGTTATTATTCCATTGACCAAATCAGGGTTGTATTTATCAATTTTATTTTTTTATTTACTGTATTTCACTTAAACATAGTTAGTAGAAGAATTCAAAGACTCAATAATTTTACCTCTCTCTAGTCTCTAGTACTTTACCAAACTGTTACTACCTCTTTACAAGCTCTTGATGAGTTGTAACAGCTTTAATAAATGCAATTTAGCTCACCACATCTCCTATAGACTTTGATTGCCCCGATGTCTGTTCCTGGACATAAATTCAAATAAATTTGTAGTATAGCGCAACCAAAAACTCAGACAACCCACCCCAGGTGGGGTTGTCTGAGTTTTTGTTGCTCTATACTACACACTTTTATTTGGTACACCTTTAAATAAGGTGGCTCAGGTATCCATTTTAATTCATACCACAATGGCTATCACCCAGAAGAGTGGTGGATCAAAAAGAGGGAGCTGGACATCAGGAACACGCCAGGTAAGCACTGGAAAAGTGGGTGTCTGTGTTGGGGTGGTGGTTTGGATTGGATTTGGGCCATTAATACATGGCAAATTACTTTCAATTCTTATCAGGAGTCTGTCCTAACCATGTTATAACAGCTGGTCAATGACACAGCATGGGTAGACCCACCAGACCAGACCACTGGTGTTTTTCTTTCTGTGTTTTGTGTGTAAATTTGTAAAAAGCGATTTTATAATCTGTTGTGGCTCCATTTATCCAAAATGGGTGGAACCCAGTATACATTCTGCAGAACGTTGATTAATTGCTCAATTATAGGATTGCCTAACTTGTTTCATGGTTGAGCTCCTTGGTCCTGACTTCTTCTTGTCCTTTAACAGGTACGGATCCTAACAAAATTTTAGCCAAACACAATATTGCTCCTAGCGGCGGTCCAGCCATTACCCAGAAAAAGCTCTATCTTAATTAGTTAGGGTTAAAGGCACTTTCAGGGCAATGCAATGCTACACTTCTTACCTACCCGAAATCCCACACTTTTCCATGAATCACGGGGTCGGGGTCAGATAGAAGTGGCCGCTTGCTTCTCCATGTAAAATGCGTTAGATTTCACCTACATGATAGCCAGTAGTAACTCACAGGTGAATGCTAATTGGTTGGAGTGTAAATAGCTTCTTGCCTCCTCATAGAACGTCTGTGTCATGGTAAGTGCAACATGATCTAAATAAAACTTGGTGCCCATTACTGGGGATAATTAATGCACTACAGACTTAGAATGCTAATAGGCAGAGAAGAACTCGCATGAGCGGTCTTGATGCGAATCCATGCTTCGTATTTTATTAAGTGGCACTAAGACCTCAATATTTTCAAAGGCAACTAGAAATTTCCTATTTTATAATAATATTTTATTATTGCTTATAGCGCTGGTCAACTGAATGAGGATTAAATTAACGGGCTGCAATTTTTTGCTGTTTTGTGTGCTGCTAACTATGTTACAGTACTGCCGAAAACCATAAAATAATAACGGGGCCAGATTGAGGACCATCGCAGTCAATGGGGCCATTGGAGGGGTTATGGGTTAGCTGGAGGAGGGAGTGCGCAGAGTTGGGGCAGGCCATATCAGCTTCAAATAGAGAGACCTGGCTTCAGATTTTATTTGAATTAATTTATGTGCTGTATTGCATTGACAGCCAATTTCATATACAAATACCTTCGGCACTTAGATTAATCAATATGTCCTTGCAGTTTGTCATTGAACGTCATATCTTAGCTTACGTGTAAATTCAACTGACGTGCAGCTACAGCTAATGCACTTCGGATATGTTATTTTTTTTTAATATTATAAAATTAACATTGATAAAATGTTTACAGCAGTGCGAATGCGAGTAAAAATTACCATTTACTTTATATTCATCCAAGTAAACATCAGAGCTGCATTGTGAAAGTGTAGCATCTGTTAAACATCCTTTATAAACAGCCGCCGCTCGATTTTTTTCTCACAATCCCAAATCAACTTCTCCAGGATTTTCTTAAGAAAAACTTACCGAGCATAATGGGAACTAGTAGAAAAGAGGTACACCAATGGTCACAGATGGTGTCCCTGATTATGCCTGAATCATAATCCGTGCATGGAACAACTGCAAGAATTTCTATTTTGTTAGTAGCAATTATATTTGAACAACATTGCTATATGGTGTGGAGGAATGACGGGTGTAATTTTACCCCAGAGTATAAGAAAATTCACTATAATAGATCTGATTCAAGAACATTTTACTGTGTTTGGCAGGCAAACCTCTTGATGAAGCTCTAATGAATGTGTTAATAAGTAATATTGTCCTTGCAGAGGCAGCAAAATATGACAAAAGTTGCATTTCTTCCCCTCCTTGTATAATACTTCTGTTTTCCTAGTTGCTAAGCTACTCATTAAACCAAATTGAAAAGCCTTTAAGGTAATGTTTATAAACACTATTTTTTATTATACATTTTCTTTAAATTTTATTTCTTATTATTTTATACAATTGTTACATAAATTACTTATTTTTTTATGGAGAGGAACCGTATTTTATTTCTTATTACACTCAATCATCAAAGTAATAGTGACTGTACCAAATTAGAGAAAAAATGACTAGTCCTCTCGATTACTTGGATTTGCAAGATTAAAAAGCTCATAAAAAATAAACTTTTACAAACTTTGAGCATCTGCATCCAGTGCTTGCGTGTTCTAGAAGGGGGTGAAATACAATTTTCTTACATTTAGCTTAGAACATTAGAAATTTTGAAAAGGTTCGCATTGATTGATTAATATATGTTTTTAGATAATCAGGTTAAACTTTAAAGCCAGAAAACCCAAAAACCCTATAGAGCTTAAAATAAGAAAATTGCATAGCATACACCCTCCCAGTACAATCCATGGATATAATGTCACCAAAGAGTTCCATGACCATATAGAAGAATGAGGCTGTAGGATACCCTAAATACACTCATACACATTTTTTCTCTCAGCCTTTTCTCTCCAGCTACTGTATACACCCTGCTAACGATCAGTGTCGGACTGGCCCACAGGGTTATAGGGGAATCCCCCAGTGAGCCCACAGCCCACTCACCTAATAAAACACAAAACTGCTAAATTTAAATACAAGGAGAGTAAGAAATGTATTATTAAAACAATAGGTGTAAGTAGGAGTAGCCATATATGTATATGAGTGATAATAGAGAATTAAATGGTGGGCCCCAGCTGTCCAGTCCAACACTGCTGAGGATAATTTACTAGGCAGTGAGCCCATTTTACCCCTGCATACTTCCTGGATACCCTGATATGCAAATATGGGAATCAGCAAAATAATACCCCTACTCTACCAGCTCGCCCCTCTCGTTTAACCACACTACAAATTCTATAGTAAAAAGCCCTGCCAATTTTTCTTCTAGATCCTATCTGCCATCCATGATGCAGGTGTGCCTTACAATGCTAATAGAGGAGTTAAAGGTGGACATGGGGCATGACTATGCAACATTGTGTGTGGGGAGCTAGAAGACTAGGTATCAGGCACCAAGAAGTGGTGAAGCCCCTTCCTAATGAGTCACATTTCTTCATAATAATTACAAGCCAGCAGACCTGGGATGAAGAATTGGGCCTGCTGGCAAAATTATGGCCTGGTCAGGTTGCCTGGAGACCTTCCTCGTATAAATGGCTTAAAGACACTTTTGACAACTTGTCACCAGTATTTGCAGTGAGAGGGTTCATCGTGTATCTACTAAACCCACCCAGCCCCCAGGGTCTCAATCACAGCCTATGGTGGTTGCCCTGCTGAATGCCTGGATATAGACAATTCTGACCAGAGAGAGAGAGGGCAAATATAAATGCATGATGATGTACCTAGCTCAGCTTCACATCCAGCATGAAAACTCCACTAAGTTTTTTTAATCACCTGTTGATGCTAAAGAGTACTGGGCACATGCTTTTGCCCTCCTTCCAGAGCATGTTAATAGATACTTGATCATAGACGGCCTGACCCAGGAAGTTACTGTGTTGAATTCTCCCTAACTAATGGTTGATTGACCCTTTCGCTTTCACATCCCTGGATACCTCACAAAGTACTTATCACTTATCCATATGACTTACATACCTACCTAAAATTTATATAAATATGGATGACATTGATATAAAATTGATGGACATTTATCTCCCCAGATACCTAGGCTGAAGTACTGGGAGCTTTTATTCATTACTTATATGAATAAATGATGCCCCTGGCGGCCTTCATTACCTCTCACCAGAGACAAACTTCGCTTTGGTAACCCTAGATTACTCCAACCCACTCCAAAACTTAACCATGCTACCAATTAAATATTTATGTCCAGCCATGCTTCTCTCATCATAACCGGGAAAGAATTGTGGTGTCTGTGTTACCTGTCTAACAGTATATTAGGTAAAATATAGATAGGACCTGTATTGCACCTAACATTCTTTTATATCTTCTACAGTTATGTAGACTGTAGACAGTCTAGACAGCCCCAGTCCCGTCTCTTTATGAGATATTGTGATATTTACCTTTGTGTTATAAAGTTGTGATTGTCTGGAGATGCACAGGTATATATTGGGTAAGGTTTTATCCTGAGGCCTGGGGCATGGAGAACTATGGTCCATGTCTGCAGTAAACCATCTTAATACCCCAATAATAATACAGACAATGTTCGCATTCCTATGTTATTATGCATGATGTTCCTTTAAAGATCTTTTTCTTTTACCCTCCCTGAATCCGTTCCCTGAGATGGTATTAATAGTATGCCAATATAGTAGAGAACTGAATACATAAATGTGAAATCTAATGTTGTATAATAACTGATTTTGAACAATATCAGATACTTCTATATGGAGTCTAGATTAGAGTAACAATTTGGAGTATGTTTTCCAATGTTTACGAGTTCAGGGTGGTTTAGAACTATGTCTGCGCTAAGCAGCTTATTACCTCATTACCCTACATAAATGTATTAATTGCACTATGTCCAGATTTCCTTTGCCTCTTTTTTCCCTCCCTCCCTCCACCTCCTAAATCCCCCCCACACACACATCCCTCCTCCCATTCATTCTCTTCCTAAAATGGTGCTAATGATATGCCGGTATGATATGTCATATTGATGTCATATACCAATACCAGTTTTAATGCATAATAGTTTTGTACAATAGCTAGATACTTGACAGAGGCCTAATTACAATGAGATTTTCCTATATAACATTCATATTTGTGAAAATGGGTCCGGGGTCTCACAGATATATATATCGAGTAGATATTATCTACAGTGTAAGTTGTAACTATCCCTCCCCTGGCCTAACACCTCCCTTTGCAACCCACAAAGATACATGGCAAACCACAATTTACTCTTATACACTAAAATACTACATTGTTTATCGGAATGGTAGAACTTCGCTGCTCCCGTCGAGGACTGGCAGAGTGGTAGGTCAGGCCAAGTGTTTGCAGGCCCCATATCCCTTTCTTCCCTAATAAATCTTCCACCCATTTTTCCTTCCCCTACAAAATTCCCTTGGTACCCTACACCCCCTGTCTAGCCACTTGATAAGGTGATATGCCCCAAGACAGACACCCCACACACACACACACCTCCACTTCAAATTGCTGTTTACCCCACTGGCATCTCTAATATAATTCTGGGATTGGATAGATATCTGGTGCTTAAGATTTCCAGATACACTTGAAATACTCATGCCACTCACCCACTATAGCACACATCAAAAATGAACTACATTTTCTCTCAAAGTATCTGACCACTGATTTCCTTGTATCACATCTGCCCCATGGTATATTGACCACAATGATTGCATAGTCTTGCAGGTTGAGAGAGAGCATATCCAACAACACACCTCAACTACTCAGACAGCTCAATTATGTATAATAATTTGATTGCAGAGAAAGCAAACTTTTTTTCAGAAGCCGAACTCCCTCAAAGATGGTGCCACTCTGCTATCTTCTCACTTTCCTGATTAAAGACCATATCCAATTTTTGGAATTGTCCGCACCCAGGCAAAAGCTGGAACAATCTCTCGGCTATTTAACTGACTACAGCTACAGCCGAGCCACTTTGAACACCTTAAAAAAGGGAAGAAGTGCAAAGTCTACCACAGATAACATTAAAAACTAGACTAACCCGACTCTGTACTGTAATAAAAATCCTTACCTTACATCCCAACTCAATGGTTCTCCTGTAATGTCCCCCAAAGTTAAAAAAACTGACCACAGAAGCTGGCCACCAGGGAAATTGTTTCTGCCTCTGAGCTGTCCTCTCCTTTTGGCTTGCTCAGAGCAGCCCTTCACTCCCTCCCACCTCCCTCTCCCTCCGTTTGTTCTCCCTCCCCCTAGTGTAAATCCCCTTTCCCCACATTAGGGGTAGTTCCCCCAGCCCCAACCGCAATAGAATATTTATAAGAAAGTCCTCGATCTTTACTTACCTTCCCTCTCTTCCCCTGCGTTCTGAACTGCCGGCAGCCGCGTCTGTGATTGGCTGCCTCTCAGCCAATCACAGATGTGGCTGCCGGTCCAGCCCCCTGCTTGCAGTTCCGTGCAGCAGAAGGCCGGGCATTGCGGCGGAGGAGAGAGGAAGGTAAGTAACGATTGGGGGACTTTATTCAAAATATAATTAGCGGTTGGGCTGGGGGAACTACCCTACAACATATGAAAAAATTACCAAAGGGGGGGGGATATGCCCTTTAAATCTAGTTTCTATATTTCTAAATAGGAGCATGTACATCATTAGATTTTGGCTAAGTGGGCCACTTTGGCTACATTTCGCAATCAGGTACTTTGTATCTTGTTTTGGGGTGAGGGCTTAATATAACTAATATTTTGGTGGTTGCATTTTAAAGTTTATGCCTTTCTTTCTTTGGTCTCTTGTTTTCTCTTACTCTTGTGAACGTTCGATTTTGAAATCGCTACTCATTTTGATTCAAAATCTCTACTTTCGAAAACCGTAAACCGACTGAGTATAAACCGAGGTGCCCATTTGCACTTAAACCCAATAAAAGTGTGACTCGAGTATAAACCGAGGGTAGAAACTGGCATTCAAGATGTTTGGAACACTAACAACTCCCAGCTATAAAGCATGCTGGGAGGTGAGTTTCCAACATCTTGAAGCAACCCTCAGGCATTCAATATGGTGAACAACAACCCCAGCATGCTTTTAGCTGGGAGTTGTAGTTTCCAAACACCTTGAATGCCACCCTCACGGCATCAAGATGTTTGGAAACTACAACTCCCAGCTAATACAGCTTGGGAGTTGTAGTTCCCAAACACTGAATGCCCCCTCACCCTCCCACCCAGTTCAGTGTGAACTGTGGTCTCTTCTCCCGGCTCTCCTCCATCCAAGGGCTTCCCCATCCAAGGGCTTCCTGCAGCATCGAAGTACGTATCCTTCATTCGCGCACCGCGCGCTCATTCCTTACTGGCGCGCCGGCTGACGTCACGCCCGGCGCCGGGGAGGACGTCGCCGGCGCCACAGTACAGAAAGATCGTGCGGCTGCCGGATGCTCAGGTAAGCTGTTGACTCGAGTATAAACCGAGTCCAAGTTTTCAGGCTGATTTTTCAGCCTGAAAAACTCGGGTAACTCGAGTAACGGTAATTTTCGAAAATCATCTACTTCTATTTCGAAAATCGTTTAAAAAATCGTCTATTTTCGAAAATCGTCTACTTTCGATTTACGAAAAAGCGTCTACCTTAAATTTACGATTCCCAAATCATCTACTTTCGATTTTTGATTATTGAAAAGCGTCTACTTTCGATAAAAACGAAAATTCGAAATCTGGGTTCCGTGAAATACGGAGATCCGAAAGTTTCGTCGGGACTTCGAAGCCCTCAGATTGATTTGAAACTGGCTTCTATTAGAAACCACATTACTCTCTAGCTGCAACAATCCACCCAACATTCAGCCTGGGGCCAGACAACCAATAGGAAGATGAGCTTAGTCCCCAGCAGGGTAGAACCAGAAGTAGATTGGATCGGATGCACAAACCAATTAGACTGCATTTGTTGTAACTAAGCTAAATCCAGGACCCGAGACTGAGGTGAGTAATATTGTCCTTTAAGACAAACAGTATCCTCCAGATGTTTGAAAACTACAACTCCCAGCATTCCTCCACAGAGGCACACTGTTTGAGATCCCTGCTTTAAGATGTTCTTTCTAATTCTGTGAAATTCAATTTTTCTGTGTCGAAATAAAAAAAAATTCAATGTTGGGGGGGGAATCAGCTTTAATTCGGTTCCGTAGAATTTTAACACTTCCATGAACTGTTTTGGTCATCTCTACCTGCATTGTGCTAAGAACTGTAAAAAAACACAACAGGAAGATGTGTGAGCACTTCGATATAAAGTTAATATTAAATATAATGTAAGAATTGCTACAGATCACGCCAACACGTTGCAACAGATTCTTAGGAATAAAACAGTCTGGTAACAGAGATATGGCAGAAATTGACATATTTTGAATTAAATGCATGGAACACACACGCATGATATCACATACTACTGTTTTGAATGTAAAAGAAAAGTATATAAAAAATAATGAGAACTGTATTAGTATCTCTATAAATTGTTTGACATGCAAGTCATACAGTTGGCAATAAACTATTTTTGGGGAATGTAAAAACCTTTAGATACAGTTTGTAAACTTGGAAACCAAGTCATGGTTAAAATTTACGGGATCCACAGAACAAAATATCCAAACAGACAAATAAATATTGAATAATATTACAAAACAATAAACAGGAAAGGAGATGACAACATAACCTCACTTTAATATATACAAAAAAAATAAGGTGTTTAGACAACTCAGTATTTATTGCCTTGCTGAATTTGGTTTGAATATTACAGTAATATACTACACAACCTTTTTCAGTATGCTTTATTAATTAAGTTGATTCTGAATGGACGACTCAGTGACACATTGGACAAATTGTTTAACTAGAATTCAGTTTTATCCGACCCATTTATAAACATTTCACGATTAGAGATCCGTATCACATTGAAAAATGCCTGTTGGCATCTAGTCGACAAAGGCTCTTTAAATCAGATGTACCTTCTACTTTTACAGAATGGGAAGTAGCCAGGATGGAACAAGTTTTTAAAAGAAGTCCAGAAAACTTCTGGAAATATTATGAATAACTCATTGTCGTATGGATGCTCCAAAATTAGTTTTAAAATAATATGGAAATATTGTTTACAGAATTAAGTAATGTAATTTCTTATCAAATGTGCCTTCAGGGTAGAATTTGTTTACTCTCACTGATTCTATAATTCCTAACTAGCAGATGGCTGTATCTGATCTTTGCGAGTTTTTTTTCCTGAATTCTGTAGACATTTTTCATTGAGTTCACAAATCAAAAATCGGGTGCTACTAACACCTACAATAAATCCTTTTTTCTCAGAGCGAGGTAATATACAAATCTATAATAATATAATATTATTTATATATAATATATATGTCTGAAAGTCACTGAGATGGTTCAGGTGCTGTAAGCCCGAACCCGTCGCTAAGCATATACAATCAAAATCACTGGCTGGTAATGCCGAATGCATATTGAAGCTTCTCACCACCAACGGGGGACCCGGGTGCAAACTGCCCCAGACCTGTTCTAGACCCACAGTGCAAGAAAGTAATCACAAATATCAAAGGATATTGCACTTTACCTTAAAGAGAAAGTGTACCATTTTCTTTTATTCGGACCGTGCATCCAATCCTGTGATATTTTGACATATTTTCTATGATAACATTTTTTTGCTTAACCCTGTTTAGAGAGAGGTCACTAACATTTATCATGAGTTACTTGGGAATGTCACACCCTTATAAAAAACCTAGTTTTCGTTTTGTTAAATCTAATAATTCTTGCCTCCCTCCACAGAAATCATACTTACTAGCTCCTCGATCCCCTCCGCGGTTCTCCAGGTAAGGCAGTCAGTGTCGACCATGACAGTGATGTCATGGCCAATCACTGACTGCCATTTCCGGATAGGCCTCCACTGCGCTGCTTGAACCAAAAAGAACAGAGCAGCTGCCAGTTGGAGGGGGGCAGAGAGACAGGTAGAGGCAGGGAATCACGACACGTCAATTTATGGTAGCAAAAAGGGTTTAGGAAAATACTTTTGTTTCAAAGATTTGATTATGATCAGCAAATAGTGAAATCACAATTGCATTCACTAAGGAGTATTACTATCCAGCATCGTATTTCAAACAATCCAGCAGTGTCTTTGTCCTCTGTGTTTTTAATTATACACATTTGTTTTCAATCATGTCTGTGAACCATAAGTGGAATAGACAGAAACAAAGATAGCAGTGAGCTTCATTTTGTAGAAATTGATTGACTGTGGCAGTAGAAAGTTGCTTCTCTGGAAAAGGCAATTTGTCAAGAGGTTCATAATCTAGGACAATCCAGAGATATAAATGCAGAGAATCCATCGAGGGAAATCCTGCTGGTAGGTTAATGCTAATACCTACTGCTCTTTGGTGTGTAGTTCGTCTCAAACAGACATGGTCACACTGTATATCTTGATAGCTTGCTTGGTCTATCGTTCAGCAGTCTAATGTTCATGATATCATCAGAAGGTCAAGACAATATGTATGTGTCCTGTGATTGATTGACCCAATGATAATTCAACTTAACCAACTCCAGTTCCAATATATTTGTGCCGTTTGACTAAAAAAGGATTGCAAAAGAATGTCACATGGAAAGCTGTTTATTCTGTTTAATGTAGGATATATAGTTGGACTAGTGGACGTATGTCTTTATGCACTCTCCAATACTATGACTATGACTAGTACTGTTAGACAGACATTTGGGTAGTGTATAAAGTTGGACTAAATGGACGTATGTCTTTTATACAACTCCAATACTATGTTACTATGTATGTTAGACAGACATTATGGGTAGGGTATAAAGGTTGGACTAGATGGACAAATGTCTTTATACAACCTCCAATACTATGTTATATGCAACTTTTATAACGACACTATGGGGTAGGGTATAAAGGTTGGACTAGATGACGTATGTCTTTAATAAACCTCCAATACTATTTACTATGTAACTGTTATAAGACAATTGGTAGGGTATAAAGGTTCTAGATGGACGCATATTTCTTTATACAGCCTCCAATACTATGTTACTATGTAACTGTTAGACAGACATTATGGGAGGGATAAAGGTTTGACTAGATGGATGTATGTCTTATACAACCTCCAATACTATGTTAACATGTAAATGTTATACGGCATTATGGGTAGGGTATAAAGGTTGGGACTAGTTGGACATATGTTTTATACAACACTCCAATACTATGTTACTATATAACTGTTATACAGACATTATGGGTAGGTATAACAGTTGGATAGATGGACACATGTTCTGTTATACAACCTCCAATACTATGTTACTATGTAACTGTTAGCAACATTATTGGTATAGGTATAAAGTTGGACTAGAGGGATGTATGTCTTATGCAACCTCAATACTATGTACTATGTAACTGTTAGACAGACTTATTGGTAGGGTATAGAGGTTGACTAGAGGGTGTATGTATTTATACAACTCCAATACTATGTTACTATGTAATCTGATTATACAGACATTGGGTTAGGGTATAAAGGTTGGATTAGATGGACACATGTCTTATACAACCTTCAATACTATGTTACTGTTAGACAGACATTATTGGTAGAGTAAAGTTGGACTAGATGGATGGAGGCCTTAACAACCTCCAATACTATGTTACTATGTAACTGTATACAGACATTAGGGTAGGGTATTATGGTTGGACTAGATGGATGGATGTCTTTATACACCCTCCAATATATGGTACTATGTACTGTAACTGTTAGACAACATTATGGCAGGATATAAAGTTTGAACTATATGAACATATATCTTTATTTAATCTCCAAAACTATGTTTCTATATTACTATATATTCCTATGTAATGTGGGTTTCACTGAGTATTGTATATGTCTTTCTGTCTGTGTTAAGAAGGATTAGATAGGAATGATGATCATATTTATATAAGATCATAGGCTGTGGTGCGTTTTTAGTGAAACATGCTTGATCCTGGATGGACAATTTCAAATGCTTATCCACCATAGGTTTCTATTGTGTGAAACCTCATCAACAATCTTCTCAAGTACCATGAATCGTAGATCATCTACTGGCAGGTCCGGACTGGTAATATATTTTGTTTGGTATCAATAGATGATTGTATGTTGTTAAATCCTTGATTTCCCCGTCTGTTCATCTCCCCAATATATACCACACCACAGTACAGGTTTAAGCAAATAACAAATTTTGAATCACATGTATATAATCATTGAGTTTAAATTCTTCATGATTTGGGGGGTTTGTATTGAAGTGTCTTATTTTTTGTCTGCAAGTGAGATGGAGTGGAGACTATTTATTTTTCTGGAGCCTTATGTTGGACATACAAGTATTAACCACCATTGATTTTGCTGCAGGCAATCAACATGGTGCTCCAGCTGAATTTGTAAAATTTTGAGCCATGCCACAATTGATTGAGATTGGTATCAATCATAATAATAGATCTTAAACCTGTATGATGGTGTCTAAAGGATGATGGAGGTGAAAGAAATGAATGATTTTTTGCCTGCAATGATCTTTATGAAGACTTAAGATGAAATTTATCAGATACATTTAATTAGTTATGTTTTTATTACAGATTTTACATGTTTTTAATTTTCCCACCAAAACTAAGAAACTTAGGGGGTTATTCATAAAAGTTCTTATCGTTTAAAATGGTGCTAATTTTGCCCAACCAATCAGATGTTGCTTTCAAATGTTAAATAAGATCTATTGGTTGGGGCCAAAATTAGCACCATTTTAAACGATAAGAACTTTTATTGAATCTCCTATTATTATCTCTGAATCATTACAGGAGCTAAAAGTGCAAAATGACAACATATGTTACAGATATTCCAATGTACGTTTAGTCCGAGGTTCAGATATAATATTAACCAAGGTTTGATAGTGTGAGAGCAAGGGTTTAGAAAAACTGTTTAATTCCATATGGACTTATGGAAGTAGACACAAAAATTGTAATTTTTTTCATTTCCAATGCTAATAAAAACCTGAAAATACATTTAGTTTGCTTTACTTCAGTCACTTCAAAAGTTAAGTATTGCCCAACTAGTCCCTTCTGCTGCCGATGCACGAAAAAGTCTAACTATGAGCCTCACACAAACCAATTTTAGTTTGGATGAGGGCATGTCCTTTAAAATATTGATAATAAATTATAAATGTGAATTTTATTTGCCAGGAAAATTATACTTCTACCAACCCTGTTTGTGCCTACATCCCGTTTCACTACAGAGAAGTTGCGTTTGTGCGGTCCTGTTGGCCTTGTGTGTTTTTCCATAGGCCAATCCCGGGTAGTCCCGGACTATGGGAGAGGACCATTAGTGCGATTTCAGCGCCCATGGTACGGGTATAGATTAGTCAGGATGGGGATATGTGTGATTTAGGCCTCACCAAAGGAATCTTTAAAGATGGTTGAGTAGTATTATCCATTTGTTTTATATGGAAGAATCAAAAGTAATTATAATAAATGCCAGTATTTATGCAGTATTTATTTTCCCATTATTTACATAAAGGAAAGTTAAAATGTAAATGAGCCTCAATGAATTCTCATATTTTTTTTTATTTGTTTGTCTGGCATTTCCTGAATTTTTTCATTCTGCTTAGTCTCGATACAGAGAAATCACACGCAGGTCACACAGCAGTTACCCGACAGCTCATGCCAGGAAGGAAGGGGAAGGGGTGTGTGGCTAAATAATTCACCGAGCATTTAAAACTTGCGTATCTGGCTTGTGGACCAACTTTGTAAATGTAAAAAACCCTACTGATTTAAAGACATCATTTATCCAAAATGCGCTTTACCTTCTAAAGTGAGAGCTATCTGTGTATTTGCCAATTGTAGGAATTCATGCAGAAAACTTACATTTACTCCTTAAGCTCAGTACACATGTGCGATTTACAGGCCTGACCCGCTACAAATGAGTGCCAAACTAAAGCTCCATTTCAGTTGACTATTGCTTAGTTTATGGGCACTCGGTCGACTACAGTTACATAGCCATTAGGTCGATTGGCGTTGATGATCTAACAATCCGATCATCAATGAGGCCTGAACAAGCATCCATACACCAGGTCATAGACAGCCATAAGTGCTTTTTAAAGGTGGCTTTAGTCCACCATAAACCATAATCAGAATGGATATATTAAATATGTTGGCAATATGCTATTGGGTTTTCCCATTTTTCCATATAGTTTGACCTTTTTAGCTGAATACAGATACCCTTTGCATTATACTGCATTAAACGTGTTTAAGCATTTTCACCATCTAGAGTAACTCAATTGCAAAACAGAGCAAATTATGTTATAAAAATGTAACTAGACTCTAGATGGTGAAAATGCTTAAACACGTTTAATGCAGTATAATGCACTGTCATGCAAAATGTATACATTGCAGTTGGGAGATAATTAACAAAACATTTATTTACCTTGTTAACTTTATGCATGCTACATTCTGTTGCTTCATACTTACAGGTAAACATTTATGGCCAAGTCCCATTTTGAACACTTCCTAAATTTGTAAATGAGAAGCAATACTGGCAGTTGTAGGGAACATAACTTATCTATCATAAATTGAACTTTCTACAAGATGAATTTATAAATGTTTATAATGCATAAAACAAAAATAATATTGGCTTCATTCATCAGGTCATGGTATATCTGTATATTATTCAGACCAGGTCATGGTATCGTAATATTATCCATCCGTCATGGTATATTTGTAATTCATTCATCCAGGTCATGGATATCTGTAATATTTATCCATCCAGGTCATGGTATATCTGTAATATTCATCCATCCAGGTCATGGTATATCTGTAATATTCATTCATCCAGGTCATGGTATATCTGTAATATTCATTCATCCAGGTCATGGTATATCTGTAATATTCATTCATCCAGGTCATGGTATATCTGTAATATCATTCATTCATCCAGGTCATGGTATATTGGATATTCTTCATCCAGGTCATGGTATATCTGTAATATTCATTCATCCAGGTCATGGTATATCTGTAATATTCATTCATCCAGGTCACGGTATATCGTTAATATTCATCCATCCAGGTCAATATATCTGTGATATTCATTCTAATATTCATTTAAGGTCACGATATATCTGTAATATTCATCCATCCAGGTCACGGTATATCTGTAATATTCATTCATCCAGGTCATGGTATATCTGTAAATTTCATTCATCCAGGTCATGGTATATCTACGTGTAATATTCATTCATCCAGGTCATGGTATATCTGTAATATTCATTCATCCAGGTCATGTAATCTGTAATATTCACCATTGGTCATGGTATATCTGTGGTATTCAATTAGATCAACTTGACTTGAAATGTAGTTCTTGAAGACGTTTCGCTAGTCATCCGACTGGATCTCTCAATTCAGATGACTTGTAAGAAATCTGTGGCAATTATGTACCCTGGAAAATCCCAATTAGCATATCCCAGCCAAGTGTTAAGGGTGTGATTAGATAGTGGCTAAGAGGTGTTTAGGAACGCCCAGAGTAAGGTGTCAAAACAGCATTGTACATGGCACATTATGTGAAAATAAACATATTCCTATAATATTCCTATAACAACCTTAGCCACTATGCAAATCACACCTTACACTTGGCTGTGTATGATATTGGTATTTTCCGGGTACATAATTGCCACAGATTCTTGTACAAGTCATTCTGAATTGAGAAAGCCGTCGGATGACTAGCGAAAAGTCTTCAAGAACTAAACTTCAAGTCCTTGACTCTAATTGAATAAACAGATATACTATGAACTGGATGATTGAGAACTTCACAAGCATACTTACCTTTAGATTCTCCATTATTATTCAGGATCAGGGCTGCCAAGCACACAACTACAGCGTGTGAACATCACACGTCCATTAGATCACTACTCTATGTAAAGTGTATGTGTGGCAGACTATTAATATCTGAATGACTCTAGATGGTGAAAATGCTTAAACACGTTTAATGCAGTATAATGCACTGTCATGCAAAATGTATACATTGCAGTTGGGAGATAATTAACAATAACATTTTATTTACCTTGTTAAACTTTATGCATGCTACATTCTGTTGCTTCATACATTCACAGTGTAAACATTTATGGCCAAGTCCCATTTTGAACACTTCCTAAAATTTGTAAATGAGAAGCAATACTGGCAGTTGTAGGGAACATAACTTATCTATCATAAATTGAACTTTCATACAAGATGAATTTATAAATGTTTAATAATGCATAAAAACAAAAATAATTATATGGCTCTCATTCATCCAGGTCATGGTATATCTGTAATATTCATTTATCCAGGTCATGGTTTATCTGTAATATTCATTCCATCCAGTCATGGTATATTTGGTAAATTCATTCATCCAGGTCATGGTATTCTGTAATATTTATCCATCCAGGTCATGGTATATCTGTATATATTTCCATCCATCCAGGTCATGGTATATCTGTAACTATCTCATTCATCCAGGTCATGGTATATCTGTAATATTCATTCATCCAGGTCATGGTATATCTGTAATATTTCATTCATCCAGGTCATGGTATATCGTAATATTCATTCTTCATCCAGGTCATGGTATATCTGGGATATTCATTCATCCAGGTCTGGTATATCTGTAATATTCATTCATCCAGGTCATGGTTATACTGTAATTTCATTCATCCAGGTCACTGTAATATCTGTAATATTCATCCTCCAGGTCAAATATTCTGTAATATTCATTCTCGTATATCATTTTCAGGACGATATATCTGTAATATTCATCCATCCAGGTCACGGTATACCTGTAATATTCATTCATCCAGGTCATGGTATATCTGTAATATTCATTCATCCAGGTCATGGTATATACTGTAATATTCATTCATCCGGTCATGGTATATCTGTAATATTCATTATCCAGTCATGGTATATTCTGTAATATCATCCATCCTGGTCATGGTATATCTGTGTATTCAATTAGATCAACTTGACTTGAAATGTAGTTCTTGAAGACTTTCGCTAGTCATCCGACTGGATCCTCATTCAAATGACTGTACAAGAATCTGTGGCAATTATGTACCCTGGAAAATCCCAATTAGCATATCCCACCAAGTGTTAAGGGGTGTGATTAGATATGTGCTAAGAGGTGTATGGAACGCCCAGAGTAAGGTGTCAAAACAGCATTGTACATGGCACATTTATGTGAAAATAAACATATTCCTATAATATTCCTATAACAACTCTTAGCCACTATGCAATCACACCCTTAACACTTGGCTGTGATATGCTAATTGGTATTTTCCAGGGTACATAATTGCCACAATTCTTGTACAATTCATTCTGAATGGGAGAAGCCAGTCGGATGACTACGAAAAGTCTTCAAGAACTAAACTTCAAGTCCAGTTGATCTAATTGAATACAACAGATATACTATGAACTGGATGATTGAGAACCTTCACAAGCATACTTACCTTTAGATTCTCCATTATTATTCAGGATCAGGGCTGCCAAGCACAACATACAGCGTGTGAACATCACAAGTCCATTAGATCACTACTCTATGTAAAGTGTATTTGTTTGGCAGACTATTAATATCTGAATGAATTTGTACATTTCCAGTCTGTTTTATGTGTCAAAACTCATCATGTTTACTGTGACAAAATATTTAAATGTTAGAAATCACTTGGCTTGCAGAGGAATAATACAATACAGATTAAGGTAGAAAAGATTACAGTGAAAATATGAAGCAGTTAGCATTCTATATGAGAATTTGTACCTAATAGTTTGGAATTAATGTTTGATCTGTCAAATTAACAAATTAATGTATTTGATTGCTCCACAGAAATATATTATAATGGTACTGTACATAGTATAATTATAATTCATGATTTTACTTCTCTCTTCTCTCCTGCTAACCTCTCTACATGATTAAAACACCAAAAATGCTCTCTTGACCTGTGCAATCAATAGCTAATAGAATTTTATTCCCACACTAGTCCATAAAGTTTACTGGCTTTGCTTTTGCAAGATAAATAATAGACTGGACAATGAGTTTTTGGTCATGTTTTTTTTTCTACAAGGCATCCAAAGGATGTCCGAACTCATTTCATAGCAGGAAGATCTAACCTTTAAATCATGTATGTCAATATAATGAACAAACCACTGTACGTTAACAACAACAAAACATAAATAAATAAACCAAAAAAATGTCACTTGTTTGTTGCTAGAAAAAAAGGAAACATTTTGAACGTTGCCTTTTCTTTTCTTGCTAACACGGGTGAAAAAACTTCTTCTGCAACAAACACGGGAGTATCTCGGACATTTTTTTGTTTTTCAGTTTTTTTGCTGGGGGCAGTGCAGCCATAAGCTGGGATACTGATCCCAGAGTTATTTGTAAATAACCCGCCTATTACATTGACAATACACTGTACGTGCCACAAGCTGCTAAAGTGAAAACAATGATTTTTTTTAGAATAAACAACCACTACAAGTGCCAGTTATAAATACAATGACTTTCAAAATGATAAAAAGCTCTCACATCCCATTTAACAGCAGAAACAAGAAAATTCCCCCCGAAATAATGGCCCACAGTCAAAATGCCAGCTGCTAGAACGAGAAAGAGGAGCCTCCCATAATCAACTGTCAAAGTAACATATAGTGTGCGGCCCTGATTTAATTCATTCCCACTTGTTTTCTCGGTTCTCATCAATTTTGGTCTAATTTGTCACAAATACATTTCCTGCTTCTATTCGTCTCCACTTTGTAAGGGATTGATGAATCTTTTGGAGCAACATAAATGTGATGCAGCTGTGGGAATTCTTGGATTACACATGCCATGGGGCATGTACTTACTGTAGAGGGTATACATCAAGAAACACAGGGATTGGATTCCCGGGGGGGTTTTACTGCTTCTTTAGAAAGTACTTAAGACAAATATATTTTCTGCTGTTTTGCAACTAAAAGCAACAAAATGTCTGCAATACTATTATTACCCTATAATAAATAAGATTGATCCAACCTCTGAAATTCTTTTATTGACCTTTAAGGGCAACCCAAAAATAAACTTTAAATAGTCTGGTAGAGGACCCCCCCAAACCCCATTTTCGCAATATCTGAGAATTTTAAAGATGCCTTTGAGAGGACTTACCTGATCCACTCCCTTGACACACTGCAGTGCTCTGCCAGCTCTTCTTCTTTGTCGCGGCTGTCATTCAATTGCCTGACAGCCGCGACCAAGAAGTAGAGCGTCTGTCAGTGCAGGAGCCTCTCTGCTCCTGTTTTTGCTCAAAACAAGCTTGAAACAGGAACAGGGCCAGTGCCTATGCAGGGAGGGACTGGGTCAGGTAAGTCCCTTCCGAGGCATCTTTGACATTGCCAAATAATGCAAAAATGGGTTTGGGGGGTCCTCTTCCAGACTATAAAAAGTTTTTTTAGGCTAGATATGCCCTGTAAGATCAACTGTGGTCAATGAAAAAGTTGAGGTTAAGTAAAAGCCTGCAGTCTTTCCTTTTAAATGAGCCCTAGAACACATCTCTGACTACTGCCTTTGAGAAATGATGTTGCTTATAATGTTCCAGTAACTTGAGTGACATTACCTGACCCTCTGCTCCTCCCCTTTCCCCAGGCACAGGGAGTGCCTAGGGAAAGGGGAGGAGCAGGCGAATACAAGGATTGCAGACTTGAGAAAAATAGCTGTAAAACTAACGGAGGCTATTAATGCAGGCAGATTAGTTACAAGCTGATCACATGGCTGTAAGCTGCTGAAAGCAGGAAGTTTTATTGCTAAATGTTTCCAGCAATATAACTTCTCACACGTTTTACCTACCCCCAGCATGTACAATTTTCATCTGCCAGGCTAGTGTCCTGGGCTTTTCTATATTAGCACTGAAGTACTGAGCAAGCCTGGCAGAAGTAGTTTTGTTTATGCTGGTGCTCCTCACAGAAACAATATTAGGAGGTAGGAATTACTATACTACCTCCCTGCCCCAGGTTCTTTTCATTTTAACAGGTTTTTTTATTTAAACTTCATATGTACTAGTTATCCTTTATTATTCCCTAATATGAGAAAATGGATTGAGGGAAGTTTTCTGAAGCAGTGTGACCTTATTTCCCCTTATGAAAGGACAATTATAGTTCTTTCCTCCACTGCCTTCTAAATACAGATAATTAAAGTACCCAGGGTGAGGACTAGAGATGGCCGAACTTCCTGGACTTCGGTTCATTTTCAAACTTCCGAACTTCAGTAAATGTTTGGAAGTTCTGTAGTTCGAAAACAAACCCATTAAAGTCAATGGGAAGAAATAGATAGAAAAGTTTGGATAAAATTCACATAAAATAGCAATGGTGACTTACTGTAAATGGCTGTGGCACCTGGCAAATGATCTACAGAACACGTACATATGTTACGGACTCTTCAGGATAAGGCCTCTATGAGACCCCCTCTGGACGTGGAGTCTAAGTACCTGCCGGTCTTCACCAGAGCCTCTAATGGTGAGGATGTTTTGCAGCGAGCAGGCACCAGGTCGCGGCTCCAGAGGAGAGAACCACAAAGACCAAGTAAACAGGAAGTAGGAACTGTAGAAGGATGAGGACCCCGGAGGTAACTGAAGGCAGGAGTTGAAAGTGGTAGCTGTAGAAGATATGAAGACTTGGAGATAAATGCTGTGGTAGATATGCAGACCGGAGGTAGGAGCTGTGGTAGATATGCAGACGGGAGGTACCTGGAGGTTGGAGCTGTGGTAGATATGCAGACCAGAGGTAGGAGCTGTGGTAGATATGCAGACCAGAGGTAACTGGAGGTAGGAGCTGTGGTAGATATGCAGACTGGAGGTAGGAGCTGTGGTAGATTTCAAAGAGTAAGAACAACTAGGAAGAGGGAGCTAAGGTTCAGAGCCAAACAACTCTGAACTGGCAGCAAGAGGCAAGCTGCTGCCAGGAGGAGCCTAAATAGGCCCCGGTGACCTCATCATTGATGGACGCGCGACCCCGCGCTCGGCCGCTGCGCCGGAAGAAGCCTGCATCTGACAGGAGCGGAGACTGCACACGTCCTCGCCTGAACGAGCGGTCCGCCCCCGAAGCGTGCCCCCGCGCGGGTCCACCGGCGCGGGACCCTGGCCTCGGGAAAAGGTAAGTACATATCACCAAAACTTGTTTAAACACTAAGGGGGAGATACAATATGGCCCATTTTAGTCTAAAACCCACGTTAACCCGAAGAAATTTCTGGTTTTAGAGATTTTAGAGCACAGCGCCATTTCCGAATGTTTTTGGAAATAGCGCTGTGCTAACGATCCAAAACCAGTAGTCTTAAGTTTTGTGCTACTTCTTAGCGCAAAACTTTACGCTACGAATTGTGGATAGCTAAAGTCCCGCTCCTTACCTTAGCCCGATCCCGCGATGCAATAACTGACGCAATCTCATTTACATCAGTTATTGTATCGCGGGATCGGGCTAAGGTAAGTAAAGCGAACTTCGCGTATTGAATCTCCCCGCAACTTTTCCCACGATCGGGCAATATTCGGGTTTCCGCACGCCACATTTGAGGGTTATTGCCAATTTGAGGGTTATTGAATGCCACATTCGAGGGTTAATGAACAATACATTTGAGGGTTACCAAAATAGAAAGCTACATTTGAGGATTACCGAATGATACATTTGAGGATTACCGAAATTGAAGGCTAAATTTGAGGGTTAATGAAATCAAAGGCTACATTCGAGGGTTACCGAAATCGAAGGCTACATTCAAGGGTTACTGAAATCGAAGGCTACATTAAAGGGTTACTAAAATTGAAAGATACATTCAAGGGCTACCAAATTGAAGGCTACATTTGAGGGTTATCGAAATTGAAGGCTACATTCGAGGGTTACCGAAATTGAAAGATACATTCAAGGGCTACCAAATTGAAGGATACATTCGAGGGTTACCGAAATTGAAAGATACATTCAAGGGCTACCAAATTGAAGGATACATTTGAGGGTTACCGAAATCAAAGAATACGTTTGAGGGTTACCGATTCAAGAATTCGATAATTATATAGTTTGGATAATTTGAGCTTGTACAAACTCAGGTTCGGGTCCATCACTAGTAAGGACCTAAAATGATAGGTCCTCTCCCCTGGGTTTGCCTTGTAACTCCTGCACCACTGCTTTGATGTTCAGCTTCATTAGTCCCACCAACCAGCTTCAACTCGGGGCTTGGCAATTCATAAGGGGGTCTTTGATTGAAGCGCTTTTTTTGATTGGCCATGTTCTGGACCCAGGCTGGAAGGTGGGACTGAGGAAGCTGGCTCTCATTACTTTAACACAGTGGTGTTACCACTCCACCCCTCTATCTGGCAAGTCCTATGGTAAGATGTACTCTGCTAAGCAGGGAGAAATAAGACAAAGTAAAAGACCTGATCCAGACAAAGCCTAGAGATGAAATAGCAGAGAGGAGGGGGAGGGGGGGGGTTAAATAGAATTGTCCTTGTGAATAAAAATACAATGAACATAAAACAATGCAAAACCATACCCCATTCACAATACATAACAAATGGGGTGAACTAATCAGTAGCTGATTACATAGATTCAAGTAGAAATAACGATTTATCCAGAAGGGAAAAAATCAAACCAAAATGAGAAATGCAAAAATGAATCATTTGAAAAATAAATCAATACATTCTTGTAATAGTAAACAGACTTCCTGGAGTTTTCCTATCTAATTTTCCCACCAATACATCTACACGTAAAAAGATAAACAGAATCGCCCTTGAACGCTGAACTTAGCATCACATTTGAATCTGCTCAGGACTGGTGTTATTCTTCATACATGACTAGAACAGATAGAACATGCTGTTTGTATGCATTATGGGAAAGATTACTTATTGAACAGCTTACAGAAGTTTCTACTGTTATTTCACTAATGGCCGTTAGTGATCATATGCTGGTTGCATTTTCTGTTTTGCTCTTTCTGTGCATTGATTTCCATCTGCATAATTGTTTCACCATAAATTTAAATCTATATATTTTGTTCAATTTTAGTTTATTTTTCCAATACAAAGCCAAGCACGGGTAGAGCCATTAGCTATTATTATTCATTAGATAGAAAGCACTAGACAGTTATTGTTGGTCTTAAAGGAGACATAAAGGCTGAAAGGTATAAAGGTATTTTGAACTGTCTAAAGGACTGATATATATATATATATATATATATACTAGCAGTTGAGGAGGTGACATTGCTTGAGGGACATAGAACACATACAGTATGTTTAAAGCAACACTTTATATACAACGTTATCAGTTTTTCCACTTGGAGCGTAAATATACAAATGTTGTGGTGAACCTACTTGTGAAAATGCTACATGGAACTTTCCATTGGGAAAACATGTTGATTGCAACTGAATACCGCAGCAGTTGAGTGTTGATGGGTGTCACACTGTTTCTTGTGATGTGAGGGCTCTTTGGGGCATATTATAAAAGAGCGAAAAGTAGCGAAATGTTTTCGCATTCGCTTTTCGATGGGTTTTCGCCAAAAAGGCAGTTAACGCTATTTATAAAGGTAGCGTTAACGAATGGCGAAACCGTTTCCGCGAGCTATCGCTAAACCCTTTTCGCCTAACTTCGCAATGGTAATTTTAGCGAAAAAGGAGCAAAAAGGCATAACGCGATTTATAAAAGAGCGAAAGGTGGTTTTTGCGTTAAAAAGAGCGAAAGATTAGCGCGACCCTGAAGGTGGTGAAAAGTCATTGTTTGAGGCGAAAAGGCATTCTAATGGGTAATATGCTGAAAAAGCGAACGCGCATTGAAGGGCGATCGTGCATTGAGTGTAATATGCCTTGGAAAAGCGACATTAGAAAGGCGAACACGCATTAGAATGTATATGCCTTGAAAGCGACATTAGAAAGGCGATCGCGCATTAGATGTAATATGCCTAGGAAAAGTGAACGCGCATTAGAAAGGCGAAACGCACATTAGAAAGGCGAACGCACATTATAATGGATTATGCCTTAGAAAAAGCGAACGCGCATTAGAAAGGCGAACGCACATTAGAAGGCGAACGCACATTATAATGGATTATGCCTTAGAAAAGCGAACGCACATTAGAAAGGCGAACGCACATTAGAAAGGCGACGCACATTATAATGGAATATGCCTTGGGAAAGCGAACGCACATAGAAAGGCGAATGTGCAGTGCAAAGGAAAATTGTATTCCATTGAGAAATTCTAAGAAGATTGATAAATAAGACATGGCTGACTTCTTGGTAAATGTGAGGTGGCCATTTTGAACTTGACATCATTTTCTAATGGGCTTTTCTGGTTTCGAATGGTTTTACAATGCAGTCTTCTTAGATGCGTTAAGTTTTCGCTGCGATACTTTTCGCTCTTTATCGCGCCGTTCGCCTTTTTCAGACGCGAAGTGTTTTTTTCGCTTTTTTATAAATAAGGCGTAACGAAGCCCCAAATGGCGCTATTTTCGCTGCGATGTGCTGCGCTAATTATTTGGCGAAAAAGACAATCCTTTATAAATATGCCCCTTTGTGTTTTTAAAGCCGGGCTTCATTCTGTTGCACTTTCTGTGGGCTTTGTGTGTTTGTATTACGTGTGCTGTATTTTTTGCACATTAGATAGCAGTATGCCCTTGCTTAAGGACCACTTGGATGTGACATTTGGTTTTGGGGGCATGGCCATGCTGTTTGAAACTGTGGGTCTGGCCGTGCCATTTAGGGGAATGGGTGTCAAGTTTGGGGACGGGGGTGTCAAGCTTGGGGGTACGGCTGTATTGTTTGGGTGTGTGCATATAATATTCGGGGGCATGGACAGGATGTTTGATGATGTGGGTGTGATTGGGGGGGCGTACCTGTGATGCTTGGGGGCATGGCTGTGATGTATTGGAGCGGACTGTAATTTTTTTTGGAGGGTGACCACAATATCTGGTGGCGTGGTCACAACATTTTGGGCATGGTTGCGATGTTTGGGGGCATGGTAATTAACTTTGGGGGCACTGTCTTGATGGCTGGGATATGAGTGACCGTGATGTTTGGGGTTGTGGCCATGACAGCAATATCTGGGGGCATGACCACGCCATTTCGGGGCACGGTTGTGATGTTTAGGGCATGGCAGTTTACTTGAGGGCATGGCCTTGACATTGGGGTATGGCCTAGACCGGAGATTTTTGGGGGCGTGGGCATGGCCATGACATTTTGATGCATGTCTGTGATGTTTGGTAACGTGGCCGTGCCTTTGAGGGCGTGGTTATGATGTCTTGGGCTGTTTTCCATTGCTACAGCACATTCCAGGAGACGCTTTACATTTTTTAGCATGACATTAACCACAAATGTGATTCATATCCCTATAGTAACATAGTCTTTCTAGGGTTTATATTTGTATATAAATGTGATTCATATCTCCAATAGTAACATAGTCTTTCCAGGGTTTATATTTGTATATAAATGTGATTCATATCACCAATAGTAACATAGTCTTTCCAGGGTTTATATTTGTATATAAATGTCATTCATATCACCAATAGTAACATAGTCTTTCCAGGGTTTATATTTGTGTGTAAATGTGATTCATATCCCCAATAGTAACATAGTCTTTCCAGGGTTTATATTTGTATATAAATGTCATTCATATCACCAATAATAACATAGTCTTTCCAGGGTTTATATTTGTATATAAATGTGATTCATATCACCAATAGTAACACAGTCTTTCTAGGGTTTATATTTGTATATAAATGTGATTCATATCACCAATGGGACCACCATTATAGAGGCCAAAGAAAAGGTCTTTTCTAACCAACAGACCAGTATTAAGTCTAAAACTCTACGTGCACCCTTTGTTTCTCAATATGGGAACATGATTTATAACATCTCCAAAATTTTAAAATCTCACTGGCGCATCCTAAGGAAGGAGTATCCTTGTATTGTTGAATTTAAAGAAACCCCCCCTCTGCTCATACAGAAGGGGACAAACTATTGGGTCTATGTTTCCCAGTAGTGGCAGTTATAGGTCCTTTACAGAAATACGTACATCGTTACCCAAATGTAAAAGTGGGATGTTTAAATGCCATAACTGTGCCCAATGCCCATATGTTATAACTGGGGATAACTTTATACATAACAACACCAATCAGAATTATCCACTAAAGGGTAGTTCATGTGTGACTCAAAATTTGTCATATATGTTCTCACTTGTCCATGTGGACTGATCTATGTAGGAGAGACGATGCAAAAAATGAAATCCTGTTTCTCCCAGCACAGATCCTCATTTACCCAGAAATTAATACATTCGCCGGTGGCTAAACATTGTGTTGAAAATCTGCACACACCGGATCAACTGAGATATATGATACTAAAAATGGTACCCCCACCACTCAGAGGTGGCAGTAGAGAACTAACATTGAAACAAAAAGAAGTTAAATGGATTAAAAGATTACAGTCTCTATCTCCATCTGGTCTTAATCTTATGAATTATATTTATTTTTTGTAATATGTTGCAGTTTGAAAAGTCCCTGCAACCACATAACCCCTGCAATTTTGTCCTTGGATAAGGACTATATAGGGTTATGCCCTCTAGATGGAGGGTCTATACACCCTCGCTACTTCCTGTAATTAAGTATTTAAAGCAGATGACTATTAATACTATGTTGTAACCATTTGTAAACATTCTTGTCTAGCTTGAAAAAGGGAATTGTTTTCTCGAAATGTCACGTTACCTTTATTGATATGAATTAATATCTCTATTTGGATGTTTGCCGCCCAATTCTTGTTTGCTGTTTATCGGGATAAGTGATCCCTTAAGGGCAGGCACCCTTACTTGTTTCACGGACTACAACAAAATCTATCTATCTATCTATCTATCTATCTATCTATCATCTATCAATCTATCTATCTATCTATCCATCTATCCATCTATCCATCTATCTATCTATCATCTATCATCTATCTATCTATCTATCTATCTATCTATTATCTATCATCTATCATCTATCTATCTATCTATCATCTATCTATCTATCTATCTATCTATCTATTATCTATCATCTATCATCTATCTATCTATCTATCATCTATCTATCTATCTATCTATCTATCTATTATCTATCATCTATCATCTATCTATCTATCATCTATCTATCTAATTCTTATCTATCTATCTATCTATCATCTATCATCTATCTATCTATCTATCTATCCATCTATCCATCTATCCATCTATCTATCTATCATCTATCATCTATCTATCTATCTATCTATCTATCTATTATCTATCATCTATCATCTATCTATCTATCATCTATCTATCTATCTATCTATCTATTATCTATCTATCTATCTATCTATCTATCTATCTATCTATCTATCTATCATCTATCTATCTATCTATCTATCTAACATAGGGAGTAGTGTGCACTCTACCTTCAAATACTTTGTAGTCCTGGGTGCTGCTGTGATTCTTGAATATCCAATCATAAAGTAAATTGCAGAGCACTCATAGGACTTGTGTAGAAGTTAATACTTTATTTCATGTGCAACGAAACAGATAGCAACGTTTCGGTCTGTATCTTAGAACTGTACAGCTCCTCGCACTCCCACGTTCCTTTTAATCTTCCACGGTGCTGCTTCCCTCAACTGCTCAACCATAAGCAGTACATTAATAATCCACAATAGTACCAGGGAGGCACACTCAGACAAGATATATGTGCACCACTATATCACAATAAACACTATTATATCTTGTCTGAGTGCACCTCCCTGGTACTATTCTGTATCTTAGAAGCTTGAGAAAGGTCTAAGATACAGACTGAAACGTCGCTATCTGTTTCGTTGCACATGAAATAAAATTGGAACTTCTACACAAGCCCTGTGAGTGCTCTGCAATTTACTTTATGGTTGGATATCTATCTATCTATCTATCTATCTATCTATTTATCATCTATCTATCTATCATCTATCTATCTATCTATCTATCTATTTATCATCTATCTATCTATCTATCTATCTATCTATCTATCTATCTATCTATCTATCATCTATCTATCTATTTATCATCTATCTATCTATCCATCTATCTATCTATCTATCTATTTATCATCTATCTATCTATTTATCATCTATCTATCTATCTATCTACCTATCTATCTATATATCTATCTATCTATCTATCTATCTATTTATTATCTATCTATCTATCATCTATCTATCTATCTATCTATCTATCTATCGATCTATCTATCTATCTATCTATCTATCTATCTATCTATCTATCTATTTATCATCTATCTATCTATTTATCATCTATCTATCTATCTATCTATCTATCTATCTATTTATCATCTATCTATCTATCATCTATCTATCTATCTATCTATCTATCTATCTATCTATCTATTTATCATCTACCTATCTATTTATCATCTATCTATCTATCTATCTATCTATCTATCATCTATCTATCTATTTATCATCTATTTATCTATCTATCTATCTATCTATCTATCTATCTATCTATCTATCTATCTATCTATCCATCCATCTATCTATCTATCTATCTATCTATCTATCTATCTATCTATCTATCTATCTATCTACCTTCTATCTATCTATCTAGGACTTTGGGTAGCCATCTTGTGTTTAATAAAATCAGAAGATGTGATTAAACTCTTTCTATGTGAGCTAAGAACATGAGGTTTTCTGCCCTTAAGTGTTGGGGAGTCATCCTCTGATGGCTGGTAATATATAACATCCATCATCCATCCATCCATCAATCCCAATGGATACCGTACGACTTTAAATGCAAAAGTCCAGCTAGAGAAGCTTTGCATTGAGATTATAATGGGAATATTAGAAGTATTGGGAACATGTATTAATTAAAAGTTAACTTGTTGATATATGATGAGTTACAGTACGTAATTTCCTGCCTCTGGTCTTAAAATTGGACAGGGTTGGATGTGTTGTGTGTATACCTGATGAAGGGTATGCAGATTTCTCGAATCGTTGTAAGCGAATTTGCTGACATGTAAATATTAAAGCATTTAAAAATGAATGTGTGCGGTACCTAATGCCTGTATATATCATACTATATTATAACATATATACATTTAAAAGAGAGATAGGATCATCCACTCTCTTAATTATTTACAATCCCTGTGATCAATAAGTGAACAGAGTGCTTCTGCACAGCTCCCCTTTCTTTTACCCTCCTTTTGTGCATGATCACCTATGTAATTTTGTAGATAAAGGGGTTTATAAGGGTTTATCAGAGGAGCAAGCAAAAGGATCAATCATGGGGTTTAGGATGGGACTTAAAGGTCAACTAAACTGGATTTAAAAAAAAGAAAAATTGCCCAATACTGGAAACTATACCAGTAATTCTACCCAACCACTAGTGTATAATTTTTTGTTGATGATCTGCCCCCTATTTCTTTAGACATCCAGTCTGAAACATTTTACACTTCATTTGTCAATCAAGTGCCTTATTATCACAAACTCTTCTGTTGTGTGCATTTAGGAGTGACAGGTGGTATGTGTGAAATGCATTGTGGGAAATTCCCATTTCCATTTATGGCCAATAGTGATCACTGAGCATGCTTGCCCTCACAAAGAGTTGTGCCTTATAAAGGGGGCGCCAGTTAAAAGTGTTAGGGGGGGATACGTAACCTGAGCAAAGCAAGTACTGTATTGAAGGCTGGAGATGGCCAAACTCACTCAAATCTGTTTGCGGATTTTCAAAAAAATTCTGAAATCTGCAAGTGGACCCATTAAAAATGGGAGTTGAAAATTCTAAAAGTTCCACCTAAAATGAAGGTATAAATACCAAAGTCGAAGTTCCGGAGGATCCATCAAATCCCCTTCAGAACTGGGTTCAGGTCCATCTCTATTGAAGGCACGCAGCAACACACCCACCTCATAATATGTGCTACTTACATGTATATAATTATAAATTAAGATGAGGCATTTTTTCAGTTTACTGAAAAAAATGCCTAGAATGTGAATTTATATTTTTCCATTCTTCTATTACATTGCACTCCCTAATGAGGAAAACTACATCTCATCCCTAATGAGGAAAACTACATCTGTTCTGGAGATAGATACACGTACGGACATCCCTGCTACCTGCACACTGCTGCAATTAGGATATCTGCATAGGGGACAGGGGCAGGAGTGGTCTTTTTGGAAGGTCTAAATTTGCACAGCTGTCGGGGGTGATACCAGACCACAAATCCTCCACCTCTGTCCACATTTGGTATATAAAAAATGATATTGCCACACATCAGCAAGTCAATACGCACTGAAATGGAAAATACAGTACTTTGCAGATACATGCATGAAAAATTCCAGAGAATGCCATTTGCCTTAAGGACAGCACTGCAGACCCGTTTATACTGTAAGTAGCCAGAAGCCTATTAAGCAGTCAGATCCCACTCGTGCTACTTCTGGTTTTAAATCATCTTATGCAGAATCCTCCTGGTACATTTTACAGTGATTATATTAACAATGGCATTGCTGCCCCACAGTTTTAAAATAAAGGGACCTTGCATGTTTGCGTTCCATCATTTTAGGTTATACAGTCATAAGGATGGAACAAAGGCATTTTCAGAAACCGGCAACAAGGCAGAAAAATTTCCAGTATTAAGCAAAATGATTTTATTTTAGATTAGGGCTTAATTAACATGAAATAAAAAGAATTGAATTTAAAAACTGTGCTATAAATCTGCAGGAACCAATCAGATTTAATCAAACAGCAATAAACCACTACAAAGGTACCATCTGATTGGTTGCTGCAAATTAACATCTTGGGCCATTTAAATAAGCCTAATATATATTTTATGTTAGTAGAACATGTAATTGATATTGAATTGATTAGTATGAGTTGAAAGGGAAAGTTCAGTGGAAAATATCATTATTTTTAAAATTCTTACAGTAATAGTTCTTATCGTTAAAAATGGCGCTAATTTTGCCCCAACCAATCAGATGTAAGCTTTCAAATGTTCAATAACATCTGATTGGGGTAAAATTAACACCATTTTTAACGATAAGAACCTTTTCCTGTTAGTTTATATTACACATACCTAGTTATTCTATAGATTCTCTTCAAATTTGAAAAATCAGTTGAATTTATACCCCTTACTATTCCCTGCTGTGGCCAGTAGTGAGCAGACTTTTCAGGTTCTCTAACGCTTCTACCCAAAATGCACACTACCTTGGAATGTTCCTAACAGTAATCTCTACTGATTGGCTGTTGGGTGGGTCAAACATGTTGAATGGGCAGGTTAATGTCATTAAGATGGAAAAATGCTGCTCTTTTAGCATGAAACTTCCCCTTAAACCCCATGAAAAAGCACAGCGGCTCAGGGTAAATGGTTAATGAGCCCTGCTGTATCATACATAGATTTATTTTCAATGCAGCATGTTGATGAAAAGTCCGTTCCAAGGAAACAAAAGGCTAGTTGATATATGTTAAATAAAGGGAATGTGCACTAGACACCTGCTCAGACGTTTTAGTGCTATTGTTTAACGCCAGCTAGTGGCTGGTTTTAAAATTACACTAGGGTAAAACTGGAGCAAATCCTGTATTAAATACGAAAAGCCACATTTACGGCTCCGGGTAAATGAGGCCTGTAGTGTTTTAATGTCAGGGGAGTGGACCACCATTTCCCTCGGCCATAAACATGTGACTTTTGCAGGCAGAGACTGGGCCACCAGGCTACCATGAAAATATCCTGTGGACCTACACCTAATTAGTCAATAAATACAGAAATAATCAGACAAATTTAGATACTAATGCAAATGGACAATAACAAATGTCAAGTAGAAGGGTCTCTCCACCCTAAACATAGTAACATAGTAACATAGTAACATAGTAATTAAGGTTGAATAAAGACATTCGTCCATCAAGTCCAACCTATTCCCTTTTTTTTTTTTTAACCCTACCGAACAGTTGATCCAGAGGAAGGCAAAAAACCCCAGCTAAAAAAAGGGGGGAAAAAATTCCTTCCTGACTCCAAACAGCAATCGGAAAGTATCCCTGGATCAACCAGATCTATATGCATTAATACCAGTAATTCTCAATATTTTTTAGTTTTAGAAACTTATCCAGGCCTTTTTTAAAGCTATTTAATGAACTTGCCATTACCACCTCTGCTGGAAGACAGTTCCACAGTTTCACCGTTCTCACTGTAAAGAAACCTCTCCTAACTTGAAGATGAAACTTCTTTTCTTCCAACCTTAAAGGATGTCCACGAGTCCTCTGATATGACCTATTAGTGAACAATGCACCAGAGAGTTCACTGTATGGGCCATTAATATATTTGTATAAGGTTATCATGTCCCCACGCAACCGCCGCTTCTCCAATGTAAACAGCCCTAACTTGTCTAATCTGCCTGCATATTCAAGCCGTTTGATATTATTAGGGCAATATTAAACGTTTGATATAATGTAGGGCACCCCTGCCCACCCCCAACCTCTATGTTAGTTTGTTAAAAAAAAGATTCAGAAAGATACTTACAGCCCCTCACTCCTGCGGAACACTGATCCGGCTCCCTGCTTTCCTGGAACTAGCAAACGGGGTCCGGACTGACAGCCGCGTTTGTGATTGGATGAGAAGCAGCCAATCACAGACGTGGCTGCTGTCAATGGAGAGCGCCCTAGGAACAAAGGGCTGTAAGTACAGTTCTGAATCTTTGTTTTACTAACATAGCGGTTGAAACCATAAGGAGCAGAGATGTAAGGTAAGGATCTTAAACTACATAGTAGGGCCAGTAGTCGGTTAAATTTTAGTTTGGGGTAGACTTGCTCTTTAATAAACAGTCTAGAAAAGTTTTAAAAAAATAATAACACAATGAGTAGAAAAATAGAGAACTAAATGTTGAGCGAGGCCCCTGGAACCATGTTCCTGATTGGACCCAACTCCCTAATCCAACACTGGACATTTCTTGCAAATTCACAGGGATTTATAATCTGAAAACACTGCACACTTTAACAATAAACCTCCCTGTAGCAATAACATAACTAGGAATCACTGGGGGCCCCAAGCAAAACTATGACGGGGCCACTCTCTCTGCTTCCTTCACAGTGGTTTTCTGAGAGGAGGTTATATCTATTATATAAGACAAGAAGAAGGAAAGATAAGAAGATGGGGGCCCCTTGGTTCCAGGGCCCCCCTGCTGCTCCCCTGGTAGTTATGCCCCTGCCCTGTACTGGTAGCAGTTGATCATTTTGCTGTACATGACATGATTGTTATCCGTTTCCTTTATTTTAGTTAAGAGAGACAATAATGACAATCTTGTGGCCTGCAGTGAAGGTTCGTCGGGTGTTGTTTTTGTGCCAAATTTGTGGCTGATAATCAGAAAATCCCATCAGATCAGACTGGATTTGGCTATTATCAGCCATGTGCATAGTTACCTTCAGAGGAACTGTTATCCTGTTTAAGGCTCAATTCGCTGCTGCATAAATGTCTCCAAATATGTCATGTTTTTTTCCTTGTGCTGTAGCTGCTTTACACTGACATCTAGCAGACAACATGTAAGTTGCATTTAAGGACATTTACAATTGTGGGCACTGTGCCCTCCCTTGTTTCCTTTTTGCTAGCAGAAAAAACATTACATTTAGTTAACAAAGACTATGGTAGAAATATCTTTCAGGCCTGCAAAAAGACTAAATAAATTGCTGCAAATGTTGGAGATAAACCGACTGCCCGCAAAATAAAGAATGTTTGTGACTTTAATAGATATCTGCCTTACCTTATGTAGATAAGACCTCAATTAATATTTCCCCCTTAGACCCCAAATAGAGATGTTCTTCCCAATTTCTGATGCCCCAACATGATAAGTTCATTGCTTCTCTTCAGGCTGAAAGAGCTTGGTATAAGGAGGCAGCATGGGAAGCAGCCTTACAGTTAGTCATTAGAGATGTACTGTGGGTTCTAATAGAACCCAGTTTCAAATAGAATCCAAGGGTTTCGAAGTCCCAACAAAACTTTCGGAACTCCCGGAATTTCCGAAACCTGAATTTTCCGAATTTCGATAATTATCGAAAGTAGATGATTATCGAAAGTAGATGATTATCAAAAATTAAAATGAGTGGGAAAAGTTTGCAATATCGGTAACCCTCAAAAGTAGCGTTCGATTTTGGTAACCCTCTAATGTACAAGCCGATTTCGGTAACCCTCGAATTTGTAATATCGGTAACCCTTGAAAGTAGCGTTCAATTTCGGTAACTCTTGAATGAACAAGCCAATTTCGGTAACCCTTGAATTTGTAATATCGGTAACCCTCGAAAGTAGCGTTCGATTTCGGTAACCCTCGAAAATAGAATGCAGAAGCTGGAAAACAGCCCGATTGAGAGGAAAGATAGTTTTTGGTTATATTTACGGGTTCCCCAGACCATTCCCCAGGTCCCTGTGTTATTTACAGTAACCTACTATTCATATTTCATCCTTAAAGTCTATAGAAACTTTCACATTTTTTTCTCCCATAGACTTATATGGGTCCGTTTTGGAATCTTCGAATTTTCGCATTTACAGTTAAACTCGAAAATTCGAAAATGGGACGAAACTCATCAGTTTCTGACATCTCTATTAGTCATGTTGAAACTGTCAGGCAGATTCAATAAAAGTTCTTATCATTAAAAATGGTGTTAATTTTGCCCTAGCCAATCAGATCTTATTTAACATTTGAAAGCTAACATCTGATTGGTTGGGGCAAAATTAGCTCCATTTTTAACAATAAAAACATTATTGAATCTCCCTGAATGTAAGTTAGAATTGCATAGTTTTGTGTCAAAATGTTGTGAGTAGTTTTTACAGCCAAAATTTTGGTGACAAAGCCAATAGTTTAAAATGACAATACACCACTTATCACAAGCATCTGCAGCTACAAACATTTCACGTCAGGTTTCTCTCTGAAGAAACTTTTCAAAAGGTACCTAATGAACCTAGTACATCTACAGCATAGTACAAAAGTAATTTATATTTACAATTAAATGTATTAAAGGGCAAGTCCACCTTCCAAATACAATGCCTATTTATATTTTAGAACCCCCAAACCCTGACACCGCGATACCTACTTTTTACCCCAAGATACCCGAAGAGAAATATTCCTTCTGATCTCCTTTTCGGTCCTTCTGGGTAGCAGTCGTCATTCAGGACCATGAAGGTGACGTTACAGCCAATAACTTATGGCTTCCTCCCACACTGCATCCTCATAACAAGCTCAAGAAACTTAAAGAGGAGGTGTCAGCCAATCATGTTGAGGTATCGGAGATCAGGAAGAATTTCTCTTCATGGTTTTAGGGGGAAGTAAGTATTGTAGTTTCAAGGTTTGAGGGGACCTTGCAATTAGGACATGTTCTTTAACATCTACCGAGTTCACATTACTAACGGCTATTAGAACATGCAATATGGAGTAGAGACTAACTCAATGACATACAACGTTTCCTACTCTGGGTCCTGTCTTTTTGTTTCTGTTGCCTTTTCACCAAGAAATTCTTTTACCAGAATATTTCATTTTAAATTCAGTTTGCCTGTCCATAGAAATGGTCAATAATAAAATGTAACCTTAAAACTGCATGTTATCAAAGATAAGCTTAATCAAGATAATGGAAAGAATATTTATTTTCCTGTGATTGGAAATCTGTACCACGTTATGTATTTGCCCTGTCATATGAGTATTTCATATTTTATTAGACCTGCACATATACCTGTAAATAAATGATCCATAATGGTAGGCATCTGTTTAAATGGCTTGTCTACCCTTAAAACAAAAAACTGGCGACATCAGTTATCTAAATGCAACCGCAATTGCTATTTTACCAGTTAATTATATGTATTTGTTACCAGATATTTAATGATAAGTATTATTCCTTTCTGGCAAACGTATCATCCTCCTCCTTCTGCTCAATGAGCTTTTAAGAAGCTTAAGCATGTGCAGAGGAGGCAGAAGGGGAAACCGCACTCAAGCATTGGTTGAGATGTCAGCAGTCACTGCCTTGATTGACTGCATGGGGGGAAAAGCCAGCTTACTCTGCTAGAATGAAGGCAATAATTCTACTCAATAATTGGTTGAGATGAGAGCAGTCACTGCCTGATTGGCTGCATTGGGGGGAGGAGCCATCTTACTCTGCCAGAATGGGGACAATAATTATCCTTAAATATCTGGTTAGTAATACATTTAAGTGCTGAATATATGAGTTGGAGTTGGGGCAGGTAACCAACATGTGACTAGCTACTTAAATGGTCGACATGTCCTTTAAATACATGGCCTTTGTTTTAAAGTATAACTAAAGATAAAATTATAAATATTGGCTTAAACAAGAGGCACCCGGGGTCAGACCTGTTTCCCTCATTGCATTGGATGCCAGAAATATCTGGTAACTTAGCTCTTGGTTAGCACCAGATTTTGAAATTCTACCTTTTATTCTTTTGTCAGTCCATGCATTCTTATAATTTTGCATGTCATTGATCTTGATATTGATTTGCCTTTCCACAGAATAGAGCAGGACTTTTTTTTTGCCCTTCTTCCTAGTGTGACTGCAAATAATTCTACATTCAGAATGAATCATTGCCGTTGGCTTTTTGGAAGCTCAATACAACTTTGCTCTCAATTAATAGGCATTTCATATGGTATAATCCTCTATCCCTCCTGGTTCTTCTGCCTTAGATGTCTTGGTTTGTGACAAATGATATGCATAGAAAGTGTGAAGTAGAAAGATGAAATTGTTTCTTTGCTGCATGCCATATTCTGTAATTATGTATTAATAAAGGGTTGCCTTTCATCTGAAAATGGAGATTATGTGTTGATTGATGGAAGACGTGGTCTTTATTCTGCCTACAGCTAACAGTGTGACTTACATCTTCACTGGGGTATTTATTACATAATGTCTCCCAAAAGAAAAGAAAAGGAAAGGTCTAAATGGATAGTAAAACAATGTCACAATCCTACCCAGAGATGGATTAAGATCATATGGGGCCCAAGGCAGGGCCATCATTTAGGGGCCCCTTTTTTGCTACATATATTGTATAGACTCATTTTTTTACTGCTTCTGAAGCTGGGCCCCCAGAAGTTTTCTGGGCCCAAGGCAGTCGCCTAGGGTTGCCTTGTGGACAATCCTGCTCTGATCCTACCCTGATTCCATAATGTATAAGTTCCATCTTTAACTGAAGTTCCATTATCCTTCAAAGCTTTTGCCTTATAAGGGGTTAGGCCAATGGTAATTGTTTATAAACTTTGCAAGCAATCAGTGACATTGACACCTCCTATGTCAGGCACTACCGATAATGTGCGGTATACATATGACCCTATGTAAGTGTAGTGTTCCTTTAAAATACATACAATGCTTGTTTAATTAAGAAAAAATATCCTTTAATATTTTTAATACCTTATATTTATTTTCTTGTTTTTCATCCTCTGTATTGGTAACTGTACCCTGTGTAAGAAGCTTCTATTTCAACATAATTATATTGCAGAATGTGATAAAACAACTGAACAAACTTATTGTGTAAAAATGAACCTGGTTTCCGTTTAGAACTGCTGAGTTTACAAATCCACGGATCCAACGTATTTTTTGAAATTTTTGAAACTTTGACTTTTCATCAAAGATTCGAAAATCTAAAATTTCGATTGAAAAATCGAAAATGACAATTTAAAATGCCATTCGAAAATGATTTTATTGGATTTTCAGCACTTCAATAGGAAATTCAACGGAACCTCATCGACTTTGTTCATCACTAATGCAGAGTTATATCAGAGATAGAGATGTCCGAACTTCGCAAAATCCGGTCCGCTCGAGGATCCGTGAATTTTCACAAAAATTTGAAAATTCGAAAATCCGCGAGCGGACCCATTAAAACCTATTAAAATGAACGTTCGGCAAAATCCGTTCTTCGAAAATACGAGGATTCTTCGAAAATATGAGGATTCTTCGAAAATACGGACCCGAAAATGTGGTTTGCTCCTTCCAAAAATGTGAAAAATCCGCAAAATTTTCGAAAACGGGGTTCGGAAAAGTTCGGAAGGAGGAAAACCAGAAAATCCACAATATCCCTCGTTCGCGAACGAGGCAAATCCGCCACGGATCCGGGTTAAGATCCGCGAACTGGGCCATCACTAATCAGAGACTGTTTAATTTAGACTACAAGCACAAACTCACTCTATAGAGTAGAAAAAAGTCTTTGTTTTTTATGTTTCATGTTGCTTAGGAGACAGCATCATCATATTTCCAACAATAAGTTATGATAACACCCAGCTTAAAACTCACAATAGATCAAACTGCAAACTGTTATTGGTTGCTAAAGCAAACTCTATTTTCTAGAATTGCTCCCTATTTTTTACTTTATCAATTATTCACTTAACTTTTACCATTTAAGACTGTATGACACTTGTACTATAGACACTTGTAAACATTAACAAAGAACCTTGCATTTTAATCTACGCAGAATATTGTACGTGAACCAGACAAACATATTGCTAAGTTATTCATATCCATCTCTAAAGGTGTTTCATCTTGCATAGAATTTATTATTGGTATCGTTTTTATTATCAGCAAACACAAAATAGAAAAAAAATAGAATAACTGTAGTACAACAATGCAAATTAGAAACATTTAAGAATATTTAAGTGCATGTAAAAAATCCAGGACTCGTAGACCTTGGTTTATACAATTTCCATGACAATAACACATTTATCTAAATGATTAAAGTACTCCTATTGTCTATCATACTGTCTACCCTCACCATAAATGAAAGCAGTTCTGTTGAATACAGTGTATCCTTATATAATCTTCTAAAAAAATAGTACAATTACTAAATAGTACCAAAGACAAAAATTATAAATCCCTCTAAATATGTTAAAGGTATAGGTTTGACATCACTGTGCTGATATAGTTTCCTTTTTGAGGACAGGAATTTAATTATTCTTCAATAAAGTGGAAAAATACCAGGATAAATGTCTAAAATCACACTATCCCACCACTGCCACCAGATGTTATGGAACTATTTCTCAAATTGTGCAGAACTCTCCCAGCCCACTGGACCAAAACTTGGCACCAAAAGCCTGCATAAGCCCTGCCCTCAAATTCAATTTTAAAGCTAGCCACAAGCCTGAAAACAAATAAATCTCTCTCTAAGGTGTCCTTTGGCAAATAAAAGCCAAGAAAATACAAGACTGTAATTTGCTTGGATTGGGCTTATCACACTTTGAAAGTCTATACTGTATCTTTGGATCCACAGCATGTAGAGACATTTTTTTCTCTTAAGTGTGCACTCAAGTTTACCAAATGGATAAAGATAAACTACATAAATAGTAGTTTTTAAATATAGTCTTTACATTTTAAAAGGTTTAAATACATTGGGGTGACTTGGCCCCAAAAAAGTAACCCCTTGTGATCCAATTGATGTATTTTAGGTGCTGTCTTTTTAAAGGATCTGCTGAAACATTTCTACCCAAAGAAATAGGCTACATTTAACCAATGACCAAAAAGTGTAAGTTTAGCTGAGGGTGAGTCTAATGTACTTTATGATACTTATTCAGACAAAACCCAAACACTAGCAATCTTGACTAAGTTTATATCTCATGCTAGATAATATTGTAATATTTAGACTGACAATGAAATCCTTTTTCATTTTTAAATTTATAGATTTGGCATGTATTTCCTTAGAATGGATGGGAATACATTTCTGGTCTGCCCTAAGTCCTAAATGAGTGATGTTCAACATTAAAAGTACAGAATGCATCACATCCCAATGAAGCCATATCTGACAATTGATTTCTGTTTCAGCTAGAGATGATGTTTTTTTTTATAATAATTATCAAATGATTATTATTTAATGAAAGCTTTACCAAAGATCAAAAAAAGTCCAGGAAAGTCCTACTTAACTAGCAATAAGCAACCAATTTATCTATTTGATTGAGGATTAATTTTAGATTTTTTTGAAATGGTTAAAACACATACAGCAGTTTCCATTTGCAGGGGGTGGGGCTAAGATTATAATAATAATAATAATACTGAAAGTATCCTTGTACCATTTACCACGTATTAATATAATAACAGTCATCATAAAACATTTATTAGTATTTTTAACTAATGGCACATCTTGTAACCTAATATGAAATGATCAAATCCAGAAATTACAGATATATCTGAAAGGTTAAATATTTGGCAGACACATTGTTTGTCTGCTTTCTAGGGATGTTTGACATATGGGATGCAAAATTCTCTGGAGGCAAATTTATGTCCTTGGGCAAATATTTGTCCTAAGTATACATTTCTGCTGTTCTTCTAAGATCTTTATGCAGAAATTAATTTTGCTAGAATAAAGAGTAAATTCAACTTTGTAAAGGTTTTTGATCATAAGACCAAAGAAGTTTATTGTATTCAAAATGATTTGTAAATAATTGTATTAAAATAAAGCCATTGTAATTAGAGACCAACTAACATCAATCAACCAGCAGATCTCTTTGAATGTGCTTGTGAAGGTTCTCATTCATCCAGGTCATGGTATATCTGTTGTATTCAATTAGATCAACCGGACTTGAAGTTTAGTTCTTGAAGACGTTTCGCTAGTCACCCGACTGGCTTTCTCAATTCAGAATGACTTGTACAAGAATCTGTGGCAATTATGTACCCTGGAAAATCCCAATTAGCATATCACAGCCAGGTGTTAAGGGCGTGATTAGATAGTGGCTAAGAGGTGTTATAGGAACGCCCAGAGTAAGGTGTCAAAACAGCATTGTACATGGCAGACAGATGGTGTCCAACCCCCCCACCTCTATTTAGGCTTGGTTTCTTTATTTTCACATAAATGGTCTCCTTAACACCTCTCTTGAACCAGTCACGTTCCTTTGCCAATATGTTAACATTACAATCTTCAAAGGTATGTCCTTTATCCTTAAGATGCAGGTACACGGCTGAGTCCTAACCCGAGGAATTGGCTCTTCTGTGCTGGGCCATACGTTGATGCAGTTGTTGTTTGGTCTCCCCCACATACAAATCAGAGCATTCTTCATTGCACTGCACTGCATATATGATGTCGCTTTTCTTGTGTTTCGGTATTGGTTCTTTCGGATGTACCAATTGCTGCCTCAGCGTGTTGCTCGGTTTAAAGCAGACAGGGATACGGTGTTTTTTGAAAACTCTTCTTAGTTTCTCGGAGACCCCTGCTACATATGGGACAATAGGGATGACCATGTTCTTTCTCCTGTCTTGCTTTTCCCCTTCACTGTTGGTATTCGTGTTCTTTTCTTTCCTTCTGCTTCTTTTGACAAAGGCCCAGTCTGGATATCCACAAGAACACATATACCATATGTAGCAGGGGTCTCCGAGAAACTAAGAAGAGTTTTCAAAAAACACCGTATCCCTGTCTGCTTTAAACCGAGCAACACGCTGAGGCAGCAATTGGGTACCCCATGATAAATAAAAGTTCATACAGATGTCTATACACCAATACGGAATCCCTGATAAGTAATAGATTCTGTAACTGACCCAGTATTCACTGTCTCTATGTACAGAGTATTTTCTATACAGATGTCTATACACCAATATGAAATCCCTGATAAGTAATAGATTCTGTAACTGACCCCAGTATTTACTGTCTCTATGTACAGAGTATTTTCTATACAGATGTCTATACACCAATTTTTTATTTGATCACACTTTGAAAGTCTATACTGTATCTTTGGATCCACAGCATGTAGAGACATTTTTTCTTTAAGTGTGCACTCAAGTTTACCAAAGGATAAAGATAAAACTACATAAATAGTAGTTTTTAAATATAGTCTTTACATTTTAAAAGGTTTAAATACATTGGGGTGACTTGGCCCCAAAAAAGTAACCCCTTGTGATCCAATTGATGTATTTTAGGTGCTGTCTTTTTAAAGGATCTGCTGAAACATTCTACCCAAAGAAATAGGCTACATTTAACCAATGACCAAAAAAGTGTAAGTTTAGCTGAGGGTGAGTCTAATGTACTTTATGATACTTATTCAGACAAACCCAAACACTAGCAATCTTGACTAAGTTTATATCTCATGCTAGATAATATTGTAATATTTAGACTGACAATGAAATCCTTTTTCATTTAAATTTATAGATTTGGCATGTATTTCCTTAGAATGGATGGGAATACATTTCTGGTCTGCCCTAAGTCCTAAATGAGTGATGTTCAACATTAAAAGTACAGAATGCATCACATCCCAATGAAGCCATATCTGACAATTGATTTCGTTTCAGCTAGGATGATGTTTTTTTTTTATAATAATTATCAAATGATTATTATTTAATGAAAGCTTTACCAAAGATCAAAAAAAGTCCAGGAAAGTCCTACTTAACTAGCAATAAGCAACCAATTTATCTATTTGATTGAGGATTAATTTAGATTTTTTTGAAATGGGTTAAAACACATACAGCAGTTTCCATTTGCAGGGGGTGGGGCTAAGATATAATAATAATAATAATACTGAAAGTATCCTTGTACCATTTACATATTAATATAATAACAGTCATCATAAAAATTTATTAGTATTTTTAACTAATGGCACATCTTGTAACCTAATTGAAATGATCAAATCCAGAAATTACAAGATATATGAAGGTTAAATATTTGGCAGACACATTGTTTGTCTGCTTTCTAGGGATGTTTGACATATGGATGCAAAATTCTCTGGAGGCAATTTGTCCTTGGGCAAATATTGTCCTAAGTATACATTTCTGTGTTCTTCTAAGATCTTTATGCAAAATAATTTTGTAGAATAAAGATGAATCAACTTTGTAAAGGTTTTTGATCAAAGACCAAGAAGTTTATGTATTCAAAATGATTTGTAATAATTGTATAAAATAAAGCCATTGTAATAGAGACAACTAACATCAATCAACCAGCAGATCTCTTTGAATGTGCTTGTGAAGGTTTCATTCATCCAGGTCATGGTTATCTGTTGTATTCAATTAGATCAACCGGACTTGAAGTTTAGTTCTTGAAGACGTTTCGCTAGTCACCCGACCTGGCTTTCTCATTCAGAATGACTGTACAAGAATCTGTGGCAATATGTACCCTGGAAAATCCCATTAGCATATCACAGCCAGGTGTTAAGGGCGTGATTAGATAGTGGTTAAGAGTGTTATAGGAACGCCCAGAGTAAGGTGTCAAAAAAAAGCATTGTACATGGCAGACAGTGGTGTCCAACCCCCCCACCTCTATTTAGGCTTGGTTTCTCTTATTTCACATAAATGGTCTCCTTAACACTCCTCTTGAACCAGTACGTTCCTTTGCCAATAGTTAACATTACAATCTTCAAAGGTATGTCCTTTATCCTAAGATGCAGATACACGGCTGAGTCCTGACCCGAGGAATTGGCTTTCTGTGCTGGGCCATACGTTATTGGAGTTGTTGTTGGTCTCCCCCACATACAAATCAGAGCATTTCATTGCACTGCACTGCATATATGATGTCGCTTTTCTTGTGTTTCGGTATTGGTTCTTTCGGATGTACCAATTGCTGCTCAGGTGTTGCTCGGTTTAAAGCAGACAGGGATACGGTGTTTTTTGAAAACTCTTCTTAGTTTCTCGAGACCCCTGCTACATATGGGATGACCATGTCTTTCTCCTGTCTTGCTTTTCCCCTTCACTGTTGGTATTCGTGTTCTTTTCTTTCCTTCTGCTTTTTTGACAAAGGCCCAGTCTGGATATCCAAAAGAACACATATACCCATATGAGCAGGGTCTCCGAGAAACTAAGAAGAGTTTTCAAAAAAACACCGTATCCCTGTCTGCTTTAAAATGAGCAACACGCTGAGGCAGAATTGGTACATCCGAAAGACACCCAATCCGAAACACAAGAAAAGCGACATCATATGCAGTGCAGTGCAGTGGAAGAATGCTCTGATTTGTATGTGGGGGAGACAAACAACAACTGCATCAACGTATGGCCAGCACGAAGAGACCATTCCTCGGGTCAGGACTCAGCCGTGTTCTCTGCATCTTAAGGATAAAGACATACCTTTGAGATTGTAATGTAACATATTGGCACAAGGAACGTGACTGGTTCAAGAGAGTGTTAAGGAGGCCATTTATGTGAAAAATAAAGAATCAAGCCTAAATAGAGTTGGGGGGGTTCGACACCATCTGTCTGCCATGTACAATGCTGTTTTGACACCTTACTTGGGCGTTCCTATAACACCTCTTAGCCACTATCCAATCACGCCCTAACACCTGGCTGTGATATGCTATGGGATTTTCCCAGGGTACATAATTGCCACAGATTCTTGTACAAGTCATTTGAATTGAGAGATCAGTCGGATGACTAGCAAAACATCTCAAGAACTAAATTTCAAGTCCAGTTGATCTAATTGAATACAACAGATATCCTATGAATGGTGAGAATGGGGACCACAAATATAAGAAGAGCAGCAGAGCAAAGGCATTTCAATGTTAAAGGAGAACTAAACTTTTAAAACCTAGTGAAAGTTTTTATCCCCCAAAAACACCTACACATTGTAAGATTCTTCTCTAGTAAGTTGCATTTAGTACATACGAGAAACAGATTCTGTAAGTAAGAAGGTTTCATGTTGTTGCCAGTACAACCCACAGCCCATGAAGTCATCAAAGAACCACATCCCTGATCCCAGTATTCACTGTCTCTATGTACAGAGTTTTCTATACAGATGTCTATACACCAATATGGAATCCCTGGTAAGTAATAGATTCTGTAACTGACCCCAGTATTCACTGTCTCTATGTACAGAGTATTCTATACAGATGTCTTACACCGATATGGAATCCCTGATAAGTAAAAGATTCTGTAACTGACCCCAGTATTACATGTCTCTATGTACGAAGTATTTTTATACAGATGTCTATACACCAATATGGAATCCCTGATAAGTAATAGATTCTGTAACTGACCCCAGTATTCACTGTCTCTATGTACAGAGTATTTTCTATACAGATGTCTATACACCGATATGGAATCCCTGATAAGTAATAGATTCTGTAACTGACCCCAGTATTCACCTCTATGTAAGAGTATTTTCTATACAGATGTCTATACACCATATTGCAATCCCTATAAGTATAGATTCTGTAACTGACCCCAGTATTCACCGTCTCTATGTACAGAGTATTTTCTATACAGATGTCTATACACCGATATGGAATCCCTGATAAGTAATAGATTCTGTAACTGACCCAGTATTCACTGTCTCTATGTACAGAGTATTCTATCAGATGTCTATACACACAATATTAATCCCTGATATGTAATAGATTCTGTAACTGACCCAGTATTCACGTCTCTATGTACAGAGTATTTTCTATACAGATGTCTATACACCGTATAAATCCATGATAAGTAATAGAATGTAACTGACCCCAGTATTTACTGTCTCTATGTACAGAGTATTTTCTATACAGATGTCTATACACCGATATGGAATCCCTGATAAGTAATAGATTCTGTAACTGACCCCAGTATTCACGTCTCTATGTACAGAGTATTTTCTATACAGATGTCTATCACCGATATGGAATCCCTGATAAGTAATAGATTCTGTAACTGACCCCAGTATTCACCGTCTTATGTACAGAGTATTTCTATACAGATGTCTATACACCAATATACAATCCCTAATAAGTAATAGATTCTGTAACTGACCCCAGTATTCACTGTCCATGTACAGAGTATTTTCTATACAGATGTCTTACACCGATATGGAATCCCTGAAAAGTAATAGATTTGTAACTGACCCAGTATTCACTGTCTCTATGTACAGAGTATTTTCATACAGATGTCTATACACCCAATATGGAATCCCTGATAAGTAATAGATTCTGTAACTGACCCCAGTATTCACTGTCTCTATGTACAGAGTATTTCTATACAGATGTCTATACACCGATATAAAATCCATGATAAGAATGATTGTAATGACCCCAGTATTCCAGTCTCTATGTACAGAGTATTTTCTATACAGATGTCTATACACCGATATGGAATCCCTGATAAGTAATAGATTTGTAACTGACCCCAGATTCACCTCTCTATGTACAGAGTATTTTTATACAGATGTCTATACACCAATATGAATCCCTATAAGTAATAGATTCTGTAACTGACCCCAGTATTCACCGTCTATGTACAGAGTATTCTATACAGATGTCTATACACCGATATGGAATCCCTGATAAGTAATAGATTCTGTAACTGACCCAGTATTCACTGTCTCTATGTACAGAGTATTTTCTATACAGATGTCTATACACCCAATAATAGATTCTGAACTGACCCCAGTATTCACTGTCTCTATGTACAGAGTATTTTCTATACAGATGTCTATACAACCGATTAAAATCCATGATAAGTAATAGATTCTGTAACTGACCCCAGTATTCACTGTCTCTATGTACAGAGTATTTTCTATACAGATGTCTATACACCGATATGGAATCCCTGATATAGTAATAGATTCTGTAAATGACCCCAGTATCACTGTCTCTATGTACAGAGTATTTTCTATACAGATGTCTATACACCGATATGGAATCCCTGATAAGTAATAGATTCTGTAACTGACCCCAGTATTCACCGTCTCTATGTACAGAGTATTTTCTTTACAGATGTCTATATACCGATATGGAATCCCGATAAGTAATAGATTCTGTAACTGACCCAGTATTCACTTGCTCATGTACAGAGTATTTTCTATACAGATGTCTATCACCATATGAATCCCTGATAAGTAAAAGATTCTGTAACTGACCCCAGTATTCACTGTCTCTATGTACAGAGTATTTTCTATACAGATGTCTATACACCGATATGAATCTGATAAGTAATAGATTCTGTAACTGACCCCAGTATTCAACGTCTCTATGTACAGAGTATTTTCTATACAGATGTCTATAACCGATATGGAATCCCTGATAAGTAATAGATTCTGTAACTGACCCAGTATTCACTGTCTCTATGTACAGAGTATTTCTATACAGATGTTATACACCGATATGGAATCCCTGATAAGTAATAGATCTGTAACTGATCCCAGTATTCACCGTCTCTATGTACAGAGTATTTTCTATACAGAGTCTATACACCAATATGGAATCCTGATAAGTAATAGATTCTGTAACTGACCCAGTATTCACTGTCTCTATGTACAGAGTATTTTCTATACAGATGTCTATATACCGATATGGAATCCCTGATAAGTAATAGATTCTGTAACTGATCCCAGTATTCACCTCTCTATGTACAGAGTATTTTCTAACAGAGTCTATACACCAATATGGAATCCCTGATAAGTAATAGATTCTGAACTGACCCAGTATTCACTGTCTCTATGTACAGAGTATTTTCTATACAGATGTCTATACACCGATATGGAACCTATAAGTAATAGATTCTGTAACTGACCCCAGTATTCATGTCTCTATGTACAGAGTATTTCTATACAGATTGAATCGGTAAGATTGAGAAGGGGGCATAAAAACTTTGCCTACAGGTTAGTCCTACAGGCATTTTATTTGAGGGGTGAACATGGGGTGAACAAGCCTAAATTTGTTTATATAGGTACGGTTTGTTTATTTAATGCTAAACTAAGCACCATGGAGTAATGCTGAACACTTAGTACATTTAGACGAGTTCTTTTTGCTTGGACATAACAGAAACAAAAAAAAAGAAAAAAGTTATCCATAAGTTTATGGATGAACTGAAGGAGATGTTGGGATATTGAAATCGTGGCCTTCTGAATTGATATTTAAAAACTGGTCCTTACCCAGTGCACCACCATTGACAGCAGAGAACCAGATACATTTGGAGCTTTATTTTTTGCTAAACTAATCCTTAAAAAATGGAACATGGAAGTCCCTTATAAGACTTTGAAAGCTGCTTGTTACCCTGCACTTTAAGATTACTTAGATTATGTAACTGACCCCAGTATTCACTGTCTCTATGTACAGAGTATTTTCTATACAGATGTCTACATACCAATATGGAATCCCCGATAAGTAATAGATTTGTAACGACCCCAGTATACACTGTCTCTATGTACAGAGTATTTTCTATACAGATGTCTATACACCGATATGGAATCCCCGATAAGTAATAGATTCTGTAACTGACCCCAGTATTCACTGTCTCTACTGTACAGAGTATTTTCTATACAGATGTCTATACACCGTATGGAATCCCCGAAGTAATAGATTCTGTAACTGACCCAGTATTCACCCATCTCTATGTACAGAGTATTTTCTATCAGATGTCTATACACCAATATGGAATCCCTGATAAGTAAGATTCTGTAACTGACCCCCGTATTCACTGTCTCTATGTACAGAGTATTTCTATACAGATGTCTATACACCGATATGGAATCCCGATAGTAATAGATTCTGTAACTGACCCCGGTATCACCGTCTATGTACAGAGTATTTTCTATACAGATGTCTATACACCCAATATGGAATCCCTGATAAGTAATAGATTCTGTAACTGACCCCAGTATTCACTGTCTCTAGTTACAGAGTATTTCTATACAGATGTCTATACACAATATTGAATCCTGATAAGTAATAGATTCTGTAACTGACCCCAGTATACACTGTCTCTATGTACAGAGTATTTTCTATACAGATGTCTATACACTAATATGATCCCCGATAAGTAATAGATCTGTAACTGACCCCGGTATTCACCGTCTCTAGTACAGAGTATTTTCTATACAGATGTCTATACACCGATATGAATCCCAATAAGTAATAGATTCTGTAAACTGACCCCAGTATTCACATGTCTCTAGTACAGAGTATTTTCTATACAGATGTCATACACACCGATATTGATCCCTGATAAGTAATAGATTCTGTAACTGACCCCGGTAATCACTGTCTCTATGTACAAGAGTATTTTCTATATAGATGTCTTACACCCGATATGGAATCCCTGATAAGTAATAGATTCTGTAACTGACCCCAGTATTCACTGTCTCTATGTACAGAGTATTTTCTTACAGATGTCTACAACCGATATGGAATCCTTGATAAGTAATAGATTCTGTAACTGACCCCGTATTCCATGTCCTATGTACAGAGTATTTTCTATACAGATGTCTATATACCAATATGGAATCCCTGATAAGTAATAGATTCTGTAACTGACCCCCGTATTCACTGTCTTATGTACAGAGTATTTTCTATACAGATGTCTACATACAATATGGAATCCCCGATAAGTAATAGATTATGTACTGACCCCAGTATTACACTGTCTCATGTACAGAGTATTTTCTATACAGATGTCTATACACCGATATGGAATCCCCGATAAGTAATAGATTCTGTAACTGACCCCGGTATTCACCGTCTCTATGTACAGAGTATTTTCTATACAGATGTCTATACACCAATATGGAATCCCTGATAAGTAATAGATTCTGTAAATGACCCCAGTATTCACTGTCTCTTGTACAGAGTATTTTCTATACAGATGTCTATACAAATATGAATCCCTGATAAGTAATAGATTCTGTAAACGACCCCAGTATTACACTGTCTCTATGACAGAGTATTTCTATACAGATGTCTATACACAATATTGAATCCCCGATAAGTAATAGATTCTGTAAATGACCCCGGATTCACCGTCTCTATGTACAGAGTATTTTCTATACAGATGTCTATACACCGATATGGAATCCCCGATAAGTAATAGATTCTGTAACTGACCCCAGTATTCACTGTCTCTAGTACAGAGTATTTTCTATACAGATGTCTATAAACCGATATGAATCCCTGATAAGTAATAGATTCTGTAACTGACCCCGGTATTCACTGTCTCTATGTACAGAGTATTTTCTATCAGATGTCTATACACACGTATGGAATCCCTGATAAGTAATAGATTCTGTACTGACCCCAGTATTCACTGCTCTATGTACAGAGTATTTTCTATACAGATTGTCTACACACCGATATGGAATCCCGATAAGTAATAGATTCTGTAAATGACCCCCGTATTCACTCACTATGTACAGAGTATTTTCTATACAGATGTCTATAACCATATGGAATCCCGATAAGTAATAGATTCTGTAACTGACCCCAGTATTCACTGTCTCTATGTACAGAGTATTTCTATACAGATGTCTACATACCAATATGGAATCCCCGTAAGTATATGATATGTAACTGACCCCAGTATACATGTCTCTTGTACAGAGTATTTTCTATACAGATGTCTATACACCGTATGGAATCCCCGATAAGTAAAGATTCTGTAACTGACCCCAGGTATTCACCGTCTCTATGTACAGAGTATTTTCTATACAGATGTCATACACCGAATATGAATCCCCCGATAAGTAATAGATTCTGTAACTGACCCCAGTATTCACGTCTCTATGACAGAGTATTTTTCTATACAGAGTCTATACACCGATATGGAATCCCTGATAAGTAATAGATTCTGTAACTGACCCAGTATTCACTGTCTCTATGTACAGAGTATTTTCTAAAACGATGTCTATACACCAATATGGAATCCCAATAAGTAATAGATTCTGTAACTGACCCCAGTATTCACTGTCTCTATGTACAGAGTATTTTATACAGATGTCTATACACCAATATGGAATCCCTGATAGTAATAGAGTCTGTAACTGCCCAGTATTCACTGTCTCTATGTACAGAGTATTTTCTATACAGATGTCTATATACCATGGAATCCCTGATAAGTAATGATTCTGTAAAATGCCCCAGTATTCACGTGTCTCTATGTACAGAGTATTTCTATACAGATGTCTAACACCAATATGGAATCCCTATAAGTAATAGATTCTGTAACTGACCCAGTATTCACTGTCTCTATGTACAGAGTATTTTCTATACAGATGTCTATTACACCAATATGGAATCCCTGATAAGTATAGATTCTGTAACTGACCCCAGTATTCACTGTCCTATGTACAGAGTATTTCTATACAGATGTCTATACACCGATATGGAATCCCCAGAGTAAATAGATTCTGTAACTGACCCCAGTATTCACTGCTCTATGTACAGAGTATTTTCTATACAGATGTCTATATACCAATATGGAATCCCTGATAAGTAATAGATTCTGTAACTGACCCCAGTATTCACTGTCTCTATGTACAGAGTATTTTCTATACAGATGTCTATATACCAATATGGAATCCCTGATAATAGATTCTGTAACTGACCCCAGTATTCACTGTCTCTATGTACAGAGTACTTTGAAAGTTGCTTGTTACCCTGCAATGTATTTACAGTCAGTGTGAGTTGCTGGAAATAGTTGCAGGGTAACAAGCAGCTTTCAAAGTCTTATAAGGGACTTCCATGTTCCATTTTTTAAGGATTAGTTTAGCAAAAAATAAAGCTCCCAAATGTATCTGGGTTCTCTGCCTGTTCAATGGTGGTGCACTGGGTAAGGAACCAGGTTTTTAAATATACAATTCAGAAGGCCACAAGTTCAATATCCCAAACATCTCCTTCAAGTTCAATACCATAAACTTCTGGATAAACTTCTCCTTTTTTTTGTTTCTGTTATGTCCCAAGCAAAAGATGAAGCTCCTAAATGTATCTAAGTGTTCAGCTTACTCCATGGTGGCTTATGTTAAGCATTAAATAAGCAAACCGTACCTATATAAACAAATTTAAAGGGCTTGTTCACCCCATGTTCACCCCTCAAATAAAATTGCCTGTAGGACTAACCTGTAAGGCAAAAGGTTTTTATGCCCCCTTCTCAATCTTTCCGTACTATTTTACAAGTTTGTGCATGCCCAGAGGAGGCAGCTAGGGGAATAACATTCAGTCATTGGCTGGGATGTCAACTGTCAAACCCATAATTCACAGCTGCTAAATGAAGAGAACCAGAAGCAGAAATAGTGGTTATAGAACATTGGGCAGGATTTCATGTTAAACTTACATCTTTAAACATTTTGTTGCAGTTTTAGGGTTTGGGGGTGATTGGTCTATATAAAATAATTAATTTGAAGGGTGGACTTGCCCTTTAAAATTGATTTGTCCCTAAACTGCGCTTGGAGATTATCCTCCTTTAAATTTTGTCATCTATATAGTAAAAGTAATCCATGGTTCTGAAGTGTGTCTGACTGTTCGTTTAACCTTTTGAAAATTTTTTATTACCTGCTGTAAGCATTGAATAGAGATGGCGAACTTCCGAAAGTTCAGTTCATTTTCAAATTTTTTCACCTTTTTCTCCAAAACTTGTTTAAATATTAACTTTATTCAGGATCGGAGCTATTTTCGGCATTGAATTTCCGAGGGTTGCCGAAATCGATCTACATTCGGGGGATATCGTCGTTCGCTAACCCTCTAATCATCCATAACCCTCAAATGTGGCATTTGGTAACACTTGAATTTGGCAATAACCCTCATATGTACAGTTCGCTAACCCTCAAATTCAGCCAGAACTCTCAAATGTGGCATTTGGGAACCCTCAAATTCATCGATAACCCTCAAATATACCAAACGACAAACTGTAGGGTTATGGTAGAGCTAAAGTTGAGGGTTATCAATCCAAAAATAATTATCAAAAAAATGTCCGCGAGTTTGAAAAGCCCAAACATAGATCGAAGAGTTCTAAAAAGTCTGAGTTTGTGTGAACTCATAAAACTCGTCTCAAACTCAGGTTCAAATTCTAGTCCATCCCTATCATTGAATTAACTGTTTATTTATGACAGCCATTGCCAGACATGGGGGCAAAAGATAACATCTGTATAATGTCAAAAAGTCTTTGTGCTTGTATGTATAAAATAGTGTGCTTTACGAAATTCAGTTTTGTATCATGCCTGAAGAAGAAGCCTACGTGCTTTGAAAGCTTAATTTTCAAGCATTTTCAATAAAAGGTATTAATTTATATCCAATATCTCTTCGCTTTCATCAATGGCCAACACGGTACAATTCTCTACTACTACAGGATGTAGCTCCTAATTCCTATTGGTAGTCTGTGCATGACACCAGTCAGTCTGGTCCTTTAAGGGAAAATCTAGTGTGTGAAAACTATACTGTCTTTTGTTCACATAATAGTAATCATATACAGAAAAAAATATAGCTTTATGATGCAAAAAGGGCAAGTTAAGAACACTAGGGCAACAATTATGCAAGATAAAGAGAAATGAGCAGAATCTGACTGAACCATAAACGTTGTTAAATGCAGCAGACATAAAGGGAATCCACTTACTGACCTGAAAAGAAAAGACAGAAGAGGTCACACTGAATCTTGTTAGATGAAATTCAGGCATACCTTGGGGAAAAGGTTAGGGCAGAGAAATGTAAAAAGGCATTTTAATAAGTGTGATTGATGTCTTGAACATGAAAAAAAAATGCTCGTTTTCAGACAGGCAGTAGAAAAATGTACATAAACACATGAATCAAGGGCCAGTCTCAACAATCAAAGTGCATGAGAAGTACTAAAAGACAGAAGAGACTTTTTGTATTTACTTGATGTACATAGACAGTATAGTGCTAAAGGAGCTTAAAGGGAATATCCACCCTTAAAGTAAAAAGCTGATCCCTTGTTATTTACCTGCCCACAACCCCAACTGATATATTCAGCACATTATTAGATCTATTACTAACCAGATATTAAGGAATAATGTTGCCTTCATTGTGGCAGAGTAAGCTGGCTCCTCCCTTCAGGCAGTCAATCAAGGCTATGACTGCTGACTTCACAGACAATAATTGACTGCTATTTCCCCTGCTGCCTCCTTTTTCACATGCTCAATCTTATGAAAAGCTGAGGGAGGAGATGGATACACTTGCCAGAATGGACAAGAATAATATTAATATTTAAATAACTAATTAATTGATATTAAATAACTGGTTACAAATACATGTAATCAACTGGTAACAATAGCAGTTGAGGTTGTGGACAGATAAAGGACAATTATCATTTTTTTTAAGGGTAGACACTTCCTTTAAAGGAGAAGTTCAGCACACCCACCTCTTATTTCAGGTCCTCCAGACCAGAGTGCTGAAGTCATGGGGCTATGTAGCACATCATGCAAAACTCCCCAATAGTTCAAACAGGTATTATGAATGTGCACAGTTTTGCATACAAAAATTGGCGGTCAAAGCTACAGACCAAATTTCACCTTCGTATTGCTGTACAGAATTTTGGCTATGACCAGGAAGTGTTCCGTGAACCCACTGTTGGAGCGAAACCCATGAAATCCCCACAGTCAATAAAGTCCATTTCTAAACAGTTTAATATTGTACTTTTTGTGCTCAAAAATGCCAGATGCTAAAGCAGCAATACATATTTATTAAAATATAATAATAGAAATCTTAAGCGATAGGTACATTCTTAAAATAATAACAACGGCTGAAGAAAGGAGTATATAATATATGACTCTCTGCAGATGGTGCCATCATTTTAACACGATACCGATCTCTTGAGATTTATATTATTAAATTTGAATAAATTACTACTTGAGCATCTGGTATTTTATGTACACACTGTATGTGTGGTGGTAGATCATTAGTGAGAGGTTCATTCTAGAACCCAGATTAGGTCTATATTCATTTTATTATCCTTTATAAATGAATACTGTATGTACAGAGGGTAGGCATGCAAATTAATTTAATATATGTCTAGTATCAATGCTTATCTAATATAAACATGTGATTGTCCTTTAATTGTAAGACTGGGTCACTGGCTATAGGTAAGTCAAGTCTAGGTGTGGAGGAGACCTTAGACAGAAAGGTCAAAAAGAAGGATTCAAATGTTGGTTCAGGAAAAAACAACAAAAAGATTTTTGCAGTTCTTAATTTTTTCACATATAATCCACATAAACTGGTTATTTCTACAAAACGTCAGACTCACATGCAGGCTCTAGGGCTGGGTCCAAATGAGTAGCAAAGTCCATATACACACTTCCCCTGTGGGTGCAGGTGTCTGGATTCCCTACTTCAAAGGGAACATAGATACTAAGCAGTAATACAATGTAGACTTGCCTGATGAAGGGGGTTGTACTCTCGAAACATTGCCATTGTTGATGTTTGGCTTATAATAAATTGACCATTTCACTTTGGAATGCGAGTCTACATTGCATTACTGTAGGGCTGGGTCCACATGGGCAGATTTTTTGGGCCAATTGACCGATACTTCTGTGTGTCGGTTGATTGGGCCGAAAAATATGTGCTGCTTTCGGCCACTGCCACGGCCTAAACGGTCATCTGTTCATCCGGATCAGACGAATGTGTGATCGGACGTGTTGGTAAATTAGGGCTGATCATGCGATTCCCTATGGGACCGCACAATTGGTCGTGTGAACTGTTGGCCGCAGCCAATGTTGCTGCAACCGACAGTCATTTGTCCCATGCATGTATAGATTGAAACATCGCCTGATGTTTTGCACTAATATGTGAATAAAATAATTAAGAAGACCGAGGAGTGCTCCTTGTTTGGAATGTTGCATTCAAATTACATAAAGTGATTTTTGGACTGCACCGGGGAAAAGCCCTAGCTTTGCCCGAGTGCAGTCCAAAAATCACTTTATATGGATTTGATAAAAGTGGGCACTCACTCCACTTATTAAATAGCCCAGGTGCTACCTCAATGAAGATATCCAAATTACATGAAGAAAAGGTGCATTCAGGGGACTTTTTCAAAGGCTTTAATAAGACATGTGCAAGGTAACGGACATTTTGGTCTGTGTCTTGGACCTTTTTCAAGCTAACATATATCTATGTATTTTGATGTCGCATTCCAATCAGTCTAAGAAGAAACATAATTGTAATGTAATAAATATCCCTTAGTTCGAAATACAGAAATGTTAAATATATGTAAGTCAAATAGGAATCACATATTAATGCCTTCTAAATATTCCATTCTCCAGTTCAGCAGCATTTTAAATCAAACAACTTTATTGAAACAAGTGTACGACAGACAAGCCCCACCTGACGTGTTTTTTGTCAAATAACACTTCATGTGGTGCGATGAAGACTTTAATTGTCCTATAACTGCTCTGTATAGATTAGCATAATCATTTGCAAAATTAAGGCTAGAAAAAAAGCTGTTGCCATTGTCAAAGTTTGAATTACCAGAGAAAAAAAATTCAAACTGGTTTTCCATCTCTAGCAATTTGCACAGTTTCCAACACCCTCACACATTTGTATAATTCTTGATTTTTCTGACTATGTCTTTAAGTCTTCCGCCCATGTTTCATTAGACAGGACTGTTTGACTTTAGAAGGAAAGGAATGATTTTGCCTTTATTCCCCTTGTCCTCTAAGGGAATATTATTCTTCCGAGAATAGATCTGCCAGAATTCATCATCATAAGAGCATGCAATGAGGCATGTAGGCTTCTTTTGCACATGTTGAGAACTCATCTGACCATATGACTGTTTTACACTGCTCTGCAGGCCCCAGCATGCTCTCTTTGTAACACTTAATGAAGAAAACACATTTGTTGCGCGATCCATTTTTTATGTTTGTCTCTGTTCTGTTCCTGAGAGATTGTCTTTAATAGCATAGCTTATTCACACCTACTGTATCTTTTATACAATTGTCCTATTTGATGTTTTCTCTTTGACTTGAACTGGTACATCCTTAGTCACTGCAGAACAGATGCCATTGAAGCCGCTTCAGTCAAATGTGCAGTGATAAATCTGGTCTCTGCTGAAGGTTGGTCTAAGCCAAAAACATGTTTTTAATACACGGTTTTCAGCAGCTTTTTTTGCACATAGAATTATAAACAGCAGCTAGAGTTTGATGCAATGGGAGGACTAGCTGACGGTGGTTACTTTGTTATCTGTGTAGTTGTTTTTGCAGTTCTTTCTGGAAGCAGTTACTACAAAGACATAGCTTGGGTCAATGGAATACTTAGGGGGAGATCAAGAGCTCTTTGGTAAATAAACAATGAGGAAAGCTTTAAATTAAAGCTCAGTAGATTATTGGATTTCAGTAAGGGAATATCAGGTGTGGATAATACTGTAGACAGAGGTTATCTCGGCAGCGTGGAAGTACGGGACATGGACCCCTCTCTATGGTACAACCTTATGGTCTCATGGACATTCGGGACATGGTTAATGGATTGCTGTTTTAGGATCACACAGACATGGTTCTTTGAATAAAGCAAGAAGGAGAAGGGTAGGTACGCTTTGTGTAGTGCGATAGGCATAAAATGTTAAAGGGACACTATATACTCATGCAGTAAACTACTGCTCTCTGATTCCTCCCCTGTCAGTGTCAATGGCAAAGGCAAATGTTAATGAAAAGGAGGGCAGAGCCTTAGAGCTGTCAGCCAATGTCAACATGCATATATACTATATACAGTATTGTGTTTCTACAAAACCAGCAAACCCCCGATTCTTTAAAGACTCATTCAACCCTGCATTTTAAGACCTCTCCCCCCTCTCTCTCTCTCCCCCTCCCTCTATTTCCCTTCTCTCTCTCTCCCCCTCCCTTTCTTTCCCTTCTCTCTCCCCGCTTCTCTTTCTCTCTCTCCCTCCTTTCACTCTCTCCTCCTCCTCTCTTTCTCTCTCTCTCCCCACTTCTCTCTCTCCCTCCTTTCACTCTCTCCTCCTCCTCTCTTTCTCTCTCTCTCCCTCCTTTCACTCTCTCCTCCTCCTCTCTTTCTCTCTCTCTCCCTCCTTTCACTCTCTCCTCCTCCTCTCTTTCTCTCTCTCTCCCTCCTTTCACTCTCTCCTCCTCCTCTCTTTCTCTCGCTCTCTCCCCCCTTCTCTTTCTCTCTCTCTCCCGCCTCCTGGAAATGGCATTGAGCTCTTTTGCGCACGTCTCGGGTGCATGTGCGTTAGCACCACATAATCAACCCTCCTCCCACTGTAGAGTGCGTACACGTGCATGTCTCGGGGTAGGAGTCAGCTTCTCCAATACCGCGTGGACAGTGGGAGGAGGGTTGATGACGCAGTGCTCGAGCTTCTTTGGCCATGGGTGATGCATATCGACACCTCTCTTTTAGTATATGGGATAAAGATAAGACTTCATGGCACTATAAACTTCAAAGTAAGAATGTGCTACTCACAGGTATACGAATGATACAAACTTACTTTATTAGAATCATATTAAAAGGTTGGAAATACATGGACCAAACACAGAGGACAAAAGGACAGCCCACCTGCCTGACATGTTTCGTTGCCTCTGAGGAAGTGGGTCCACCCACGAAATGCATCAGGCGGGTGGGCTGTCCTTTTGTCCTCTGTGTTTGGTCCGTGTATCTCCAACTTTTTAATATGATTCTAATAAAGTAAGTTTGTATCATTCGTATTCCTGTGAGTAGCGCATTCTTACTTTGAAGTTTACTTGATGAAACTGGAGCTGGGAGGAGTTGCCTTGAAGATGGATGCACCACATGGAGGGCCTGCTTAGGTACGAGTGCTGCCTTTCTCTGTAATCCATATTGATTTCATGGTATTATAGTGTACGGTGTAATGTACATGGAGTATTTTATAGCCATTAATTGTTAAAAAAAACCCACCTGTTATGTTTAGTGTAACTTACCAGTTGGATATATTGTTTTTTTTTTTCTGTTTGTAAGTCTTTGGGCTAAAAATGTAATTTAGAATGAAATGTGTGCCGTACTTCGCTTTATTTTACACTGAAACGCGTTGTGAATTCGCCACTTAATAAATTCTGCAAAAATTTCACTGCAACGGCCAAACATTTATTTTGATGTCCAGAACAGAAAAACAACAAAAAGATTTCTGCTCCTTTATGACTGTGGTCCTTACTGTATCTGTTATCGCTGTTTGTGCTGAGAAAGAAATCCAGGGTTTTACTGTTCTAAATCTTTAAACTCGCCACTATTCTTGAAGACAAAATCATCTTGCCTGCTACCTCGAGGGATGTCCTTATTTTCTCTGTGATGACCAATTGCTGAAAAAATCATTCAGACCATTTCTTGTAAACAGCGTTCTTATTATAAACAACCTCATTTTGTAACTATTATTTTTTGTGTCATCACTTTCAATAAACAAGTAATAAACTGAATTGAAGCAGCCTTAATGCCGAGCCCTGCAGTCGACCATTTTCTACTTTAATCCAAATATATAAGCACCATTGACTGCTACACAATATTTCAATCAGTTCACTATCCATGTATGAATAGATTTTCGAAGAACATATATTATGGAGAAGTCACCTGCTACACTTGCTGAGCTCAGACAAAGGACAAGTTGGTAAAATGTGATCATTTCTGGTGGCAAGATGTTATAAATAACTTTATATGTGTTTTGTATCTTAACCTCAAATAAAGTCTAATAGTAAATTAACTTCAGGGGATTCTTCATGTAATGGGGTCTTTAATTGGTTTGTTATAAATCTTAAGCTGGGTATACGCATGAATGAGAAAGGGACGATTCCGTCACATCTGTCAGTGTTGCTCCTTTCTCAGTGATGTGTGTACTGCATGAACAAGCATTCCTGACGCCCATGAAGGTTCGCTCCATTCATTTGGAAACTTTCCCTGCACCGTGGTAGGCCCCCTGTACTAGGAGTCATCCGCGGTTGTGGGAAACATGTCAGTCCCAAGGATTCTCCCTGTACTGTGTATACTGTAGATAATACGCTAGGGGCTGTGTGTACCTTCATCTTTAGAAATGCTTTTATTTGCCTATAAATCTTTGTGTTTTTGGGCTCCACTCTTCCTTATATTCCCCAATCTCCTTTGCTTCTGGGATTCTCCCTATTGGACACCAAATCTTACAGCGAGGTGCAAGGCAGCCTCTCTAATGAGGCAAGGTGAATCACATTACAGAGCAGCACCCTGTAGGGAGGACAGTTTTGATGCCAGGAATTTTTTTTTTCATGCGCCTGGGGCATATGATTTTTCCTCGTGCCTGGGGCCCAGATGCCAGGGCCCCCCAAAAATGCTGTTTGTAAAAACCACACATTTTTGGGAAGTATTGTCACTTTAAATAGCAGGGGAAGCCGTGACTTTCATTGCACAACAAAATGAAGCTACGACTCCTCCCCTCCCCTTCTGACTGGCAATTCATTTGATCAAAAACAATGTTTGTCAGCCCTGCAGATCAAAAAATCATTGTTGGGCATCATTTACCAGTCACTGTGGGCATCATTTACATCAGTTACCAGTCACTGTTGGCATCATTTACCAGTCATTGTGGGCATTATTTACCAGTCATGTGTATAAAACCCCTCCCACTTCTGGACAAACCACACCCCACTTCCGGACAAAGCATCACCCACTTTCAATTATTAAACCACATCCCTTTCGGTGGCATGGGGAGGGGGTCAGCATTTGGAATTTTTTTCAGGTGCCAAAAAGTCTAGAGACGGCCCTGGCGAGGTGCACCATGGAGTTGTACAACTCCAGCAGCAAGGGGTTATGGGAACATGACCAAAAATGTCTTTGTTAGTTGTAGCAGATAAGTTGAAATCACAAAAACACATTCACCATTAACTCATGTCCCAGTGCCGTATCTGTATACTACAATAGGATGATGGGCAAACAATAATAGGTTAAACACAAATGCAACCTTAACAAATAATGGAATTGTTTATAAACCTATGCTCCTAAGGATACTAATCTCAATCACTTGCCACAGTTCTCTCACTCTTCCTGGTGTTTCTGGGTAGAGAACATAAGTCATGGCTAATGGTTGATAATTGTGTACAAAGCATCCTCCCCTGCTGCCGTGTGAGCTTGTTACCAGCTTGCAATAGCAGCAGAGGAGGCTGAACCTGCTGAGGAGGAATCCAGGTCTGTACTCCTAGGAGTGTAAAATGAACTGGTAAGTATAATGAAAAGTAGTTGTTGTTTTTTTTTTGGGGGGGGGGGGTGCTGTAAATATTTTTTTTTTTTATTATATGCTGAAAAGATGTCTTTTTTTAAAATAAGAACAACATTTCATCCTTTGCCAGGGCCCAAAATGACATCATACACAGTCACACCACCAGATAAATTCCTACATGTAATTTATTTTTAAAGAACTATATTTTTGGAAGGGTTTTAATGAGTCAGTTCTGCACAATGTACAGTAGCTTTGCCGACGGTGACGATTTGTTGTGGAAATGGTGCATTAAGAATTTCTACACCTCTACAAGCTGCAGGGGATTTTCCATGTTTTTTACCCGTAATAACCTTATTTAGTTACTAGTTTTGCTGAAAGTTACAGGCCAGTCACACACTAATGAGCCCAGGAAGGCAAAGAAACTGCCTTTGGGTACATTGTGTTTTCTTCTTGACTAAATATGGGATTTTTCCTTTGTTTCATCTAATATGTACATATATCAATTCTAACGGTTACCACTATAAAATGAATGAGCACCTTGTCTATCCATGCTCTGAATTTCCATAAAAGCAAAAGACTCACCTGTAATTATGTATAGAAGGTAGACAGGCCCCTGTTTGTTTTTTTATTTACCCTTAGGTTCATAACGATATTGTACATTCAATAACAAAATCCATGGCTGTCTGGCAGTCAGCATTCCCTTTGCACAGATTCGCTATTGTGAACTCTCCGTAATTGGGTTGAGGTCAGTCAATGTGGGCGCCTGGAATAAGATGCAAACTTTGTTATCATAAAATAAACTTGTTTATTTATGTTATCATCATTTTTTTCGAAGTCAGTGAAATTATTACAGGCAGTAGAGTTATTTGTATGCAACCTACACCTAAGCGAGATATTGACGTTTGAGGACTTACTGTTTTACGTCCGCACCCTGGGTTCTTTTTAATGGGGTGTTGTATGAATATAAAGGAACATTGGCAAAATTGCAGCTTTCTGTTTGCTTCTGTCTGTCCTGTTCCCCTGGGCTGGCAAGCCATGGAATTTCTCAAGTAGCAAATAATAGGGACGAGTCTTCAACCTAGTGCAAAGCAATCCTTTATTGTATCACATGGCCAACAACGTGAGGAAAATCACTCCAGGAACCTGTCCCTGACACGTTTCTTGACAGTGGTCACTTCATCAGAGCAATGGAATTTACCACCTATAGGAGAGCACAAACCTTTCCATGGGCCAATCTCTCCATTGAAGGGGACAGACTAAAGCTGCAACAATGTAAAGTAAATCCAGGGTGAGGACGGACCAAGGATGTTAGTCTAACTCTGGATACAGCAAAGGGAAAGGATGGGCTTTGTCCCCTTTAAATACAATTCTGTATTATAACTAGAAATGGTCCAAACTGTTACATTTCGATCAGTTTTCAGATTTAAGGATCTTGGGAAAATCCCAAAGATCCGAAAATCCGAAAACGGAAGATGGTTTTGGGACTTTGGATCCCATTTTCGATGATTATTGAACTTTCGGGTTAATTTAATCCTTGAAAATACCCTTTGAACTTTCGATAATCTTTGAAAATACAATCAGAAACTACTTTCGATTTCCCGATCGTATTTTTGAAGATTATCGAATGTTCAGGGGTATTTTCAAGGGTTATCGAAATTAACCCGAACGTTCGATAATCATCGAAAATGGGATCCGAAGTCCCAAAATCCAAACAATCCGTCTGGACAGAACATTCGGATTTCGGAACCAATTGGTTCCGTGTTGGATCCGGTTCTGAGATGGACTGGAACCCATCTCTAACTTTAACATGTTATTTGTATTTATAACTGGATTTATTTCTTAATAAAAGACACTAAATGAACTTCACTTGCAGTCCCGTTAACATCTACCATTACAGCGCTACCGTGCACAATGTAACAAAGGGTTAAATAATATAGAGATGTTAGTATTTACTAAATTAAGGTGATTGTTATCCATTAATCTATGTAATTCAGGCTGATATTTTGCTTGCAGCACAAACAAAGTGCATTGTAACTGTGAACGGTCGGCCCCAATTGCTTCAAATATTTAGATGGCTTAAAAGCTTGCGTCTACATTTTCTTTGAATAGCTCTCCTTTAGAGCCTCTAAGCTTTTTTATTTTCAATTTATTTCTACTTTCAGAGGTTGTCAGGTTCCACATGTCAGTCTTTTACTGCTTGCTGAGTAAGAAAGAATTAATCTCACGCAATCTCGTACAATACATGCAAACAAACACTCAGAGCAACAAAAAAAAAGAAAAGAAATAAGCCACATTGGGATGAGTAGCAATGCGGAGCGATTAGATAAATTAGCTGCTTACTGCACTGGGAGGGGGAATGTCTTAAAGCTGAACAAAAAAAAAATAAATAAAAAGGCAAAATAAAAAAAGGGTGAAACAGATTTTATTTAAGCCCCAGGGACAGAACTCGGATGCATTAAATAGATATTTCACATTAATATATATATTTTTTGTCACAGTCGGTAACCTTATTCTAAACTCAAAGTATTCATACCAGAGAAACGCAATTTATAAAATGTGTGTGCAAGTGTATCATATTTTCCAGGATTTATTTCCAAGTGCATTAATAATACAAGGTACTGTACTACGCAGTTTAATGCCTGAAAGCCAGTTTAGGAAATAGACAGTTTAATTGACTTTGATTTAACATAGTCTGCCTTTATTTCCAGAGAACAGGGCTACACAAGAATAAGAAATTGCATTGAGGGGTTTAACCTATTGACAAACTACCTGGTGTAAGGAATGTAAGGGGCTAAGTATCTTCACTCAGTGTTGGACTTCCACATTTGAGTGTGGTAGCAAAATACAATGGGGTATCAGTGTTCTGCCATATAAGGGAAGTTCAGCACAAATGCATATTTATTTTTTCTCATTTTGCTATCCTTAAAAGCTACGTAAATGAAGGAGGGGAAAAATGATTTTGCCCCATCTTAACTTATAAATAAATAAATGTAAGTAGCCCTTATTCCGAGTTGTGTTTTTCTGTATGCCATTAATCCAGTATTTGTTTTGCCCAGGCTAATTATCCACCTTCCTGCCTATCTGACTATCTGTGAGGGCAAGAATGTCCCCATTCCAGTTACAGCAAAACTACACACAGCAAAAGAGTTTATGATAATAAGGTACATGATTGACAGCTGAATTTGAAGATGGTTCACATAGGATATCGAAAGAAATAGGAGATGGAACATCATAAAATTCCTACAGTAGGAAGAATTTAAGGACAACAACAAATTTATTATGTCATAGAGTGGCAATGTTTTGGTCCCTGATCCTGGACCTTTACCAAGCCAACCACAGGGTGAGAGGGATTGATGGGAATTGGTTTGTTTAATGTTATATAGGGAAGTGTATCTCACCTTTGTGGATATACAGACAACGGCCACAAGATGTCCGAAACACGTTGATGTGAACACAATATTTGAAATAATTCTGTTTGTAAAAAAAAGTCCACTCCATCTATCAATGTACATATTGCCGAATTCAAAGAGTTATGGCTGAATTCAAGGGTTAACCCTGAATTATGAATTCAAGGCCATAACCCTCGAATGTAATGTTCGGTAACCCTTTAATTCGTTGATAACCCTCGAATATTATCAATTAGAAAGTACAATACTTAGTAGCCTTGCAGAGAGGTCTATGTTTTGGGTGGTTAATGGGTTAAATTTTAGTTTGGTGGGTGCCTTTTAAAACCATATAGGGCCTTTGCCTCTGATTCAGTCTGTAATTAAAAAAAAGCAATTTCCATAGGACTGTGATCGTATTGGACACACAAAAGGGTGAACGTACCGTGAGCTGATATAACTCACAACAGACCAAAATATTGTCATGCAGTAAAGCGTTGGTGCCTTGTGTTACATTACAATAAAGTCTTATGCTTGCGTGTGTTGAAAGGAAAATCTCAGCACAAATACATGTACCTTCGGGGGAAATTTTTTCTCATTCCACTAAACTAAAATTGCCAATCCAGTGTTTTGTCTGGGCATAAATAAATGATTGTACTGACTTGCCTAATAGTGTCCTTTATGGTCTTGCCCTTTGATTCAGCCCCCAGGGGCGATTCAGTTGCTTAGTAAAGATCTGATCATGTTTGAATCGCCTAACAGCCCATCATGTAGAAATAACCTTAGGAACAATCAAGACCACCATAGCAGGACATTGCAAAGGGAATTACAGCAAATCAAATGATTTTTTAAAAAAATTAAGAGAAATAATGAAAGAAAGAATATACTTTACTAAGAACTACATAGAAAATACACATTTCATTTCCTCAGGTTCCCCCACAAAAAGTTTTGTATTTGTTATGTATTGTAGGGATCAGCTTGGTAGATAGCGGGGAGCAGGGCACAGATATGGTATTGAAATGGTAACACAAATCATTACACAGCTTGTGTGCCATACCCTCACCATGTGTGTTTGTGTGCCATAGCATTACCTTGTTTATCTCCATGGTCACTCTGCTTTAACATCTGGTCAATCTTCAACATCTGTCAGCTTCAAAGCTATGGGACTTATTTATAAAAGATCATTATGTTTTCGCTACTGTAAATACCAGCGTTGTTTAATGCTGCTGTCGCACAATAAGTCATAAAATTCTGTATTTTAGAACCGTGTCATTAAATAACGCCTGGGGGGAATAAAAAGGCAGACAATGTGTAGTAGTAAAATACCAGGATGTTACTCCTCTGTTACTCTGGGAGTTGTAGTTTTCAATAATCTAGGTGGCTACAGGCTGGATATTCTTGCTCTATTGGAGTCAATATAAACCCTAAGTTATGAATGTCTCCTCTTAACCTCAAGCATTGGTTGCCATAATCTTCTATGATGGAAGATACAATTGCACTGAGCTAAGTAAAAAAAATGTGAAATGGCACGGGCATCTCTAAACCCTCACTAACCCATTAGTACATTGTTTTAAAAGGAGAAAGAGAGATCAGCATTGGTTATTTATCAATTCTAGACTTTATGTACAGTAGGGTCATTCATATTTTACCTTTAGTTCTCCTTTAAACAAGGAACATTCAATATGTGGCCAACCCTTTCTATTTTCCGATTCGGCCTACCCCAATTTCTGGAGGATAAGCTGGGAAAGGCCTTTCAAATAAAAATGCATTTGTCTCATTTAATTGAGATGAATGAATTTGTCAGTCTCAAATAGCAGTCACTTTAATTGAATACATTTAAACCATCCGCATGAAATACAATGCAGGCCTAATGGGGAAATACTTCCATTTAATACAAATACCATTCTATCTCATTTAAGATCAAAGCGTTCCTACTTGATGGGAGACTGGACAATCATATGCTCTGGAATACATTATTTCTGGGTTTATCCCGCCATTTTAACTGAGCTTAGGTTTGGTATCATTTCCATTCCTATGGGGCATAGAAGTTGCATTTAATGATGGCTATGGCGAACTAGGTCAGCTAATATTTTACATTCTCTAGCAAGTGTTGTAAATGTTATTAGCGATTCTTGCTTCTTCACAAAGATTTTATGACCGAAATGTAAATGAACAGGATTTCTGTAGAGAGGAAAGAAATTATGTATTTTGATAAATCATTTTCAAATATGTCAAGCGGTTTAGCAGAGAAAGGTTCAAGGCAAAATGCCTTGCCCACCAAATGATGCGAGATGCTTTCTACGTCTTGTTGATTGCAGTATCCTATAGTCTGTAGAGTCAGTTCATGTTAGTTCATCAGAGATATTTTATTTTATTCAACTGCCATTCAAATAGAATATGATCTCATGATGAGATGTAGGAAGGTTTCAATTCAGTCCAGAAATAAATATTTTAAATAAAGTGCAACGGAATGAAAAATGTAGAAAATGAAAGAAGTTCTAGCATGGAATATGGAAGGGTAGGTGCAGTTAGAGTAAATAATTTACTAAATTATAAAGTAATCTATATAAATCATAAATAAATCCGTTCATTTGATCAAACAGGCCTGCAGAGCTGTGCAGGAAATGCCATAAACCAGAGAGTGGATCTGAACACGGTATACTCACATATCATACAAGAATTGTGGAAGCACTCCAATTAGGCTACTGATCTGGTCAAACATGTATACAAACATAGAAAAGATAATCAATGCACATTCCTAGGCCCCATACAATATCATATTATCTGCACACTGGCATACTTTATAAACAAAGGGGTTTTAGTATACATTACTGTGATCACATGAATGAAAAGCCTTCCAACCACGTCAAGGTAACCCCAGTCTGGAAGGTCCTAACTTCTAACCTTTTCAATTTCTTTTACTTCAATTACGATTAGCAAACTTTATATGGGAGGTCCTATGCCTTTAATATAAAGCACTGGATGGCATCTTCCCTCATTTTAAAAAGCCAAAGGGCTGAGGGGGAAGGGAGAGAGCCTGTTATATGGATCCAGTGTGTAAGAATGAGAAATGCAAAGTTTGCTAATCGTAATTGACTGCTTGTCTCTTTCCTTCCCTTTAGTTTTCAAGTGGTACCTAAACGCCCCTTCATTTTAACAATCGGTCTCAAATCTATCTATTTATTTTATTCTAATCATTCTATAATTATATGGTAGGTAGATGGTGGCATTATAAAACAGCATCACCATTTAACATCCTGTTTAAATGAGGAAAGAAACTTCTCTTAAATGTTTTGGTTCTTGCTAAGAATCTACAATATCACCTCCCTGAATTTAATAAAACCAACAACCCATTACTAGGAAGGCTTATATCCCCTAAAATGTTTATAGATCTCTTCTTAGATCATTTAACGTACACATCTTGCATAAATGGTACACTGACTCCAGTACATTTCTCTGCTGCTTTCACCACCCTCTAAGGAGTTTCAATGTCTTTCAGTATTTCCAAACTAGAAATGTAATTCCGAATTATGCAGTGTAAAAAAACAGTATATTCGGGGAGCCTACACCTGACAAATAGAGGCGCTGCCTAGCTTTAAATGACTGGGCACCAATATATGCAGACCACGGGATAACCTCTGTGATCTAAGGATGGGTTTTGGGCTCTGGTTGGATTTAAAACTGTCGGTTTAGAAGTTCCATGGTGTTAGGGTTTCTTATATTCAAATAGCATTATGGAGTCCATTTTGTATTTGATCCACCATTTTATAAGTTACTTTCCTAAAACAGTATTTCACTTGTTATAATTTTTCACTTAACCAAAACTAAATGTTGTCTGTGTCTCTCCCTACAAGGTTATACTCCCCCCTTCCTTTCCTCTCGCTCCTCCTGCTTTGTCTTTCAATCCTGGGAAAGAGACACTGTCTGTATTTGCTTCTCTTTCTCACTAGAAAACCTGTAACACAAAGTCCAGCTGAGATTCTGCTACAAGTCTGTATGTGAGATTATTTGTTTCTGGTTGCCATAGTGAGATTTACTGTTTAGCCATAATTTGGGCACTAGTGGGTTGTTCTAATTATCACATGGAGCTTTCTGAACTTTTCGAAACCGAAACTTTTCAGTTCTATGGGTTTATCTATAATTCAATATTGAATATTCTATATTGGACTATGAAGATTCCATGATTCCATAATAAACTATAAATATTCCATATTAAACTATGAATATTCTATATTGAACTATAAATATTCAATAATAAACTATAAATATTCCATATTAAACTATGAATATTCTATATTGAACTATAAATATTCAATAATAAACTATAAATCTTCCATATTAAACTATGAATATTCTATATTAAACTATAAATATTCCATATTGAACTATGAATCTTCCATATTAAACTATGAATATTCCATATTAAACTATGAATATTCTATATTGACCTATAAATATTCCATATTAAACTATGAATATTCTATATTAAACTATAAATATTCCATATTGAACTATGAATCTTCCATATTAAACTATAAATATTCCATATTAAACTATGAATATTCTATATTAAACTATAAATATTCTATATTGAACTATAAATATTTATATTGAACTATTAATATTCCATATTAAACTATAAATATTCCATATTAAACTATAAATATTCCATATTAAACTATGAATATTCTATATTAAACTATAAATATTCAATAATAAACTATAAATATTCCATATTAAACTATGAATATTCTATATTGAACTATAAATATTCAATAATAAACTATAAATCTTCCATATTAAACTATGAATATTCTATATTGAACTATAAATATTCCATATTAAACTATAAATATTCCATATTAAACTATAAATATTCTATATTGAACTATAAATATTTATATTGAACTATTAATATTCCATATTAAACTATAAATATTCCATATTAAACTATAAATATTCCATATTAAACTATGAATATTCTATATTAAACTATAAATATTCCATATTAAACTATAAATATTCCATATTAAACTATGAATATTCTATATTAAACTATAAATATTCTATATTGAACTATTAATATTCCATATTAAACTATAAATATTCCATATTAAACTATGAATATTCTATATTTAACTATAAATATTCCATATTGAACTATGAATATTCCATATTAAACAATGAATATTTTATTTTGAACTATAAATATTTTATATTGAACTATGAATATTCCATATTAAACTATGAATATTCCATATTGAACTATGGGGGGATACAATATGGCCCAAATACTTCTAAAACCCTCGTTAAGCCAAAGAAATTTTCAGGTTAACGTGGGCTTTAGATGTATTTTAGACCAAATGTTTTTGGAAATAGCACTGTGCTAATGATCCAGAACCCCTACCGTTAAGTTTTGCGCTACTTCGTAGCACCACCTCTTTATTTTTAATACTTTACTAATAACAAACCCTTATAAATTCTGCCCTGTATTCCTAAACTTCTTCAAGACCTTCAAGCATTTCTGTAGCATCTTCTAATACATTTTTATACCTCTGGGGAAAGCCAGTAGGTAACAATCACATACTTCTTAAATCCTCCATGGTATTTTGCTTTATTGATGTCTTGAGCTTACAAAAATTAATAGAACTGTATTTACAGAATAAGGAAAATTAGGATGCAAACATTTTAAGATGGGTTCACACAAAAGATTCATAGCAGATGACAGACAGACATAGAGGGCAGAGGTAGTGCAACAAGCGCAGTTTTGGGCAATTTTTAGCACATGTGACCAATATGATGCCCATTCCTCAGGACGTGACAGGATTGGTCTATTACAGACAGTCAGGGAGATGTATAATTTACATTACCTTCCGCGCTCCTCTTCCTTCATGGTTCTCGTGATGCAGTACTCAATATACTCATCTCACTAGGATATTTGTTTCCATGAAAACTGGATTTTTGTTAATAGTCCAATTTCTTGCGTTATTAGTTAATAAGTTTAATTTAGGTGTTTTCTTTTTTACTAAGAAAGCCTTTAATTTGTTTTACAGAACTTGCGGCACATTTCGTAATTTAGATTTTAATGAATCTTCTTAAACTTTTTCAAAATTAGAAATTCCTCTGTTTCTATTTATCTTTTCTAATTAAACCTTGCAAAATGTTGATTTATGAAGCAAAAAGCTGATTGAGTAATTAATCTCTATTATTCTGTATTTGCAATTACCTAATGTGCTTGGAACGTGTGGGTGTGGCCCGTTTATTTTATCTTCATTAAATGTTACTTTTTAAGACAATTTTGACTCTGACACATCAACGTTCATAGTTAATCTGGAGTTTATTACACCCTGGCCTTGGAGGGGATACAGGGTTCACTGGAATGAGGGCCTTGCCATAACACCATCTTTCTGTAATGACTGTGAATTTTGTGCAATTTAAAAATCCCAAATTTACTGGGGTTGCAACTTAAGATGGCCATACACATGGATGACATTTAGCAAATTCCATATACCCAATAATGGATATACAGGGGTGTCCCTAGGGTTTTTGGCACCTGAAACAACTTTGAATGGCGCCCCTAGACTGAGCGGCGCGTGCAGCGGGAAAATGGGCATGGCTTAGCATGTGGGCGTGGTTTGGTGTGTGGGTGTGGCTTGTTACGTGGGCGTGGCAAATTTCATAATTTTGTTTTTGAAAATGGTTATTTATACGCTTCTCTATTTTTAGAAAACACTAAAAACATGTTGGTGCAACTGGTACATTACATTAGAAAGCCCTACCATACTCTGTAGAATAAAAGATGTTGGCCAAAAGATTTGTAAGCCCTGCTACCACGTCAAGGTAGACTCTTTCAGCAGGGCCCTAACTATTATCTAGATTATATATTTTATATATAGATTATATATAATTATATAGATTATTTATATATCTCTGCTATCTGTCTATATATCTATCTCTGCTATCTGTCTATCTCTGCTATCTGTCTATCTCTGCTATCTGTCTATCTCTGCTATCTGTCTATCTCTGCTATCTGTCTATCTATATTATCTATCTAACTCTGCTATCTATCTAACTCTGCTATCT
>CM033473.1:12189758-12412258 GCA_019447015.1 Hymenochirus boettgeri | reverse complement strand
TTAGGGCCTATTAGTTAAATAGGATTCACAGTTGTTGGGCCTGTGGTTTGGACCTAACAAAAGGAAGTTTCCTGTGAGTGAAACGAACTAGTGAGTGTCCCTTTCTCTTAAGGACTTTGATCTCAAGGACATAGAAAAAGAAGGATATTGAAACAAGAAGGACAATTAAACAAGGTTTGTGCGTCACTGTGTTGGTGTGGTGTATTAGAAGGGACAGTTTTGTCAGTACCATGCAATGTGCATCGTGCCACATGAATAGGAACCTGGAGCAGACGTTCCGGGGGAACCTATGTCTGTTTCAGGTGTGAGTGGGTTGCCCGTTTGGAAGCTGAGGTGGAGAGTCTAAGGGGGCAGCTTGCAACATTGCAGGGATTGGCAGAACTGGGGGGTCAGCAGGCACTGGCTGGGGCCAGTATAGAGGTGGGTGGAAGAGGGACAGGGAAGGTTGAGGAAGGAGGTAGTTTTGTTAGGGTAAATAGGGGAAGTGGGGGATGGAAGAGTAGGGGGGCTTCTTCCCAGATTGTCCATCCCAACAGATTTGCCGCCTTAGGTAATGAAGTGGAGGAGGACACCTCAGAATTAGCGTGTATGGAGGGGGCTAGTCCCTTGAGCACCCAGAGGACTGCCATCTCTGATACAAGGGAGGAGGAACGAAGGGTCAGGAATGCAAGGCAGGTGGTAGTGGTAGGGGACTCCATTATAAGGAAGGTAGATAGGATAATCTGCTGCCAAGACCCTACATGCCGAACTGTGTGTTGCCTGCCTGGTGCTAGGGTTCGGCATGTGGTGGATCGTGTAGACAGATTATTGGGTGGGGCCGGGTGTGACCCGGCGGTCTTGGTTCACATTGGTGCCAATGACAAAGTTAGAGGTGGAGGTGAGGTCCTTAAACATGATTTCCGAGAGCTAGGGGCCAAGATAAAAGCAAGGACCTCCATGGTAGTGTTTTCAGAAATACTACCGCAGCCACGTGCTAAGCCAGGGAGACAGCGGGAGCTTAGGAGCATTAATGTGTGGCTAAGAGAGTGGTGTAAGGAAGAAGGGTTTGGGTTTATTGAGAACTGGGCAGACTTTGCTGTCGGCTACAGGCTCTTCAATAGGGATGGGTTGCACCTCACTGATGGTGGTGCAGCTGTTTTAGGGGAGAAGATGGCTAGAGGGTTGGAGGAGATTTTAAACTAGGTTTGGGGGGGAGGGTATTAGCAGTCTCACTGGGATAGATAGTCTAGGAGGAAAGCAGGGTGTAGATAGGCCAGTGGTGGGCGGAAAGGGGGGTGGGGCTAGCATAGGGGATAGGGAGGCATGTGTATTAAAGTGTACGAATAAATTACAGGATCATAATTTAAAATGTATATTTGCAAATGCGAGAAGCCTGGCTGACAAAATGGGTGAATTGGAAATGATGGCATTGAATGAAAAGTATGATGTAATAGGTATAGCAGAAACATGGTTGAACAGTTCTCACGACTGGCTGTAAATATAGAAGGATATGCCTTGTTTAGGCAGGACAGAAAAAAAAGGAAAGGGGGAGGAGTATGTGTTTATGTTAAAAAAGAATTGAAGCCAAATTTAAAAGAAGAGATATCTGGTGATATGGATGATAAAGTGGAGGCAATATGGGTGGAATTAGGCAACAGGAAAGGAGGTAATGTCATTGTTAGTGTCTGCTATAAGCCGCCAAATGCTAGCAGAGAGGAGGTGAGTCAACTTCATATGCAGTTGGCAAGGGCTGCAAGTTTGGGGAGTGTGCTCATTATGGGGGACTTCAATTACCCTGACATTGATTGGTGTTGTGGAACTGCCATCACAGAAAAAGGCGATGAGTTCCTGAATTTGCTGCAGGATAATTTTCTCTCACAGGTGGTTGAGGTTCCTACTAGAAAAGGAGCTCTGTTGGATCTGGTAATATCTAACATTGTGGAGCGCATTATAGATATAAAGGTAACTGGAGGCTTAGGGAATAGTGACCATGAAATAGTGGCATTTGGACTTTATCAAAAGGAAAAGTGCGCTGGGTTAACAAAGACATTTAATTTCAGGAAAGCAAATTTTCCCAGGTTAAAAGCAGCTCTTCAGAATGTCAACTGGGATAATGTATTATCAGGTAAATGTACTGAACAGAAGTGGACTGTGTTCAAGGGGATTTTAAGCCAGTTCACATCTAAATTTATACCCTTGGGAAATAAATGTAAAGAAAATAAATCCGCGCCCATGTGGCTGAATTCTGATGTAAAGAGGCAAATGGAAAGGAAGAAAAAGGCATTTAAAACCTTTAAGGCTGAGGGAACGGAAAGAGCCTTTAGGGATTATAAAAACTGTAACAAGGAGTGTAAGAAAGCAATCAAACTAGCTAAAATTAATAATGAAGTTAGGATAGCTGAAGAAAGCATCACTAAGCCTAAAAATTTTTTAAAGTATTTTAATAGTAAAAAGATGAGGACTGAGAATGCGGCACCATTTATTAATGGGGATAAGTTAGTTATGGAGGATGGCGATAAAGCAAATGTCTTGAATAATTTTTTTCCCTCTGTATACACTATACAAGATCCAAGTACAGATATCATAGAGTATAGTAGCAATAATGGTATAAAAGGTTCAAGTGCAATTTGGTTAACTGAGGATATGGTACAGAAAGAACTAAATAAGGTTAATATTAATAAATCTCCTGGACCGGATAAAATACATCCTCGGGTACTTAAGGAGCTAAGTTCAGTTTTATCTAGGCCATTGTTTCTTATTTTTGCTGATTCCCTCGCGTCCGGTGGTGTGCCTCTGGATTGGAAAAAGGCTGATGTTATTCCAATATTCAAAAAGGGTAGTCGTTCACAGCCGGGTAATTACAGGCCTGTAAGTTTAACTTCAGTGGTGGGGAAGATCCTGGAAAGTTTAATAAGGGAACATGTTCTAGAGTATGTTTCAAGGACTGACATTATAAGTAGTAACCAGCATGGATTTAGGAGGAATAGATCTTGTCAAACTAACTTGCTTGGCTTTTATAAGGAAGTAAGTAGAAATTTAGACTCTGGCATAGCAGTAGATGTAGTTTACTTGGATTTTGCAAAGGCTTTTGATACAGTCCCCCATAGGCGACTAATGAATAAGCTAAGGTCTGTTGGTCTGGGGAGTCACATTTGTACATGGATAGAAAATTGATTAATGAATAGGATGCAGAGAGTAGTTGTTAATGGGGCTTCATCATTATGGACTAAAGTGCTAAGTGGGGTGCCACAGAGTTCTGTGCTGGGGCCGCTTCTATTTAATCTATTTATTAATGATTTGGAAGTGGGTATTGTCAGCAAGGTTTCTGTGTTTGCTGACGACACAAAACTTTGTCGACCATTAAAAACTTCAGAGGATGTGCAATCATTGCAAGGGGATCTAGATAGATTATCACATTGGGCAGCTAAGTGGCAGATGAAATTCAATGTTGATAAATGTAAGGTGATGCATTTTGGACTTAAAAATCCTTGTGCTACTTATAAATGGTTTTGTGTTAAGTGAATCCCTGTTGGAAAGGGATCTTGGAGTTTTGGTGGATAACAAACTTAAAGGTAGCAAGCAGTGCCAGGTGGCAACAGCCAGAGCCAACATGGTATTGTCTTGTATAAAGAGAGGTATGGATTCAAGGGAGGAAAATGTAATTCTCCCTCTTTACAAAGCATTGGTAAGGCCTCATTTGGAATATGCAGTGCAATTTTGGAATCCTGTGTACAAAAAGGACATCTTTGAAATGGAAAGGGTTCAGAGAAGGGCAACTAAATTAATAAGGGGATTGGGGGAGCTTGAATATGAAGAGAGACTGGAAAAGTTACAATTATGTACGCTGGAGAAAAGGCGCTTGCATGGGGATATGATTACTGTGTATAAATACATTAACGGGCCATACATTAAACTATCCGGGGCATTGTTCACCAATAGAACATGTCAAAGGACACAAGGACATCCCTTAAGACTTGAAGAAAAAAGGTTTAGGCTTCAAGCTCGGAAAGGGTTTTTCACTGTGAGAACGGTAAAGCTATGGAACTGTCTTCCAGTGAACGTTCTAATGGCAGGTTCATTGGTCAGTTTAAAAAAAAAGCTGGATGAGTGTCTGCAAACAAGGAATGTTACAAGTTACTGGTATTGATACATAAAGTAGAGTTGATCCAGGGAAATTTCCAATTGCCACTTGGAGTCAGGAAGGAATTTTTTCCCCCTTCATAAATTTGGTGGGGTTTTTTTGCCTTCCTCTGGATCAACAGTTAGGCAGGAAATGAGGATATTGCTAGATGGGTTGGACTGGATGGACGTGTGTCTTTATTCAACCTCAAATACTATACAATAATTAAAAATAAAATTCCAGGGTACATAAATCTCCAAAATCACCCGATTGGCTTAACCTAAGAGTTCCTTATATTTTCGATAATATAAATGTATCTGTTTCTAAACTATCACCTGTGGTTTCTCTCTTTCTGATAAGACCAAAAAGCTGGCTCTAAGCTAACAATTTTCTCTCCATTAGCAATTTCTTTTAGTGAAAATGAGCTTTGCCATTTATGGTGTACATGGTTTGCATGTTTGTTAAACGAATAATATTGCCACATTGTTTATTTAGGGAAATAATTACTTTTTAATCATCAAAGAACTGATTCATCACCCAAGCTTTTATTTATTAATTTGCTATTAAATTGTAGTTATGCTCTATTTTCAGAAGAGATATTTCAGCACACCGGTCCAATTTAATATGCATACGCACTAATTTCAAACAATTCTTTTTAACCGGCAGAACACAGCTTTTATTATGGCATGGTTAAATTAATTGCTTTTTCTCCTGTGTCGTGTTTAATTGAAAACAAGGATTTTTCCAGCTGATTAGAATTTAATAAAGAAAATACCTTATTCCATTAATGCAAATTGAAAGATAAATGGGAGGTAAAGTACATGCTGCCTGCTTACATACAGGTCTCCGAAGGTCTTGGTTTTAATTACACTTTTAGAAATAATAAACTTTGTTTATAAACAAAAGGGGAATATGTTGGCCTGTGTATATATATTTTTTTCTTCTGAAAGATTTGGGATTTTCAACTCCCCTTCCAGTAACAATAAACAGCCTAGACCATGATTTATTTAACAGAAAATAATTCTGTGGTGTAGGGTTTTCCCACTTGGGGTTAAAAATGGGTTTAAACTGACTTATTCAGTGAAAATAGACATTTCTGCAAGCTGAATCAAACTGACAAAGCAAACAGCTAGAAGATCACTCATCTCCACTCTTCATTTTATGAAATCCATTATCTGCCTTTCAGAAATAAAAGACCTGTATTAAACTTTTGTAAGTAGAAGCCATTGTGCTGGAGCAAAATCAAGTCTTAAGCATTCAAGAAAAAAAGATCAAGGTTATGTCCAAGTGGATTGAAACCTTTGAACGCATCACGCACAGATTATACACTGATTCCTTTAGGAACACCACTGTCTTTAACAGGAGTTTTGTACATTAAGATAAACCATATACACAAACATTTGCAGAAAGGCATTGTATGGTACCCAAGTTTAGTTTTTTTATCTGGCATCTTAGGTACATTCAATCAAAAGGATTTATATTGTTCAGACACTTCACAAGTCAAAATAAAATTTCTGTAATGGGGACCTAAATTGCAATAATGGATTAAAAATTACAGCCGTAAAGGACAACTATACTGTAAAAATGTATGTTTTAAAAATGAAACATACCTGGGGCAGAGAATGATTATTTATTTTTCCTACCTCCCAATTTTGTTTTGTTGAGTAGCACCAGCATGTACAGTTTCCCTATGCAATGTTAGTGTTAGTGTTCTTTGTGCTGAAATTCCTCATAAAAATTGTATTGGGAGATAGAAAGTACCAATCTTACCTCCCTGCCCCAGGTACTTTTCATTTTAACTGTTTAGTTTAAAGGGCAGTTATATTTCCCCCCCCTGCCAATGAAAGTACCCAGGGTAAGTAACTAAACTGCTTAGGGATTTCTTTCTATATGCAGAAATCAGCTACCAAAGTAGGAATCACAGTCCCAGTTGCCCCATAAGTCTCACAAAAAAGAAAAAAAGAATAATTAAAAAAAGTTGAGATCCACCTTAAGGATTCTTCACCTAAGGTGAAGCCTGAAGAGAAGAGAATGAACAGTTTTAGATAACTGTGTACATTTTTTGTTAAATCTTCAATTTAATAAATGTATGTATGTATGTATGTATGCATAGTTTATTTCTAAAGTGCCAGGGGGATAAATACATAGATAGTTCAGTACATAAATATATAAATTATATAAATCTTATTTATATATTAATAAATAAGGACAGTCATAGTATAGTGTCCCTTTAACTAAATGTGGAGTTAAAAAAATCAAATAGATTATGATCTCTGACACAATCAACTACTGGAGTAATAACTGGACTGAGTAATAAATTTTGAGCAAAAAAGTGTAGCGGAAAATGATCAAACAGGCTACCAGATCTTTGAGATGCTGAGAACAAACTTTTCAAGATAAAATCAGAAAACAGTTTTGGGTCTGAAACATAACTAGTAGAGAAGAAGATGGGTTGCGAAAACGATATTTCCAAAGAGTCAGGGGGAAAACTTGGAAAATCAAAATGAAGAAAAGAATATATTGTTAAATGTCAATCAATCTATAAAGCCCTTAATGGCAGACAGATTTTAAGAAGTCAGTTTTTATTTAAACATTAAAGAAATATGAAGAAAAAGGATGTGTATCAATATTATGCCAATTGCAACTCAACTTCCAAACTGTTTACTTAAATATATATTTAGCTTTTCCTGTGTAATAGAAAGCGTTAGTTGAAAAACATTCCATTACCTGTGGGCTTTGGGTTCAATCTTAACGGGTCACTATCCTCACTCAAACAACTTTACTTTATCTGAAACTACAATTTGAGAGAAGTAAAATTCTGATATTTATCTTTACCTGCTTTGACAGTAAATTATTAATGTTCAGTGAGTGCTCCTTTTTGCCCCCCCCCAATACTCACTGCCTTTTGTAGTGACTATGACACAGTTCTGCACAGCCTAACACATCTCCCCCTCCCTCCCTTTTTCTCTAATTGTTGCAGAAAGTGTACTGGCAGCAAAAGATCCTATTAAGAGGTCAAGGGGGGGGGGGGTTGAACATATTTCTTGCATTTCTTGAGTGGCAGATTTTATTTATTTATTTATTTATTTATTTTAGAGCACAGATACCCTTTAATTATCAATCTTCAGATAAAGTCTACTATAGATTTTAATCCTATAAGCTAAATTTAGGATAGGCAATCATATTCTGGAAAACTGGTGAACATTTGCTTTTCTCATACAATACACTGGTTCCATGTTGGTAAAAGCGATACACAAGGTAACAATCTATTATTAATGTATTTGTATTTGTAAGTTGTTCACTCAAGGAAGATGTTCAGACTTTGCCTTGCTTATGACACAGCAATCATCTGAACAACAAAATATCATAGAAAAGGAGAAGAAAACACTAAAGCTGAGGACTAAATCTATAAAATAGAAAGATTTGTAATACAAATGATCCATTATGGTGGTTTGTATTTTGGGTCCAAAAATCTAAATTGTAACTATATGAAGGAACTGACGAATGAAAGTCTATGACTTCCAGTAAAGGTTTTGTGGCAACGATAAATGCCGATACTTCTCTGTCATATTTCATGTCTGTGTTTCATTTTAATACCTTGTCACTATTTTACAACATGTTTGTGAAATAGAAGAATACTTTTCAAATACCATCAAATTCTGTATGGTGCCATATTACATCCCTGCACCTTAAAAAAACGAAAAGTGTTTCTAACTTAATATAAAGTTCCTCTAAAGCAGAGTCAAGAGTCTTTGAAGAAACTAGCAGATTGACTAGACAGGGAAGCAGAAGCCAAACAGCATAATACATCACTTGTAATCTTTGCCAAAGCTGAACATTCACGCAGAGCAGCAAGTTATCATTTGACATGGCAATGACTAGAAGAGAGCACATCAAAACCGTGACAGTGGGGGAGAGAGGGAAGATTGTTACCACATCCCATGATGGACCTTATAGAGAAGGCAGATAACATTAGAGATTATGGTGGAGACACATTATAGACAGCTTTTACTTTAGATCAATTATTAATGACAAAGTAAGCAACAGTTAAAAATATAGACAGGCACTAGCAAATGGAAGACCAAGGGAAAAAAACTCTAAATGTATTTATGTGTTTTAGAGGTGTCTAAGAACAAATATTACCATTTTTTCAGACTTAAGTATTTTAATTTTATGGATGTGAAAAGAGGACATTGAAATTGTTGATTGCTTGAGTTTTTGATTTGTTAAGACTTTTGAAAATCCGGGAGATTTAAAAGCATAAAACACGTATCTTTAACATAACAATTTTTACAACATTATATAATTAAAGGCAACTATAATCAAAAAATGCCTCATCCTAATCTTTAAATTACTATATGTAAGTAGCCTTTAATCTGAGGTGTGTGTGTTGCCTTGAATCCAGTTCTTAATTTGCTCAGGCGGAGAATCTCCCTCTTTTAAAAGACACCTCCTTTCTTCTGACCAGACTTTCTATTAGGGCAAGCATGCTCAGCAATCACTATGAGGCAGAATTGGTAGAGGGAAATTTCCATCATGCAATTTACACACACCAGCTGTCATTCTATTTACAGTGAAACTGCACATACCAGAAGAGTTTATTATAATAATGCACTTGATTGACAGCTGAAAGGTAAGATGGTTCAGCTTGGATATCTTAAAAATTAACATTTACCTTCCCCACCCACCAGACACCAAAATGATTATACCTACTTAACTCTCCGTGGTCTCTGAAAGCTCCTTTTACAGCTGTATAATATACATGTTCAAATGCCCCTGTTGCATGTGTCACGAAGGCCAGACAAGCTGCCCAGTAAAAGAAAGAAAAAAAGAACACAAGAAGGACATAAAAAAATATTTAAAAAATATACCAGATAGGACACCTCTGTGTTTAGACATTTTTCCTCCAATAAACACACACATACAACTAAAATAGGGAGAACATGACATAGCGCACCCACCAGAAAGAGGTAGGGATGTTCATAAGTTACTGTTACAAAGAGAATGATTGGACACATTACATCCAAAAGGTTTAAATCAAGCATGGTCTCCAAAATGTTTTTCACGAAGTAACCTTAGATTGAAAACTATGGTGATTTATGTATTTAATTTTATAGAGCCCAACATTTCAATATGAACTTAACCTGTTATCAATGCCTTCCATAAGGTAATACTTACCTACTTATTGTTAACATTAGATGAACATAAGTATTTAAAGGAAGCTTTTGGGAACAATTCTACACATGCTGTAGGTCATCGTTGAAAAAATTATCAGGTTTCACAAGTAGGCCACAAGGTTGCAGTAACATTGGTTGAATTTAGACACCCAATACAATTAAACTTTACCTTTTATTGACATGTGAACTAGTATAACATATACTGGTGAGATATTTATAGTTTCACGGAAGTTGTTTTAGAACCCAACACTTTAATGCACAAGGGGAACTCATTGAAAACAGACAGAACTCTATGAATTAAAATTTGCACTTGATTTTTTACTTTTTAAGAGAGTTATTTAAGATGTAGCACAAGAAAGATATGGGGGAGCACACTAATCAGGGGAATTCACAACTATTTATTGTAACAACACATACAATGTTCCTAAGGAAGGCACAGAGCATCCCGAAACATTGTATGTGTTGTTTCAATAAATAGATGTGAATTCACCTGATTAATCTGTTCCCCCATAACTTTATTGTGCTAGAGAACTTTCTGGCCCTTGGAGTGGAGGGCGAGGGGAACTGCACCTATCTACTTGTCTGGCATACAGCCAACAGCGGTGTGCTGGAGTGTTCTTTGGACTGTATTGCGATTATTTATGATGTAGCATTTTTTACTTGTGAATAGAGATGGACCCGAACCCAAACCTGAACCTGGTCCTGAAGCAGATTTCATGGATCTGCTGGAACTCGGATTTTCCAAATGTTGCGGATTTACAATTTTTTTCAGACTTTTTTAAACCATGAAACTGTTTTTGATAATTATCTAACAATCGATAATTTTCTAATAATCTAAAATGTTCAATATTTCTAGAAATTTCTAATTTACAAAATTGAAAACTTTGAAAATTTCTGGAAATCTTGAAAATACTTTGTGGAATGCCAAAACAGGAAGCGCATGAAGTTTCTGGTGCTGAATGGTGTTTTTGTTAAAGGATAACTGTATTGCCTCAATGCATTTTTTATTAAAAAACTGCTTTCAAAAGAGTAATGGTATGCAGCCCTACCCATATGTTTTTTTTCCTGATTTCGAGCTTCTCTCTGCCTTAAATTAGCCACACTGTGAAGGGGGCATAACAATTCTGTCTGCCTGTAACTGTCACTCAAAACTAGCAGTGAGAAAACACTCCTCCACCCATCCTTGATCAGCTTGATTATGTAGGCTGTATCCTAGCAACCGAACAGTTCAAGTTTGTTTGACTGGCAGAGGAGGAGGAGAGAGGTTGTAACAGACATTCTCACCAGCCAATGACAAGTGATATGTTAATCATGGCCCTGGGCCATCTAGGAGGCGGGCTTTTAGCACTCATCTTTGCTGTGTCTAAGGGAAGGCAGCATGGTTGTAAATGAGAGTAAGCGATTTCAGCTGCTGGAAGTGTGGACATGTAATAGGGGAGATGTTGTTTTTTGGGGTGTTGTTGTCCTTATGGGCATTGATTAGTTTTTGTTAAGATTATGGGCATTGATTTACAGTAAGTTACCATTGCTATTTATACCTTCATTTTAGGCGGAACTTTCAGAGTGGGTCCGTTTGTGGAGTTTGGAGTTTTTGGATTTTTGCAAAAATCTGTGAATCTGCAAGCAGATTGGATATCAGTGAGTTCAGCCATATCTACTTATGAATATTGTATCAATCTAAATTTGGACATTTTCTGTTAAATAAGTATTGATACATGCTCTTACACTGCAATTCACCTATGTTCAGCACTATAATATATCACTAAGTGGTTTAAAAATATAGGGGAGTAGTTTAGAAAGTGATGTTGCTCACTCACCTTTGATAATCTGTGGTTGAATGGTTTGTCACTTTACACTTGATAAAGGACCTTAGAGGTCCAAAACATATAGTGTGGCGCCCATTAATAAATGCAACACCAACAAATTTATTGGATTGTACAGATTCCTTTATGGCTATAGTTCTAGTTTGGCTTTGTATGTTGAGGATAGAGCAGCAGCTAATTAGAAGGTGGATATAGCTTGATGAAGAAGGAACAAATGGGGAGATTCATTATAAAATATCGGTGTTACTTACATTTAAGCGATTGCGCAATTCAATACCAGACGTAAACAAGATTATGTCTGATATTGCATTGTGGGATTGCGTAAAGGTAAGACCTGTGTAACCCTGTTAAGTTTCACGCTACAAAGTAGAGCAAAACTTCAGGTTAACGTGGGATTTAGATGGATTTGACCCATATTGAACCCCCCTAATTTTATAAGCTCCTACATACTTTTCTCCACTGCATTCTTCCCTTGCTGCTGTTTACCTTCCAGATTGCAGGCACCAGTCATGGCTGTGACGTTAACATTGCATCCATTGACTTATGACAGCAGACCGCCACTTCTCCTTTGTAGCTGTGTGAGCTCTTTTAGAGAAGAGGAGAAACTAAGTGCCACCGAAACCAGAAGTTAAAGGACATGTCCACCCTTAATATATACTTTTTACATATTGCAGCTCCCCCCTGCCCACTCCCAACTGCCAAATTAGATCTTTAAATAAACTATCAGGACCCTACTTACAGCCCTTTGCTCCTGCTGTGCTCTTGCCGGAACTTGCAAGCAGGGGCTGGACCAGCAGTCATGGGAGCAAAGGGCTGTAAGTATGATTTGGATTCTTTTTTTAAAGATATAACTCGGCTGTTAGGGTGGGCAGGGGATAGCTACAATATGTATAAAGGAATTAATTCTGGGTGAAAGGGCAGGCGTAGGGGGATCGGTAGGGTTGGAGGGGGTGGGAGGGCTGTCCTGCACATGCCACTGTCCTTTCAGAGGACAAGGAGGAGGGGGAATAAAATTTGCCAGGAAGACACCTCCTACTCTTCAGTTTTCTGGACTTTGGGCAGTCATTGCAGGAGAACCATAAGGAGCTAAATTTTAGTTTTGGGGTGGATATGCCTTTAAACATATATAAAATTATGCGTGAAAACTCAGCTCAGGGAGTGCTCACTCCTCCCAAATGCATATAAAAGAAAAAGAAGAGAGAAAAAGAAGAGAGCTAACTCAGTTCTTGAGTTAACAGGGTAAAACAGGATTTCTTCCTCAGGTGGTTATCTAGCCGATCAACCTCTCTTTTATTTGAGTATACACTCCTTGATTCCAACTCTTGTAAACTAGTTACATTACAGTGATCTACAAACATGAAATTAGACTCACAGCTCTTTATCTTGGGGTCACCCTGTGGTGCAGTTTGATTGGAACTATCTACCGACTCGCAACTTTCACCAAAAATAATGCTTTGTCAATGTTAAATTTCGCACTAGTCTATTAACGTCTAACAAGGTATTGAAGAGATTAAAATGATGTGTTGGGACAAATGAAAGCCCCCTAGAAAGTAACCCCTTCAGTTCATCCCTGATCTTATTAATTTCATTTTGTTTATGCTCAATTATCAAAGACATTAAATCATGTGAGCAATCATTTAACACCTTATTCCGCCTTCCAATGAACTCTTCATCTTGCGTTTGGAAGGTCGGTTTCTTATAAATATATAGACCCCTTAGTATCAAACCTTGTTCCAAATATTGGGTTAAAGACATAATATCATAATACTTTTTTGAGACATTGTTTTGAGGCATTGTATTATATGGTAATATGGTGAATAATGTGTATATATATATATATATGTTTCTTGGCATACGGCTATATATTTCACCATATATAGTTACACTGTCCTTACGTAAGGATCTGTATTAGATTCATGATTTAATTCAATTATTATTGTGGCTTTTCTCATGTAACTGTGATTGAAATTGAGATTATATGCTGTATCACTTTAAATTTAGATTATATGCTGTGTCACTTTAAATGGAAATTACATGCTGTGTCACTTTAAGAATAGATAATGATCTGTTGGAATATGAAGCAAAGGGTTAAAGAGGGGGTGGGGGGTGCACTTGTTTTTATTGGATGCCTATGCTTTTAAAAAGAGGAAGTAGTAACAATAACATTTGCCTATGATTAAGGACAACTTGTTTGTCTGAAACGCGTTAGGAGGATTTTCTCTATGCCCTGGTGATGTTGCTGTGGCCCACCAGACTGTGAAATTTTTACAGGTACTTAATAAAGAATGTTTTTATTATAAGTCCTTATGTGGTGCTGCAGCTCTCTTCTTTTGCTTTGACAGTAAAGTAACTGCAAAAGGAAAAGACTTTAATTCACCTCATTACCGCAATATATTTCGGGTTCAATTACCATTTTTTAAGTGTAAGAGACCAGAAGTAATTTAAAGGAGCTTGCTCTGAAAACATTTTATTATTATAGAAAAGTAACACCAAACATTAAAGACATTTAGGAAAATGTAGTATGTGGGGTATGGGGGTAAAAGTTAATACCTTAGGTCCTGATGTAACATTGGGTTATCATCAGGTTAGCTTCATTTTTTCAGGGCCTGGGCTGTTGTCTTTTAACAGCACAGGTGCCCGATGCAATACAGATAAAGTATGAAATGACCAAGGTAACTGCAGTAGACGAAGGACTTCCAATCCCGATTCAACAGCTCGCTCGGCAGTTGGTTAAAACATTTTACTTTATTTGCAACAACATTAAAAACAACACGCCTGGCGTGTTTCGGGAACTAACTGTTCCCTTACTCATAGGCTGCTAACATGAAAGCATTTTCAATTGTTTTATATAACCATTCCCTACCATTCCCACCTCCCTTTCCAACCAAACTGACACAAAAGTTTGTGTAAACAAACTTCAGGTTCTTAAGGTGCTTGGAAAAAAATAGATTCCTCTCACCCCATAACACCTGTGTTCTTTCCTTCTAAGAAACTTACAATGAAAATATCTGTAAACTGCTACGTGTATCTGAAACAAGTTTCTAATTCTTTAAGAAAACAAAATCTGTAATACATGGTTTCTTGTTTTCAAGAGTTGAGCTATAGTGAGATCTGAAAGTTAGGGGGATGGATATAAATAGGGATGGCCGGTTCGCGGATCCGAACCCGGATCCGCCACGGATTTATCCCGTTCGCGAACGGCGGATTTTTCCAGATTTTGCGCCTTCCGAACTTCCGAACCGCGGATTTCTCGTATTTTTGAAAATTTTCGAAATTACGAGATTTCTCTTATTTTCGTAAATACGTATTTTCAAAAATTTTCAAAATTACTTGGATATCTCTTATTTTCGTAAATACGTATTTTCGAAAATTTTCGAAATTACGAGGATTACTCGTATTTTCGAAAATTCTGTTTTTCGAAAATTTTCGAAATTCCGAGATTTATCGTAATTTCGAAAATTTTCGAAAATACGAGAAATCTCGTAATTTTGAGAATATTTTTCCCTTTAACTGGTCCGCTCGCGAATTTTCGGATTTTTTCGAAAATTCGCGGATCCTCGAGCGGACCGAATTTTGCGAAGTTCGGACATCTCTAGATATAAAGTTGCAATATCGTGTGTACCATGGTTATAAAACATTGGACGGTATGTGTATACCCACAATGATATTTAACGTTATAAAATACCAACACTGGTACAAAATATCGATAAAGCATAGTCACGAAATAAAGCATTTAGATAAGGAGTAGGGTAGGAAAGTTAGTGTGCATGGTTACTTGAAAAAAAAGTGAACATCCGTGACCATCTGCCAATCATTAGTATGCAGCAGAACCCAGCCAGGACAATCATATCAGTAAGTTGCTAGTGCTAAATAGAATTATTAGGTTACTTAGGGGCCATATTTACAATGGATCCCTAAGTAATTACCGATATCGATCCTTTATTGCGGTCAAAATATATAGTATTGTTATTGGTTACAACCATGGTATAAATTCGACAGATACTGGTCAGTATTACCCCATTGGCAGGATAAGGGTCATAAACAATAATGATCCTTAATGAATTTAAAAAAGATTATAATAGTAACAAAACGATGGTTAGCGCTGTAAAATTACAAACGGTTAGATTTTAATTTTAGGATAATGCTCGCATCCCTGTAGTTTATCATTATGGTAAAATAACAATCATCATTTAACAATAATGCCAACAATAAACAACACCAGCATTATGGTAAAATAACGAACAGTTACCATTGTCATTTCACTACAACAATCTTTTATAAATTTTACCCTTAGGCTCAAATCAGGTTAGTAACCCCAGTAGCTTCTATTAAAAAACTTTATTCTAATTACCAATTTTATGTAGTAAAATTACAGAGGTATCCGAGGAATTTGCTAAGAAACAAAAAGCATCACTGTCCTTTCTAATTTTGGAATTATGGTACGATGTAAAAGAGAGATTCATCTTCTAAGCTTTCTGAAGTTATGGAAAGTTGGGCTACTTATATTGTAATATGCACATGAGGATACAAAGTCATTTCACTGACCTCATGTAGAAAATGTTTGTAGCCTAAAAAAAAATCAAACACCACAGATTGATCGATTATGGGTTCATATTGAGGACACTGAGAGTTCAACAAACATTTAAACATAAAATAAAATCATCTCCGATTTGTCAAAACAAAGAAAGAGATATTCCTCTGTTTGTTGAAGAATACTGTTTAAATCACAAGACTCAAGAGTTGAAATAATCCACCTTCAGATCTATTGTAGACACTTTTATGTTTCTCTTCTATTTCATATCATTTGTGTGGGCACAAATAGCCAATAAATTTAATCAAGGTCTGCAAAATTTCTGCCTTAGTTATGAAATATCAACCACCAAAGCACAAGAACAGTACAATGTTTTGCCAAAAGGAGACAGATCTCAGATTATTTCAGGTAATAAATTTCACAAATGTTCTCATAAAAATCCCTTAAAAAAATGTTAGGCTAGACAAAAAAAAGGAGCAAAACAAGTTTCATATTAAAAGAAATATTTTACAATACAGGATATTTCCATGTCTTGTCAATAGCAAATTAGAATTATTTTGAGACCCTTGTATCTATTTTTTGAAGCTCATTTTACACTGCCTGTGGTATATAAAGGAACCCAACTAATAATGGGCATATAAAGGAACCCAACTAATAATGGGCATATATACCACAAAACTCAGTTTTTCAAAGATATCATCTCATGCACTGATAGTAGAACAATCTGGGAGATTCATACCTTCATACCCAAAGAACACAACAAGTGCAAGTTTAACTGCTCAAGATTCTGGACCTACATGAAAGCTTCTACCTCACAAAACATTAAAATTTTCTGGTGACATCTTTTTAAAACTCTAATGGCAATTAAAGAAAACATACAAAAATGATATCTCACTGCACATCATGAGAAACATTGCTGGTATAAGTTACAAGATGAACAAAACAGTAAAGTTTACTTCCACTCACAGTTTCGCACAAATAGTCGAATTTCACGAAACCCAAAATGTTGTTTCCGAAACCCATAGAGACTTCAACTGGTGGAGGGGGGGTGCTTATCTACATACAGGAACAACTGGGAAAAAGAAAATCACCTAAGTGGCACACCAGCAGACAAAACAGGGCCGACTATCCAGGAAGCATCCACTGTTGTTGGCAGAATATTCAGCTTGGAGTCTCTGCAAAGTGCAAGGCAGTGGTATTCAGCCTAGAACATAGGAATATAGCATTGATGTCTGCTGGTCTACTGTGCAGCACTTTCTGTGTCCCCTTCTTGGTCGTTTTTGCTGGTTCTAGGGAAAGAAATGCCAACAGGAGCAGTTGGCAGATCCATCTTTATATAATAGGGATGTTTATTGGTCAAACAGACAATTTCAGTAAGGGTAGTTTGGGTTCTAGGTCAGGCTTTATTTAGTATACTTGGTATTGCAAAAAATACAGGAGAAATATTTATAATATAGAAAAGAAGCATACAGTTTGAGGAATATATTTCTCTTTGTAATAAAGGATGTGAACCACTAATGGAAGGAGCATTTTTGTCCACAGAGCCTTGTGAACTTGTACCCCTGTGCACGGAACTGCTTTTTCAATGGGCTATACAGTCCAGCTTCATTCTAGCACACTGTTGCTGGCCTTGGCCTAGTACTCTTTAGGTTCAATCCTCTACACTCCCTACCCAGAGGATCATGGTTATCCAATAAATGAAAAAGCAAGAGGAGCACACTACTTCTTGTGAACTCACAATTTATTTAGTGCAAAAACACATAGAAAGCTAACGTGCTAAACAATTTTTTCCTCTGTATTCACTATAGAGAATCCTGGTCCTTATAGCAGGGACTGTAATAATATGAAGGGTATAAATGAGGAATATTCACTCTGTATACACTATAGAGAATTCTAGTCCTTATAGCAGGGACTGTAATAATATGAAGGGTATAAATGAGGAATATTCACTGTGTATACACTATAGAGAATCCTACTCCTTATAGCAGGGACAGTAATAATATCAAAGGTATAAATGAGGAATATTCACTCTGTATACACTATAGAGAATTATAGTACTTTAGCAGGGACTGTAATAATATGAAGGGTATAAATGAGGAATATTACTGTGTATACACTATAGAGAATCCTACTCCTTATAGCAGGGACAGTAATAATATGAAAGGTATAAATGAGAATATTCACTCTGTATACCACTAGAGAATTCTAGTCCTTATAGCAGGGACTGTAATAATTAGAAGGGTATAAATGAGGAATATTCACTCTGTATACCCATAGAGAATTCTAGTCCTTATAGCAGGGACTGTATATAATATGAAGGGTATAAATGAGGAATATTACTCTGTTATACACTATAGAGAATCCTAGTCCTTATAGCAGGGACTGTAATAATATGAAGGGTATAAATGAGGAATATTCTGTGATACACTATAGGAATCCTATCCTTATAGCAGGGACAGTAATAATATGAAAGGTATAAATGAGGAATATTACTCTGTATACACTATAGAGAATCCTAGTCTTATAGCAGGGACTGTAATAATATGAAAGGTATAAATGAAGAATATCACTCTGTATACACTATAGAGAATCCTAGTCCTTAGCAGGGACTGTAATAATATGAAAGGTATAAATGAGGAATATTCACTCGTATACACTATAGAGAATTCTAGTCCTATAGCAGGGACTGTAATAATATGAAGGGTATAAATGAGGAATATTCACTCTGTATTCACTATAGAGAATCCTAGTCCTTATAGCAGGGACTGTAATAATATGAAGGGATAAATGAGGAATATTCACTCTGTATACAATAGAGAATATGTCCTTATAGCAGGGACTGTAATAATATGAAGGGTATAAATGAGGATATTCACTCTGATACACTATAGAGAATCCTAGTCCTATAGCAGGGACTGTAATAATATGAAGGGTATAAATGAGAATATATCACTCTGTAACACTATAGAGAATTCTAGTCCTTTTAGCAGGGATGTAATAATATGATGGGTATAAATGAGGAATATTCACTCTGTACACTATAGAGAATTCTAGTCCTATAGCAGGGACTGTAATAATATGAAGGGTATAAATGAAAATATTCACTCTGTATTCACTATAGAGAATCCTAGTCCTTATAGCAGGGACTGTAATAATATGAAGGGTATAAATGAGGAATATTCACTCTGTATTCACTATAGAGAATCCTAGTCCTTATAGCAGGGACTGTAATAATATGAAGGGTATAAATGAGGAATATTCACTCTGTATTCACTATAGAGAATCTTGTCCTATAGCAGGGACTGTAATATGAAGGTATAAAGAGGAAATTCACTCTGTATACACTATAGAGAATCTTGGTCCTTATAGCAGGGACTGTAATAATATGAAGGGTTAAATGAGGAATATTCACTCTGTATACACTATAGAGAATCCTAGTCCTTATAGCGGGGACTGTAATAATTGAAGGGTATAAAAGAGGAATATACTCTGTATACACTAAGAGATCAGTCCTTATAGCAGGGACTGTAATAATATGAAGGGTATAAATGAGGAATATTCACTCTGTATACACTATAGAGAATCCTAGTCCTTATAGCGGGACTGTAATAATATGAAGGGTATAAATGAGGAATATTCACTCTGTATTCACTATAGAGAATCCTAGTCCTTATAGCGGGGACTGTAATAATATGAAGGGTATAAATGAGGAATATTCACTCTGTATACACTATAGAGAATCCTAGTCCTTATAGCAGGGACTGTAATTATATGAAGGGTATAAATGAGGAATATTCACTCTGTATTCACTATAGAGAATCCTAGTCCTTATAGCAGGGACTGTAATAATATGAAGGGTATAAATGAGGAATATTCACTCTGTATACACATAGAGAATCCTAGTCCTTATAACGGGACTGTAATAATATGAAGGGTATAAATGAGAAATATTGACTCTGTATTCACTATAGAGAATCCTAGTCCTTATAGCAGGGACTGTAATAATATGAAGGGTATAAATGAGGAATATTCACTCTGTATACACTATAGAGAATCTTAGTCCTTATAGCAGGGACTGTAATAATATGAAGGGTATAAATGAGGAATATTCACTCTGTATACACTATAGAGAATTCCTAGTCCTTATAGCAGGGACTGTAATAATATGAAGGGTATAAATGAGGAATATTCACTGTGTATACACTATAGAGAATCCTAGTCCTTATAGCAGGGACGTAATAATATGAAGGTATAAATGAGGAATATTCACTCTGTATACACTATAGAGACTCATCCTTATAGCAGGGACTGTAATAATATGAAGGTAAAATGAGAAATATTCACTTGTATAACTATAGAGAATCCTAGTCCTTATAGCAGGGACTGTAATAATATGAAGGTATAAATGAGGAATATTCACTCTGTATACACTATAGAGAATTCAGTCCTTATAGCAGGGACTTAATAATATGAAGGGTATAAATGAGGAATATTCACTCTGTATCACTATAGAGAATCCTAGTCCTATAGCAGGGACTGTAATAATATGAAGGGTATAAATGAGGAATATCACTCTGTATACACTATAGAGAATCTGGTCCTTATAGCAGGACTGTAATAATGAAGGGTATAAATAGAATATTCACTCTGTATACACTATAGAGATCCTAGTCCTTATAGCAGGGACTGTAATAATATGAAGGGTATAAATAGGAATATTCACTCTGTATACACTATAGAGAATCTAGTCCTTATAGCAGGGACTGTATAATATGAGGGTATAAATGAGGAATATTCACTCTGTATACACTATAGAGAATTTAGTCCTATAGCGGGACTGTAATAATATGAAGGGTATAAATGAAAATATTCACTCTGTTACACTATAGAGAATCCTAGTCCTTATAGCAGGGACTGTAAATATGAAGGGTATAAATGAGGAATATTCACTCTGTATTCACTATAGAGAATCCTAGTCCTTATAGCAGGGACTGTAATATATGAAGGGTATAATGAGGAATATTCTCTGTATCACTATAGAGAATCTGTCCTTATGCAGGACTGTATAATATGAAGGGTATAAATGAGGAATATTCACTCTGTATACACTATAGAGAATCTGTCCTTATAGCAGGGACTGTAATAATATGAAGGGTATAAATGAGGAATATTCACTCTGTATACACTATAGAGAATCCTAGTCCTTATAGCAGGGACTGTAATAATATGAAGGGTATAAATGAGGATATTCACTCTGTATACACTATAGAGAATCCTAGTCCTTATAGCACTGTATAATATGAAGGGTATAAATGAGGAATATTCACTCTGTATACACTATAGAGAATCCTAGTCCATAGCGGGGACTGTAATAATAGAAGGGTATAAATGAGGAATATTCACTCTGTATTCACTATAGAGAATCCTAGTCCTATAGCGGGGACTGTAATAATAGAAGGGTATAAATGAGGAATATTCACTCTGTATACACTATAGAGAATCCTAGTCCTTATAGCAGGACTGTAATAATATGAAGGTATAAATGAGGAATATTCACTCTGTATCACTATAGAGAATCCTAGTCCTTATAGCAGGGACTGTAATAATATGAAGGGTATAAATGAGGAATATTCACTCTGTATCACTATAGAGAATCCTAGTCCTTATAGAGGGACTGTAATAATATGAAGGGTATAAATGAGGAATATTACTCTGTATCACTATAGAGAATCCTAGTCCTTATAGCAGCCTGTAATAATATGAAGGTATAAATGAGGAATATTCACTCTGTATACACATAGAGAATCCTAGTCCTTATCAGGGACTGTAATAATGAAGGGTTAAATGAGGAATTCACTCTGTATACACTATAGAGAATCCTAGTCCTTATAGCAGGGACTGTAATAATATAAAGGATATAAATGAGGAATATTCACTCTGTATACACTATAGAGAATCCTAGTCCTTATAACAGGGACTGTAATAATATGAAGGGTATAAATGAGGAATATTGACTCTGTATTCACTATAGAGAATCCTAGTCCTTATAGCAGGGACTGTAATAATATGAAGGGTATAAATGAGGAATATTGACTCTGTATACACTATAGAGAATCCTAGTCCTTATAGCAGGGACTATAATAATATGAAGGGTATAAATGAGGAATATTCACTCTGTATACACTATAGAGAATCCTAGTCCTTATAGCAGGGACTGTAATAATACAAAGGGTATAAATGAGGAATATTCACTCTGTATACATTATAGAGAATCCTAGTCCTTATAGCAGGGACTGTAATAATATGAAGGGTATAAATAAGAAATATTCACTCTGTATTCACTATAGAGAATCCTAGTCCTTATAGCAGGGACTGTAATAATACGAAGGGTATAAATGAGGAATATTCACTCTGTATACACTATAGAGAATCCTAGTCCTTATAGCAGGGACTGTAATAATATAAAGGGTATAAATGAGGAATTTTGTTTGCTGATGACACTAAACTATGCAGAGCTTTGGGAACTTCAAATGATGTGCAATTGCTGCAAGCTGACCTAGATACAGTAGATTATCAAATGGGCAGCAGAATGGCAGATGAGATTCAATGTAGATAAATGTAAGGTGAGGCATTTGGGGTTTTGCAATCCTGGTACACCATAAATAACTCTGTGTTAAGTGAATCTCGACAGGAAAAGATTTGGGGGTTCTAGTAGATATCAGACTTAGCTATAGCAAACAATGCCAGGTAGCAACGGCTAGAGCTAGCAAGATATTGTCTTGTAAAAAGAGGGGAATAGATTCAAGAGAAAAAACATTATACTCCCTCTTTACAAGGCACTGGTAAGGCCTCATTTGGAATATGCAGTGCAGTTTTGGAATCCCATATATAAAAAGGACATCTTCGAAATGGAATCAGTTCAGAGAAGGGCAACTAAAATAATAAAGGGAATGGAGGGGCTTGACTATGCAGGCAGATTTGACAAGTTGGGGCTGTTTACATTAGAGAAATTATGTTTGCGTGGGGATATGATCACTTTATATAAAGATATTAATGGGCCATACAATGAACTCTCTGGTGTATTGTTTGCTATTCGATCATATCAGGGGACACGTGAACATCCTTTAAGATTGGAAGAAAAGAAGTTTCACCTTCAGGTTAGGAAAGGTTTCTTTACAGTGAGAATGGTGAAACTGTGGAACTGTCTTCCAGCAGATGTGGTAATGGCAAGTTCACTGAATAGCTTTAAACGTGGGCTAGATTAGTTTCTTAAAACTGAAAAATATTGAGAATTACTGGTATTAATACATATACTGCAGTTTTGGTTGGTACAGGGATACTATATAATATTGAGAATTACTGGTATTAATCAATATGATGCAATAATTGCAAACTCAACTTCCAAAACTTGTCCCCCCTCTTTTTTTTGTACTTAAATATATATTAGCTTTTCCTGTGTGGTGTAATAGGAAGCTAGTTGAAAAATGAAATTAGTTGAAAAAATTCGTGAGTTGATTGATTGAATGATTGAAGTTGTAGTTTGAAAAAAAAAAAAAAACATCCATTACCTGTGGGCTTGGGGTTCATTCAATTTTCTTAAAGGGGGTCGCCACTATCCTCACTCAAAAAAACTGTACTTTATCTGAAACTACAATTTGGAGAGGAAGGTTAGAGAAGTAGAGAAGTAAAAGTAAGTTAAAATTCTGATATTTATCTTTACCTGCTTTTGACAGTAAATTATTAATGGTTCGTGACGTGCTCCTTTTGGACCCCCCCAATTACTCACTGCATTTTTGTAGTGACTATTACTATGACACCGTTACTGCACACAGCCGCCGAAACACATCTACCACCTCTCCCTGTTCTTAATTGTGGCAGAACAGAAAGTTTGTAGATTCAGACAGTGTATGGAGCAAAAGATCCTTTATAAGCAAAAGATTCCTAAGTAAGAGGGGGGGTCAAGGGGGGGGGGGGGGGGGTTTTTTGGTTGTTGTTGAACATGGGTTTTGTGGGCGGGGGGTTTGAAGGTTGAATTGATTTTGAACTTTTGTTGGGTTTGTGGTTTGAACATTGTTGTTGATGATTGATTGTGTTGATTGTTGATAACTTGTTGTTGTTTGACACATATTTCTGGGGGGGGTGATTGAATGTTTGAACATAGTGTGAACATATTTCTTTAGGGGGGGTTTGATTTTGAACGTTGAGTTGTTTGTTTGGTGGAACATATTTCTGCATTTCTTGAGGGCAAGATTCCGCTCAGCATTTTTTTCTATTTCTTTTTTTCAGTGTATTTGTTTCACCTTCTCCCATCCTCCCTATTCCCGATCCCTATTATTTATTTTAGAGCACAGTACCCTTCACCCCCTGTTTTAATTATCAATCTTCACGATAATAGTCTACTATTTTTAGATTCTTAATCCATATAAGCAAATTTAGGATAGGCAATCATATTGATGGGAAAGGAGACAAGGAAGAAGGAGAAGGAAAACTGGTGATGAACATTGTTTTTATACAATACACTGGTTCCATGTTGGTAAAAGCGATACACAAGGTAACAACTCTATTATTAATGTATTTGTATTTGTAAAGTGTTCACTCAAGGAAGATGTTCAGACTTTGCCTTGCTGTTATACACAGCAATCATCTGAACAACAAAATATCATAGAAAAGGAGAAGAAAACACTAAAGCTGAGGACTAAATCATAAAATAGAAAGATTGTAATACAAATGATCCATTATGGTGGTTTGTATTTTGGGTCCAAAAATCTAAATGTAACTATATGAAGAGAACTGACGATGAAAGTCTATGACTTCCAGTAAAGGTTTTGTGGCAACGATAAATGCCGATACTTCTCTGTCATATTCATGTCTGTGTTTCATTTTAATACCTTGTCACTATTTTACAACATGTTTGTGAAATAGAAGAATACTTTTCAAATACCATCAAATTCTGTATGGTGCCATATTACATCCCTGCACCTTAAAAAAACGAAAAGTGTTTCTAACTTAATATAAAGTTCCTCTAAAGCAGAGTCAAGAGTCTTTGAAGAAACTAGCAGATTGGACTAGACAGGGAAGCAGAGCCAAACAGCATAATACATCACTTGTAATCTTTGCCAAGCTGAACATTCACGCGAGCAGCAAGTTATCATTTGACATGGCAATGACTAGAAGAGAGCACATCAAACCGTGACAGTGGGGGAGAGAGGGAAGATTGTTACCACATCCCATGATGGACCTTATAGAGAAGGCAGATAACATTAGAGATTATGGTGGAGACACATTATAGACAGCTTTACTTTGATCAATTATTAATGACAAAGTAAGCAACAGTTAAAAATATAGACAGGCACTAGCAAATGGAAGACCAAGGGAAAAAACTCTAAATGTATTTAGTGTTTTAGAGGTGTCTAAGAACAATATACCATTTTTTCAGACTTAAGTATTTTAATTTTATGGATGTGAAAAGAGGACATTGAAATTGTTGATTGCTTGAGTTTGATTTGTTAAGACTTTGAAAATCCGGGAGATTTAAAAGCATAAAACACGTATCTTTAACATAACAATTTTTACAACATATATAATTAAAGGCAACTATAATCAAAAAATGCCTCATCTATTTCTTTAATTACTTATGTAAGTAGCCTTTAATCTGAGGTGTGTGTGTTGCCTTGAATCCAGTTCTTAATTTGCTCAGGCGGGGAATCTCCCTTTTTAAAAGACACCTCCTTTTTCTGACCAGACTTTTATTAGGCAAGCATGCTCAGCAATCACTATGAGGCAGAATTGGTAGAGGGAAATTTCCATCATGCAATTTACACACACCAGCTGTCATTCTATTTACAGTGAACTGCACATACCAGAAGAGTTTATTATAATAATGCACTTGATTGACAGCTGAAAGGTAAGATGGGTCAGCTTGGATATCTTAAAAATTAACATTTACCTTCCCCACCACCAGACACCAAAATGATTATACCTACTTAACTCTCCGTGGTCTCTGAAAGCTCCTTTTACAGCTGTATAATATACATGTTCAAATGCCCCGTGCATGTGTCACGAAGGCCAGACAAGCTGCCCAGTAAAAGAAAAGAAAAAAAAGAACACAAGAAGGACATAAAAAAATATTTAAAAAATATACCAGATAGGACACCTTGTGTTTAGACATTTTCCTCCAATAAACACACACAACAACTAAAATAGGGAGAACATGACATAGGCCACCCACAGAAAGAGGTAGGGGCATAAGTTACTGTTACAAAGAGAATGATTGGACACATTACATCCAAAAGGTTTAAATCAAGCATGGTCTCCAAAATGTTTTTCACGAAGTAACCTTAGATTGAAAAACTATGGTGATTATTTATTTAATTTATAGAGCCCAACATTCAATATGAAACTTAACCTGTTATCAATGCCTTCCATAAGGTAATACTTACCTACTTATTGTTAACATTAGATGAACATAAGTATTTAAAGGAAGTTTTGGGAACAATTCTACACATGTGTAGGTCATCGTTGAAAAAATTATAGGTTTCACAAGTAGGCCACAAGGTTGCAGTAAACATTGTTGAATTTAGACACCCAATACAATTAAACTTTACCTTTTATTGACAGTGAACTAGTATAAACATATCTGGTGAGTATTTATAGTTCACGGAATTGTTTTAGAACCCACACTTTAATGCACAAGGGGAACTCATTGAAAACAGACAGAACTCTATGAATTAAAATTTGCACTTGATTTTTTACTTTTTAGAGAGTTATTTAAGATGTAGCACAAGAAAGATATGGGGAGCACACTAATCAGGGGAATTCACAACTATTTATTGTAACAACACATACAATGTTCCTAAGGAAGGCACAGGCATCCCGAAACATTGTATGTGTTTGTTTCAATAAATAGATGTGAATTCACCTGATAATCTGTTCCCCCATAACTTTATTGTGCTAGAGAACTTTCTGGCCCTTGGAGTGGAGGGCGAGGGGAACTGCACCTATCTACTTGTCTGGCATACAGCCCACAGCGGTGTGCTGGAGTGTTCTTTGGACTGTATTGCGATTATTTATGATGTAGCATTTTTTACTTGTGAATAGAGATGGACCCGAACCCAAACCTGAACCTGGTCCTGAAGCAGATTCATGGATCTGCTGGAACTCGGATTTTCCAAATGTTGCGGATTTACAATTTTTTTCAGACTTTTTTAAACCATGAAACTGTTTTTGATAATTATCTAACAATCGATAATTTTCTAATAATCTAAATGTTCAAATTTCTAGAAATTTCTAATTACAAAATTGAAAACTTTGAAAATTTTGGAAATTGAAAATACTTTGTGGAATGCCAAAACAGGAAGCGCATGAAGTTTCTGGTGCTGAATGGTGTTTTGTAAAGGATAACTGTATGCCTCAATGCATTTTTATTTAAAAACTGCTTTCAAAAGAGTAATGGTATGCAGCCCTACCCATATGTTTTTTTTCCTGATTTCGAGCTTCTCTCTGCCTTAAATAGCCACACTGTGAAGGGGGCAAACAATTCTGTCTGCCGTAACTGTCACTCAAAACTAGCAGTGAGAAAACACTCCTCCACCCATCCTTGATCAGTTGATTATGTAGGCTGTATCCTACAAACCGAACAGTTCAAGTTTGTTTGACTGGCAGAGGAGGAGGAGAGAGGTGTAACAGACATTCTCACCAGCCAATGACAAGTGATATGTTAATCATGGCCCTGGCCATCTAGGAGGCGGGCTTTTGCACTCATCTTTGCTGTGTCTAAGGGAAGGCAGCATGGTTGTAAATGAGAGTAAGCGATTTCAGCTGCTGGAAGTGTGGACATGTAATAGGGGAGAGTTGTTTTTTGGGGTGTTGTGTCCATGGGCATTGATTAGTTTTGTTAGATTATGGGCATTGATTTACAGTAAGTTACCATTGCTATTTATACCTTATTTAGGCGGAACTTTCAGAGTGGGTCCGTTTGTGGAGTTGGAGTTTTTTGGATTTTTGCAAAATCTGTGAATCTGCAAGCAGATTGGATATCAGTGAGTTTCAGCCATATCTACTTATGAATATTGTATCAATCTAAATTTGGACATTTTCTGTTAAATAATATTGATACATGCTCTTACACTGCAATTCACCTATGTTCAGCACTATAATATCACTAAGTGGTTTAAAAATATAGGGGAGTAGTTTAGAAAGTGATGTTGCTCACTCACCTTTGATAATCTGTGGTTGAATGGTTTGTCACTTTACACTTGATAAAGGACCTTAGAGGTCAAAACATATAGTGTGGCGCCCATTAATAAATGCAACACCAACAAATTTATTGGATTGTACAGATTCCTTTATGGCTATAGTTCAGTTTGGCTTTGTATGTTGAGGATAGAGCAGCAGCTAATTAGAAGGTGGATATAGCTTGATGAAGAAGGAACAAATGGGGAGATTCATTATAAAATATCGTGTGTTACTTACATTTAAGCGATTGCGCAATTCAAACCAGACGTAAACAAGATTATGTCTGATATTGCATTGTGGGATTGCGTAAAGGTAGACCTGGGTAACCCTGTTAAGTTTCACGCTACAAAGTAGAGCAAAACTTCAGGTTAACGTGGGATTTAGATGATGGATTTGACCCATATTGAACCCCCCTAATTTTATAAGTCCCTACATACTTTTCTCCACTGCATTCTTCCCTTGCTGCTGTTTACCTTCCAGATTGCAGGCACCAGTCATGGCTGTGACGTTAACATTGCATCCATTGACTTATGACAGCAGACCGCCACTTCTCCTTGTAGCTGTGTGAGCTCTTTTAGAGAAGAGGAGAAACTAAGTGCCCACCGAAACCAGAAGTTAAAGGACATGTCCACCCTTAATATATACATTTTTACATTTTGCAGCTCCCCCCTGCCCACTCCAACTGCCAAATTAGATCTTTAAATAAACTATCAGGACCTACTTACAGCCCTTTGCTCCTGCGTGTCTTGCCGGAAATTGCAAGCAGGGGCTGGACCAGCAGTCATGGGAGCAAAGGGCTGTAAGTATGATTTGGATTCTTTTTTTAAGATATAACTCGGCTGTTAGGGTGGGCAGGGGATAGCTACAATATGTATAAAGGAATTAATTCTGGGTGAAAGGGCAGGCGTAGGGGGATCGGTAGGGTTGGAGGGGGTGGGAGGGCTGTCCTGCACATGCCACTGTCCTTTCAGAGGACAGGAGGAGGGGGAATAAAATTTGCCAGGAAGACACCTCCTACTCTTCAGTTTCTGGACTTTGGGCAGTAGCAGGAGAACCATAAGGAGCTAAATTTTAGTTTTGGGGTGGATATGCCTTTAAACATATATAAAATTATGCGTGAAAACTCAGCTCAGGGAGTGCTCACTCCTCCCAAATGCATATAAAAGAAAAAAAGAAGAGAAAAAGAAGAGAGCTAACTCAGTTCTTGAGTTAACAGGGTAAAACAGGATTTCTTCCTCAGGTGGTTATCTAGCCGATCAACCTCTCTTTTATTTGAGTATACACTCCTTGATTCCAACTCTTGTAAACTAGTTACATTACAGTGATCTACAAACATGAAATAGACTCACAGCTCTTTATTTGGGGCACCCTGTGGTGCAGTTTGATTGGAACATCTACCGACTCGCAACTTTCACCAAAAATAATGCTTTGTCAATGTTAAATTTCGCACTAGTCTATTAACGTCTAACAAGGTATTGAAGAGATTAAAATGATGTGTGGGACAAATGAAAGCCCCCTAGAAAGTAACCTTCAGTTCATCCCTGATCTTATTAATTTCATTTTGTTTATGCTCAATTATCAAAGACATTAATCATGTGAGCAATCATTTAACACCTATTCCGCTTCCAATGAACTCTTCATCTTGCGGTGGAAGGTCGGTTTCTTATAAATATATAGACCCCTTAGTATCAAACCTTGTTCCAAATATTGGGTTAAAGACATAATATCATAATACTTTTTTGAGACATTGTTTTGAGGCATTGTATATATGGTAATATGGTGAATAAGTGTGTATATATTATATATATGTTTCTTGGCATACGGTATATATTTCACCATATAGTTACACTGTCCTTACGTAAGGATCTGTATTAGATTCATGATTTAATTCAATTATTTTGTGGCTTTTCTCATGTAACTGGGATTGAAATTGAGATTATATGCTGTATCACTTTAAATTTAGATTATATGCTGTGTCACTTTAAATGGAAATTACATGCGTGGTCACTTTAAGATAGATAATGATTGTTGGAATATGAAGCAAAGGGTTAAAGAGGGGGTGGGGGGGTGCACTTGGTTTTATTGATGCCTATGCTTTTAAAAAGAGGAAGTAGTAACAAAACATTTGCCTATGATTAAGGACAACTTGTTTGTCTGAAACGCGTTAGGGGATTTTCTCTATGCCCTGGGATGTTGCTGTGGCCACCAGACTGTGAAATTTTTACAGGTACTTAATAAAGAATGTTTTATTATAAAGTCCTTATGTGGTGCTGCAGCTCTCTTCTTTGCTTTGACAGTAAAGTAACTGCAAAAGGAAAGACTTTAATTCACCTCATTACCGCAATATATTTCGGGTTCAATTACCATTTTTTAAGTGTAAGAGACCAGAGTAATTTAAAGGAGCTTGCTCTGAAAACATTTATTATTATAGAAAAGTAACACCAAACATTAAAGACATTTAGGAAAATGTAGTATGTGGGGTATGGGGGGTAAAAGTTAATACCTTAGGTCCTGATGTAACATTGGGTTACATCAGGTTAGCTTCTTTTTTCAGGGCCTGGGCTGTTGTCTTTTAACAGCACAGGTGCCCGATGACAATACAGATAAAGTATGAAATGACCAAGGTAACTGCAGTAGACGAAGGACTTCCAATCCCGATTCAACAGCTCGCTCGGCAGTTGGTTAAAACATTTTACTTTATTTGCAACAACATTAAACAACACGCCTGGCGTGTTTCGGGAACTAACGTCCCTTACTCATAGGCTGCTAACATGAAAGCATTTTCAATTGTTTTATATAACCATCCCTACCATTCCCACCTCCCTTTCCAACCAAACTGACACAAAAGTTTGTGTAAACAAACTTAGGTTCTTAAGGGTTGGAAAAATTAGATTCCTCTCACCCCATAACACCTGTGTTCTTTCCTTCTAAGAAATTACAATGAAAATATCTGTAAACTGCTACGTGTATCTGAAACAAGTTTCTAATTCTTTAAGAAAACAAAATCTGTAATACATGGTTTCTTGTTTTCAAGAGTTGAGCTATAGTGAGATCTGAAAGTTAGGGGGATGGATATAATAGGGATGGCCGGTTCGGGATCCGAACCGGATCCGCCACGGATTTATCCCGTTCGCGAACGGCGGATTTTTCCAGATTTTGCGCCTTCCGAACTTCCGAACCGCGGATTTCTCGTATTTTTGAAAATTTTCGAAATTACGAGATTTCTCTTATTTCGTAAATACGTATTTTCAAAAATTTTCAAAATTACTTGGATATCTCTTATTTTCGTAAATAGTATTTTCGAAAATTTTCGAAATTACGAGGATTACTCGTATTTTCGAAAATTCGTTTTTCGAAAATTTTCGAAATTCCGAGATTATCGTAATTTCGAAAATTTTCGAAAATACGAGAAATCTCGTAATTTTGAGAATATTTTCCCTTTAACTGGTCCGCTCGCGAATTTTCGGATTTTTTCGAAAATTCGCGGATCCTCGAGCGGACCGAATTTTGCGAGTTCGGACATCTCTAGATATAAAGTTGCAATATCGTGTGTACCATGGTTATAAAACATTGGACGGTATGTGTATACCCACATGATATTTAACGTTATAAAATACCAACACTGGTACAAAATATCGATAAAGCATAGTCACGAAATAAAGCATTTAGATAGAAGGAGTAGGGTAGGAAAGTTAGTGTGCATGGTTACTTGAAAAAAAAGTGAACATCCGTGACCATCTGCCAATCATAGTATGCAGCAGAACCCAGCCAGGACAATCATATCAGTAAGTTGCTAGTGCTAAATAGAATTATTAGGTTACTTAGGGCCATATTTACAATGGATCCTAAGTAATTACCGATATCGATCCTTATTGTTCGGTCAAAATATAGTATTGTTATGGTTACAACCATGGTATAAATTCGACAGATACTGGTCAGTATTACATGGCAGGATAAGGGTCAAAACAATAATGATCCTTAATGAATTTAAAAAAGATTATAATAGTAACAAAACGATGGTTAGCGCTGTAAATTACAAACGGTTAGATTTAATTTTAGGTAATGCTCGCATCCCTGTAGTTTATCATTATGGTAAAAAACAATCATCATTTAACAATAATGCCAACAATAAACAAACACCAGCATTATGGTAAATAACGAACAGTTACCATTGTCATTTCACTACAACAATCTTTTATAAATTTTACCCTTAGGCTCCAATCAGGTTAGTAACCCCAGGTCTTCTATTAAAAAACTTTATTCTAATTACCAATTTTATGTAGTAAAATTACAGAGGTATCCGAGGAATTTGCTAAGAAACAAAAAGCATACACGTCTTTCTATTTGGAATTATGGTACGATGTAAAAGAGAGATTCATCTTCTAAGCTTTCTGAAGTTATGGAAAGGTGGGCTACTTATATTGTAATATGCACATGAGGATACAAGTCATTTCACTGACCTCATGTAGAAAATGTTTGTAGCCTAAAAAAAAATCAAACACCACAGATTGATCGATTATGGGTTCATATTGAGGACACTGAGAGGTTCAACAAACATTTAAACATAAAATAAAATCATCTCCGATTTGTCAAAACAAAGAAAGAGAATTCCTCTGTTTGTTGAAGAATACTGTTTAAATCACAAGACTCAAGAGTTGAAATAATCCACCTTCAGATCTATTGTAGACACTTTTATGTTTCTCTTCTATTTCATATCATTTGGTGGGCACAAATAGCCAATAATTTAATCAAGGTCTGCAAAATTTCTGCCTTAGTTATGAAATATCAACCACCAAGCACAAGAACAGTACAATGTTTTGCCAAAAGGAGACAGATCTCAGATTATTCAGGTAATAAATTTCACAAATGTTTCTCATAAAAATCCCTTAAAAAAATGTTAGGCTAGACAAAAAAAAGGAGCAAAACAAGTTTCATATTAAAAGAAATATTTTACAATACAGGATATTTCCATGTCTTGTCAATAGCAAATTAGAATTATTTGAGACCCTGTATCTATTTTTGAAGCTCATTTTACAGCTGTGGTATATAAAGGAACCCAACTAATAATGGGCATATAAAGGAACCAACTAAAATGGGCATATATACCACAAAACTCAGTTTTTCAAAGATATCATCTCATGCACTGATAGTGAAAAATCTGGGAGATCTACCTTACAACCAAAGAACAAACAAGTGCAAGTTTAACTGCTCAGATTCTGGACCTACATGAAAGCTTCTACCTCACAAAACATTAAAATTTCTGGTGACATCTTTTTAAAACTCAATGGCAATTAAAGAAAACATACAAAATGATATCTCACTGACATCATGAGAAACATTGCTGGTATAAGTTACAAGATGAACAAAACAGTAAAGTTTACTTCCACTCACAGTTTCGCACAAATAGTCGAATTTCACGAAACCCAAAATGTTGTTTCCGAAACCCATAGAGACTTCAAACTGGTGGAGGGGGGGTGCTATATACATACAGGACAACTGGGAAAAAGAAAATCACCTAAGTGGCACACCAGCAGACAAAACAGGGCCGACTATCCAGGAAGCATCCACTGTTGTTGGCAGAATATTCAGCTTGGAGTCTCTGAAAGTGCAAGGCAGTGGTATTCAGCTAGAACATAGGAATATAGCATTGATGTCGCTGGTCTACTGTGCAGCACTTTCTGTGTCCCCTTCTGGTCGTTTTTGCTGGTTCTAGGGAAAGAAATGCCAACAGGAGCAGTGGCAGATCCATCTTTATATAATAGGGATGTTTATTGGTCAAACAGACAATTTCAGTAAGGGTAGTTTGGGTTCTAGGTCAGGCTTTATTAGTATACTTGGTATTGCAAAAAATACAGGAGAATATTTATAATATAGAAAAGAAGCATACAGTTTGAGGAATATATTTCTCTTTGTAATAAAGGATGTGAACCACTAATGGAAGGAGCATTTTTGTCCACAGAGCCTTGTGAACTTGTACCCTGTGCACGGAACTGCTTTTTCAATGGGCATTACAGTCCAGCTTCATTCTAGCACACTGTTGCTGGCCTTGGCCTAGTACTCTTAGGTCATCCTCTACACTCCCTACCCAGAGGATCATGGGTATCCAATAAATGAAAAAGCAAGAGGAGCACACTACTTCTTGTGAACTCACAATTTATAGTGCAAAAAAAACATAGAAAGCTAACGTGCTAAACATTTTTTCCTCTGTATTCACTATAGAGAATCCTGGTCCTTATAGCAGGGACGTTAATAATATGAAGGGTATAAATGAGGAATATTACCTCTGTATACACTATAGGAATTCTAGTCCTTATAGCAGGGACTGTAATAATATGAAGGGTATAAATGAGGAATATTCACTGTGTATCACTATAGAGAATCCTACTCTTATAGCAGGGACAGTAATAATATCAAAGGTATAAATGAGGAATATTCACTCTGTATACACTATAGAGAATTCTAGTCCTTATAGCAGGGACTGTAATAATATGAAGGGTATAAATGAGGAATATTCACTGTGTATACACTATAGAGAATCCTACTCCTTATAGCAGGGACAGTAATAATATGAAAGGTATAAATGAGGAATATTCACTCTGGATACACTATAGAGAATTCTAGTCCTTATAGCAGGGACTGTAATAATTAGAAGGGTATAAATGAGGAATATTCACTCTGTATACACTATAGAGAATTCTAGTCCTATAGCAGGGACTGAGTAATATGAAGGGTATAAATGAGGAATATCACTCTGTATACACTATAGAGAATCCTAGCCTTATAGCAGGGACTGTATAATATGAAGGGTATAAATGAGGAATATTCACTGTATACACTATAGGAATCCATCCTTATAGCAGGGACAGTAATAATATGAAAGGTATAAATGAGGAATATTCACTTGTATACACTATAGAGAATCCTAGTCCTTATAGCAGGGACTGTAATAATATGAAAGGTATAAATGAAGAATATTCACTTCGTATACACTATAGAGAATCCTAGTCCTTATAGCAGGGACTGTAATAATATGAAAGGTATAAATGAGGAATATTCACTCTGTATACACTATAGAGAATTCTAGTCCTTATAGCAGGGACTGTAATAATATGAAGGGTATAAATGAGGAATATTCACTCTGTATTCACTATAGAGAATCCTAGTCCTTATAGCAGGGACTGTAATAATATGAAGGGTATAAATGAGGAATATTCACTCTGTATACACTATAGAGAATCTTGGTCCTTATAGCAGGGACTGTAATAATATGAAGGGTATAAATGAGGAATATTCACTCTGATACACTATAGAGAATCCTAGTCCTTATAGCAGGGATGTAATAATATGAAGGGTATAATGAGGAATATTCACTCTGTATACACTATAGAGAATTCTAGTCCTTTTAGCAGGGACTGTAATAATATGATGGGTATAAATGAGGAATATTCACTCTGTATACACTATAGAGAATTCTAGTCCATATAGCAGGGACTGTAATAATATGAAGGGTATAAATGATAAATATTCACTCTGTATTCACTATAGAGAATCCTAGTCCTTATAGCAGGGACTGTAATAATATGAAGGGTAAATGAGGAATATTCACTCTGTATTCACTATAGAGAATCCTAGTCCTTATAGCAGGGACTGTAATAATATGAAGGGTATAAATGAGGAATATTCACTCTGTATTCACTATAGAGAATCTTGGTCCTTATAGCAGGGACTGTACTAATATGAAGGGTATAAATGAGGAATATTCACTCTGTATACCATATAGAGAATCTGGTCCTTATAGCAGGGACTGTAATAATATGAAGGGTATAAATGAGGAATATCACTCTGTATACACTATAGAGAATCCTAGTCCTTATAGCGGGGACTGTAATAATATGAAGGGTATAAATGAGGAATATCACTCTGTATACACTATAGAGAATCTAGTCCTTATAGCAGGGACTGTAATAATATGAAGGGTATAAAGAGGAATATTCACTCTGTATACACTATAGAGAATCCTAGTCCTTATAGCGGGGACTGTAATAATACGAAGGGTATAAATGAGGAATATCACTCTGTATTCAACTATAGAGAATCTAGTCTTATAGCGGGGACTGTAATAATACGAAGGGTATAATGAGGAATATTCACTCTGTATACACTATAGAGAATCCTAGCCTTAAGCAGGGACTGTAATAATATGAACGGTTAAAATGAGGAATATTCACTCTGTATCACTATAGAGAATCCTAGTCCTTAGCAGGGACTGTAATAATATGAAGGGTATAAATGAGGAATATTCACTCTGTATACACTATAGAGAATCCTAGTTCTTATAACCGGGACGTAATAATATGAAGGGTATAAATGAGAAAATTGACTCTGTATCACTATAGAGAATCCTAGTCCTTATAGCAGGGACTGATAATATGAAGGGTATAAATGAGGAATATTCACTCTGTATTACACCTATAGAGAATCCTAGTCCTTATAGCAGGGACTGTAATAATATGAAGGGTATAAATGAGGAATATTCACTCTGTATACACTATAGAGAATCCTAGTCCTTATAGCAGGGACTGTAATAATATAAAGGAATAAATGAGGAATATTCACTCTGTATACACTATAGAGAATCCTAGTCTTTATACAGGGACTGTAATAATATGAAGGGTATAAATGAGGAATATGACTCTGTATTCACTATAGAGAATCCTAGTCCTTATAGCAGGGACTGTAATAATATGAAGGGTATAATGAGGAATATTGACTTGTATACACTATAGAGAATCCTAGTCCATAGCAGGGACTATAATAATATGAAGGGTATAAATGAGGAATATTCACTCTGTATACACTATAGAGAATCCTAGTCCTTATAGCAGGGACTGTAATAATACAAAGGGTATAAATGAGGAATATTCACTCTGTATACATTATAGAGAATCCTAGTCCTTATAGCAGGATGTAAAATATGAAGGGTATAAATAAGAAATATTCACTCTGTATTACTATAGAGAATCCTAGTCCTTATAGCAGGGACTGTAATAATACGAAGGGTATAAATGAGGAATATTCACTCGTATACACTATAGAGAATCCTAGTCCTTATAGCAGGGACTGTAATAATATAAAGGGTATAAATGAGGAATTTGTTTGCTGATGACACTAAAAATATGCAGAGCTTGGGAACTTCAAATGAGTGCAATTGCTGCAAGCTGACCTAGATACAGTAGATTATCAAAATGGCGCAGAATGGCAGATGAGATTCAATGTAGATAAATGTAAGGTGAGGCATTTGGGGTTTTGCAATCCTGGTACACCATAAATAACTCTGTGTTAAGTGAATCTCGACAGGAAAAGATTTGGGGGTTCTAGTAGATATCAGACTTAGCTATAGCAAACAATGCCAGGTAGCAACGGCTAGAGCTAGCAAGATATTGTCTTGTAAAAAGAGGGGAATAGATTCAAGAGAAAAAACATTATACTCCCTCTTTACAAGGCACTGGTAAGGCCTCATTTGGAATATGCAGTGCAGTTTTGGAATCCCATATATAAAAAGGACATCTTCGAAATGGAATCAGTTCAGAGAAGGGCAACTAAAATAATAAAGGGAATGGAGGGGCTTGACTATGCAGGCAGATTTGACAAGTTGGGGCTGTTTACATTAGAGAAATTATGTTTGCGTGGGGATATGATCACTTTATATAAAGATATTAATGGGCCATACAATGAACTCTCTGGTGTATTGTTTGCTATTCGATCATATCAGGGGACACGTGAACATCCTTTAAGATTGGAAGAAAAGAAGTTTCACCTTCAGGTTAGGAAAGGTTTCTTTACAGTGAGAATGGTGAAACTGTGGAACTGTCTTCCAGCAGATGTGGTAATGGCAAGTTCACTGAATAGCTTTAAACGTGGGCTAGATAAGTTTCTTAAAACTGAAAAATATTGAGAATTACTGGTATTAATACATATACTGCAGTTTTGGTTGGTACAGGGATACTATATAATATTGAGAATTACTGGTATTAATACATATACTGTAGTTCTGGTTGGTGCAGGGATACTATATAATATTGAGAATTACTGGTATTAATACATATTCTGTAGTTCTGGTTGGTACAGGGATACTATATAATATTAAGAATTACTGGTATTAATATATATACTGTAGTTCTGGTTGGTACAGGGATACTATATAATATTGAGAATTACTGGTATTAATACATATACTGTAGTTCTGGTTGGTAAGGGGATACTATATAATATTGAGAATTACTGGTATTAATACATATACTATAGTTCTGGTTGGTACGGGGATACTATATAATATTGAGAATTACTGGTATAAATACATACACTGCAGTTCTGGTTGATCCAGGGATACTTTCTAATTGCCATTTGGAGTCAGAAAGGAATTCCCCCCCCACACACTTTTTTAGAAGTTTTTTTTATGCCTTCATCTGGATCAACTGTTAGGTAGGGATTAAAAAGGAGGGTGAAAAGGTTGGACTTGATGGACGCATGTCTTTATTCAACCTCAATTACTATGTTACCATGTTAAACTCTTGTGTCTGAAAAGAGTGGTTTGTGGTAGTGGCTAGACCCAAATAGTGAGCATCATTGTGTGACTGTGAATTAATATTATGAATACATTTGCACCAGACAAGACATTATAATGCATACCCCTGGAACAATAGATATTTTTTTTATCTCGTGAATGAATTAAGTTTTTTTTGTCCTGATGTTGGTTGTTTTTATTTATATTAGTTTGTACATCATACAAGCGATCTACAAGTGGGCTCTGGGCATCGGAATCTGTATCATTTGAAAGGGAAGCTTCCTAATGCTAGTCATACACTGTCCCGATATCAGATTGATCTAATATAAGGTTGCCCAGTAGTACTACCAGTCCATAATCTCATGCCAATCCCCAGCCTTGATTATTCATCTTCGTGACAGCATAATGTTACCAGCAAAATGATAGGCTCAGGCAGTTGTCAGAACATTTTGAGAAAGTTTTATTTTGACAAATGTAAGGCCAATAAAATACTTTCTAACTTGATGGATGGCTGAAGAGGCATGAATGAAACACTAGATAGACATAAATACTACAGATTCTCAAAGAAATGTAAGTTTTGGAAACCATACATAATTTCATGCATTTTTAGGTTTTGTGTTTGTTCAGTTCACAAATTTCCAGTTTTATGTGCTTCACGTTTGCTAAAATACTTTTTGGTAAGTAACCAGCTATCTCCTGTGGAACATTAGGCACATTTACTGGCATGTCACAGTTTTAATACCATAAATGAAATGCGAAAAAGAATTCTGCAAACTGCAAGGTTTGTACAGGACTAAAACTAAAATACCAGTCAACCTGGATATCTTCTAATCTGTACAAAATCCTCCACATTGTAAGGAATACTTCGCAACAACTATAATCAACTATAATAGCCTTCATTTAAATAAAATGAAATTGTAAATAGAGAAATACTTTTTCTAAAGAAGAAATTGCATTTTTTTTTAATTTAATGTTGATTTACATGAAAAAATGAAACTACATCTTGTACAAACACAGACACTCCGGCACTGTATTTCAAACCAAAAGGCTTCTTTAAAAGCTGCTTTCAGAGTTGAAAAAAATCATGTGTCACCAAGTTTGCATTATGGAAAAATATTAAAATGCTGATAACGAATTGTTGGGTTTTTTTGCTAAGGGAAAATCCTAGCAGACTTCAAACTGACATCTGGACTTCGCTGCAATAAATAACATACTGGTATTTAAATGACTTGCTATAACTTTCTCTGTCCTTCTTTAGTAAAATGTATTCGAGTATTTTTAAGCTACTGAATGTTTGTGTCAACAAAGCCTACCTTCCTTTTGTTGAAGGTCAAACGTCTGTTCTTTCAGCTGTAGATTTATTTTTTGTGCCATCAGTACGGTGATTTGCATTAAAAGTTTTGCAGTCGAGAAGAATAAAATGGGGATTAGCTGTCTATGTACCCATTCATTGAAGCATTCAATCAGTTGAACTAAATCAGGTTTGGTGATAAGAAAGTCACAGTCTTTTAGAATCACTCAGAACATGTAGTAAAATTTCACAAGTGACTCACCAATCCAGAATCATCTTGTATTATCAGCTAAAATAAGCATATCTTCATAAACAGTGTTTTGAAAGCTTTTATCATTACGGAGTTTCCCTTGTATTGTTCTCTAAGTTTCTGAGAGGGAAATAACAAAATAATAACAACTCACAATAAAGATCTAATGTGTATTTAGTTAAAGGGCTCTCCTGCTTTAAAGGAGAACAGTGGTCTCCATTAGTGACGGCCCAGTTCGCGGATCCGAACCCGCATCCACAGCGGATTTACCTCGTTCGCAAACGGCAGATATCACGGATTTTCCGGTTTTTACCTCGTTCGCAAATGGCGGATATCACGAATTTTCCGGTTTTCCACCTTCCGGATTTCTCCGAAACGCGTTTTCGAAAATTTTCGAAATTACGAGAATTTCTAATATTTTCGAAAATACAGCGTTTTCGAAAATTTTCTAAATTACAGGGATTTCACGTATTTTCAAAAATACGTGAAAATACGAGAAATCGCAGATTTTGTATTTTCGCTGAATCCTCGTATTTTCGCTGAATCCTCGTATTTTCGCTGAATCTTCGTATTTTCGCTGAATCCTCGTATTTTCGAAGAATCCTCGTATTTTCGAATTTTAATGGGTTTTAATAGGTCCGCTCGCGGATTTCCGAATTGTAAAATTTTTTCGAAAATTCGCGGATCCTCGAGCGGACCAGATTTTGCAAAGTTCGGACATCTCTAGTCTCCATACAACTGGCCTTTATTAACAAGAACACACTCCTACCTTTAAAATGACTCCGGGATCCAATCTTATAGCAGTATAAAAGGTGGTGTTTATTGCTAGGACTGTGAGCGGTGACATCACTAGCTCCCTTTCTCTGCCTACTAGTCTCAGGTTTGAGCATGCCCACTTGTATCCTACTGCCAGAACAGAGCACCATCAGCTTCTTCATCTGCCCCATCCCTCAACTTATTAATGGATTTAAAGGCTAGCCATAAGCTTGAAAGGGAAACACTCTCCCTAAGGCGGAGGAGAAAACAGAGTATGGTTAAGGGTCTGTAACTACAAGCTTTGTATAATATTGTTTTTCTTTGTAGGTGTGGGGCTTTTTACACAGCTGTCACAGAGACAGGACCCTTGTATGGAGACCACAGTTACCCTTTAAAGTAACCTGCACAATTAATATTTCCTTGAATATATATATATATATATAGAGAGAGAGAGAGAATCCATCCGAGCTTACATAGTCTTATAGGAACAGGTGGATTTCATTGGTGCAATGCCCCAGGTTCCACAGCTGCTTCATCAGATGTACAGGTAGGTGATGTGTCTGCACATAAACAATCACTTTCTGGTAGTTTTAGGAATATAAGGGTGAAGATCAAATAAAATAATAGGTTTTAATCAGTTTAAAATATTAATAAAATACTTATATTTAATGGGTAAAAACAAATGTGTACCTCTGCCTTGTCTGCTAATTCACACAGTAACCCAACACCACAAATGGTGGAAATGAGTGTCAAAGTGGTTGATTAGTAGGAATTAAACAAACAAAAGTGCCTAAACAATACTCATACATCCAAGTTGGGACGTATAACGTGCAAAGCTTAGTCAGTAGGATTATAAAGTGTTCAGATTGTCTGGTCTTATTTTTTGGTAGTAAAAATAGTCTGATATGGTTGATTTCAATCTAAGTGGATTAAATATGTCAGTATATAAATAATGAAGTTCTATGGGGTGGGGAGGAGGACTTTGGGTAGCCATCCTGTTTTTAATAAAATCAGACAATGTTTGTAGAGGTTCTCATCCATCCAGGTCATGGTATATCTGTAATATTCATCCATCCAGGTCGTGGTATATCTGTAATATTCATCCATCCAGGTCATGGTATATCTGTAATATTCATCCATCCAGGTCATGGTATATCTGTAGTATTCAGTTAGATCTAAGTCCAGTTGTTCCGATAGAATACAACAGATAAAATCTGATTTTTTGTGATTTCAATTCAAAAATTGAAAGTAGACGATTTTGAAAATCAAAAGTAGATGATATCGGAAAATCAAAAATCGAAAGTAGATGATTTTCGAAAATCGAAAATAGATGATTTTCAAAAATAGACGATTTTAAAAAAAAGACGTTTTTCGATAATTGAAAGTAGATGATTTTCGAAAATTGAAAGTAGACGATTTTCGAAAATCGAAAATAATCTATCTATCTATCTATCTATCCATCTATCTATCTATTGATAGTCAGTAGTGCCTCATATGAGTTGTATGGTGTGCTAAACTCCAGATAGAGAGCCACCCAAAGCCTTCTTAATACAAAAAAAGGAAAAGTAGACGCACCTCAATTTTGTTTTATAAAATAAAAAGCATAATGCCCACCACATGGTGCAACGTTTCAGGAGACTTGACCCCTTTATCAAGCTGTGGACATCATTCAAGGTTGCTTTGTATAGCTGGCTCCTAACCTTTTGGTACTTGCCGTATTGCCTGTATGAGCTGACAGCTTCTTCTGTGTGGCCTATTTTCTTGAAGCTTGTTTAAAGTACTTTGCTCAAATGAGCACATGACCTAACTTTGGATGAAGTACAAGTTCCCAGAAGGCTTGGTCAAACCTCCAATACAACACTCAATATATTTATAAAATTGGGCTGTTGTACATCCATATTAAAGTGCAACTAGAGGCCAAAAATAGAATAGATACAAACTATAAAATCTACTGAAAAAGTTTTAAAATAATTTGTGACAAAAGGTATTCAGTTCAATGATATCATCAAAACAGTTTGCTTTGCCTACTGGGTAATTAGGCGAGTGATTAGATAGACAATGAGATTAATAGGAGATTAGCATTTAGCAGTAGAATAAAATCAAAAGTGTTTTGTACTCAACATCCTCAAAGTGATACAGTGCATGTCGTGTAGCTTGTCTGTGTGAAAAATTGTAGCATTAACATCGATCCTACTTATAAAAATATAACAGTTAAAGGAGAACTAAACCCAATTTTTTATACTCCAGAATCTGAAAACAACCCCCATAAAAACACCAATAAGCTATAAAATCCCACTTCAGTAAATTGTATTAAAGTAAATTTAAGCCTGTTAAGAACTGGATGAAGTATCTGTGTGTATGTGCAGTGTCAGACCACATCTTCTAAACTCACAGGCTTCCTTGCTTTATCTGTCCTGTAAAAGGATTGGCTAGAGATTATTAGTGGGTGTGACCAACTGTAACACATTTCTGCCATAGCTAAGGACTGAGCATGTGCAGAACATAATGGTCGCTGACCAAACTGTGTGATACTAGAATGCTGTGAAGTAAAGCACAAACCATATGTTATTAAGGTACATTTCCCAGCGCCCGTATCAAAATGAGAGGTAAGACACAGATTACTGGCTTTATATCAAGGTGTTCTGCCTTCTGGTTCAGTTTTGTTCTGTGGCTTTAGTTGTCCTTTAACTTTTATAGCACTAATAGGAATATTTTTGACGGAATAAGCACTGTAAGATGCTCTTGCTTTACTTCATCTGGGGGGAAAAAAACAGAATTTGCTTGATTATGGTTTTGGCAGATTCTCACTGGTGTCTGTGTGTAAAAATTATGAAACAGTCATAATTATTACCAACGAATGTTAACCAACTGAGCAAGATAAGAAATGGGATCTAAGCAAATAAAAAGAAACCACAGGAAGTGAGAAATAATTGCACATTTTTCAGATTTATTAAAAAAAAAAATGCAGTCCTCCGGAGGAATTGCCTAACACAAATTTAATGACTCCTGCAGTTACTCTGCAAATAACACTATGCAGCGCTGGTTGGTGCTAAATATAGCTTTACAGCCTTTTCTTTAAAGAGCATGTCAAACCCCACTAGTTACAGTTAACAGCAGCTTAATGCCCCGCAAAATACACACATTTTTATCCAAAATTATATTATCGGCGTGGCTCTGCATTCTCCGCTGCTGCTCCCGTTTCTAGAAGTCAGTATTGGCCATCATGGCCAATAGCTAACTTCCATTGCCGCTGCTGTACTGGATGCTGGTAGGTGGGTAGTGATAGAATACTTTTTGCTTAAGGTACTGGTACATACTGTATAGCAAAATGTGTCTATTTGGGGGGCCTTAAACAGCTGCTTAGAAAAACTGGTGGGGGTGGACATACATACAAGGAAAATATGTCAAAATATGTAATCAACAGTGCTGTATTTTCTGGTCTTACATAATTCATGCAATGGTCTGTATTGGGGTACCTGGGGCGCATGCTGTAGCATTGTACAGCATTGGTCATTTGTGCAGCAAATCAACCATGTATATAGAGCTTAACTGGACAGCAGAAAGTGGCTGTTCATCTGGTTGTGCAATTCTTACATCTGTACGTGGCTAAATATAAATAATTGTGCTTACTGAACTAAACTGCACCAGGGAGTTAAGTTCCTTACACATTGCCGATTCGCTGCAAGACACCCAACAAACGAGAGTGTGATGAATGGCCGTATAAACTGGTTATCTAATGAGTGTGGTCATTTGTGAACTGACCTTGATAAAGGGTGGATGTCCATCCGAAACGTTGCCTGAGAGATTTCTCACATTTGGGTGAATAAAAAGAAAAAAACTTGTCAAAACCATTTTTGGAGTGTCCTACTGCAGTTTATTTTTACATGTTTGTGAACTGACCTGGCAGATCAATGAATGACACATGACCAAACAGTCACACACAAGCAACTATTGGCTGAATCAACCAGTTGTATGGAGCTTCACTGTAGCAGTCTTTTTAATTGTGTGTACTGGGGCAATTTGTATAGCCACTACAAATAAACTTGATTATTCTTGCATCTTTAAGGTGGCTATACATACAAACGATAATGGTTTAATCCCACCGGGGAACTATGGGATTTACCTATTATTTTTTGTGTGTATGGGGATATTCCCGACCGATCGGAGTGCCGACGAATGACCATAGTTGGCAGTCTGATCGATCGGGAATGATGGAAAATTTCTGTTGGTCAGTATCGGCTCCCTTTACTTTAAGTAGAGGGAGCCGATCCAATCGTGTGGTGTGTTGCCGTGAGGCCGACCAATCGCCATAGCGTGTATGGGGATCGTCCGGGTCCGTGTAATCTGTTCCCACAGCTTGTGTTTAGACAGATACCAATGTAATCTGTCGGCACACATGCTGTGGAATCGCATGTGTATGGCAAGCTTTAGTTTGCTAACTGTGACGCTTTTTTGAGGCTCATCCCAGTGATTAGTGGAACCATGGTCTCAGCCCCCTATTGAACTCCAGTAGTTCAGACCACAAATTACACATTGCCCTCAGTGGAACAGTTAATTAATCAACTAATTTTGAGATAAACTGAAAGAAAATGATGATTTCAACAAGAATTACAGTAAATACAAAAAAAATAACCCCATTTGTATAAAGTGAATCATCTTTCGCAAACACTATCTAGGGTAATGCATCAAACACAGCATTTTGTTGCAATATAAATAACAAACGTAAATGTAAATAAAATTATCTTTCAATCATTGTAATAGATTGATAGTTACATAAATTATTTTAATTTATCTCTTTTAATGAATCCCACACCTATGCAAAGCCTTGAGATTGTGGCAATGGACCACTCCACTACAGGGTATACCCTTGAAAAGCTAGCAGCCATTTGTAATGCATTAAGCAGTGGTTACTTTAATAATGGTATCAAGTTCTTTGAATCAGAAACATGTTGACAGTCCTTAAAAAACCAGACCATCATGTTATCCCAGTTGCATGCAACAGTTTACTAGACATGGCTGAACTTCCGAAAGTTCGGTCCGTAAAGTTCGATAGTTCGAAAACGGACCCATTAAAGTCAATGGGAGTCAAATTGTTCGAATGAAATACAATTAAAATATCAATGGTAACTTTAGATTTTATTCTCACACGCGCTACTTTCGAGCACCCACGTTGGATTTTCGATATTTATCCCATAAACGATTTTAAGATTTGATAATTATCCCATAAACCATTCGAAGATCATTAGATTTTTCGAATTTGATAATTATCGAAAGTTCGAAAGTCCAAGAAGTCCGAGTCCGTTCAAACTCGATAAGTTCGGCTTGAACTCGGGTTCGAGTCCTAGTCCACCTCTACAGTATACAAACTAAACATTTTATTTTATAGATGATTTTTTCATTCTGGATATAAAATGACCATTGACCATGAATGTTTAAACTGATAATGATTCTAATCAAATTAATTATGTACCCATGTGGTCCAGGAAAAGCAAGCTTCAAAGGAATAATATGGCAAAGAGTGTAATTTATTGAGGGCTTCAAAGGAATAAGATAGAGGCAAGGATTGGTCCTTCCCAACCAAATGTGACAATAAAGAGGCAGTAAAGCCCTATACACTGCTATTTAATCTTTAACCCTTTTGGCCCAGTGAATTAAGCAGTTTGAAAGATCCATTTTAATATTATGTACGATACTGCCCCATAATCCAAAGGATGTTGCACTGGGAACCCATTGCAAATTAAGAACTGTTCATCTTCAATTCAATTAGCTACATATTTCAATCCATCAACTTTTAAACTGATGTAGAAAAAGGCATACGCTGACTATAAACTACTAAGAAGTCCTCCTGGCCAACTTATATTCATGAACAATTTTAGGCTCTAATATCAATTGCAAATAAGTGGTTCAGGCCAGTAGAATTTAAGAAAGGCTGAAATTTAACCAAGTCAACATTACATTGCGTCAAATGTTTACTAGATCCAATATTGGTCCAATGTTTAGCCTGCATTAGATTTGAAAGATTTGTTTAGAGACTACAGTTGTGGGGGCACAGAGCAAGTCTATCAGGGATCTTCTAGCCAGTCAGTTCCCAGTTCCAACTCGGGGTGTATTTTCGGATTGTGGAACTTTTTCCAGATTTTAGATAATTATTGAATTCTCTAAATTGAATATTCTAGAATTAGCAAATTTTTCAAAATCGAAAATCAATACGCGAACCTTTGATTCTGAGTACTAGAAACCTTGGTTCTGCATATGGGAGAAATAGTCAATACGCTGTTTTTGGTTACGGAACTCATCGGTTTAGAACATCCTTATTTAAGACCAAAATCATCCTTACATTATACACTGGTGGAGGTCATGGTTAGGTTACACGGAGTGAAAACAATGGCACCGTGCTTGTGTAGCCTGTCCACCCCAGGAGCATATGGCACTATGTTAGATTTACTTTTCTTCAGAGACTTTCCACTGGTATGGAATGGTAATCCTGTCTACATCTAGTTCTTTATTAATGTATTTATGTTCCTTTCTAAAATAGTTTCATTCTATCAATTGTGCTACTGTATATAGATTTAACCATAAAGTTCCCATGAGGCACGGTAGACGTACCATAAAATGCATCGTTATTTAGAGGACATTTAGAGTTTTGCACATTGTGTTATTTGAAATGTACAAACATTGTAATTGAAATTCAAACCCTAAAGATTTACGTGTCCAATTTGATTGGAGCATTTTTTTGGATTGTAATAACATAATTTTTGCAAAATGTAATATGTTTAAAAACTCTGAGCTGTGCTTTACATTAGAGCATTATTGCAAATAAACACGAGTTGATAAATTGTAGGCACTGTTGATTTAATATGTATTAAACAATTCAATTCAAAGGACAAATTGCATCATAAACAATTGTTTGCATGGAAGTTCTAAATACAAACAGTGCAGATAAGAGCAGGCGACAGTTATAAGGAATCTCAAAACAGGAGTCAGATTTCATTTTTATTGTGCCATTTGGTGAAAGACAATCACCCATTATAAACAGGGGAGCATCATGGGGAGAAGCACCTGAAACAAAATGCCCCTGGTCCTGTCATCGCTCCTTATCAGCGAGGAGGGTGGAACATACATAGACTTCCATTGCAATTTTTTGTCTCGTGGATGGAGCACACCTGATTAAATTCCCAACATACCAATAACTATTTTAAGAGTAACTATACACCCCCCATTTCTAAATCTAAAATTTTCACTTGGTTACCCTGCCCACCCAACATAGTCTGCAGGAATGACTAGTTTAAAGAAGAGGGGATAATTATGGCTACTGGGAGGGGGACAGGTAATAAATCATTAAGGAAAGTATTGGAGGTTGTATAAAGACATACACCCACACAGTCCAACCTTTATTAACCTACCCATAATGTCTGTCTAACAGTTACATAGTAACATAGTATTGGAGGTTGTATAAAGACATACGTCCATCTAGTCCAACCTTTATACCCTACCCATAATGTCTGTATAACAGTTACATAGTAACATAGTATTGGAGGTTGTATAAAGATATACGTCCATCTAGTCCAACCTTTACACCCTACCCATAATGTCTGTCTAACAGTTACATAGTAACATAGTATTGGAGGTTGTATAAAGACATACACCCACACAGTCCAACCTTTATACCCTACCATAATGTCTGTCTAACAGTTACATAGTAACATATTATTGGAGGTTGTATAAAGACATATGTCCATCTAGTCCAACCTTTATACCCTACCCATAATGTTTGTCTAACAGTTACATAGTAACATAGTATTGGAGGTTGTATAAAGACATACGTCCATCTAGTCCAACCTTTATACCCTACCCATAATGTCTGTCTAACAGTTACATAGTTACATAGTATTGGAGATTGTATAAAGACATACGCCCATCTAGTCCAACCTTTATACCCTACCCATAATGTTTGTCTAACAGTTACATAGTAAAATAGTAATGGAGAATGTTTAAAGACATATGTCAAACTAGTCCAACCTTTATACCCTACCCATAATGTCTGTATAACAGTTACATAGTAACATAGTATTGGAGGTTGTGTTAAGACATACGTCCATCTAGTCCAAACTTAATACCCTACCCATAATGTCTGTCTAACAGTTGCATAGTAAAATAGTAATGGAGAATGTTTAAAGACATACGTCAAACTAGTCCAACCTTTATACCCTACCCATAATGTCTATCTAATAGTTACATAGTAACTAGGGATGGCATAGAACTCGAACCCGAGTTCGAGCCGAACTGTTCGAGTTCGAACGGACCCGGACTTCTCGAACTATCTCGGACGCGGACTTTCGATATTTCCCGGACTTTCGATGATTTATCGAATGTTCGAACGTTCGAGAATCGAATCCGCGAGTAAAATGTCCATGGTATCTAGGCACGAACATCGAATCTGCGAGTAAAGTCTCCATTACAGCCTATAGGCGAGTATCGAATCTGCGAGTAAAATGTCCATGTTACCTCGAACGTTCGAACGCGAAAGCTCGAAAGTAGCGCGCGTGAGAGTAAAATCGATTTTACTTAAGTCCTGGATATTAGAACATGTTCCCCAGACCATTTCCCAGGTCCCACAGCCATTTACATTAAGTTACCATTAATATTTTAGTTGTATTTGACTCGAACCTTTCGAACTATTTGCCTCCCATAGACTTTAATGGGTCCGTTTTCGAACTTTCGAACTTTCAAACTTTTACAATAGTTCGAAAGTTCGAAAATGGACCGAACTTTCAATAGTTCGACCATCTCTAATAGTAACATAGTATTGGAGGTTATATAAAGATATACCTCCATTTAGCCCAACCTTTTTACCCCACTACTAATGCCTGTCTAGTAGTTGATCTAAACAAAAGGGTAAAAGTAATTTAATATATTCTATAATTTTTAGAAACTCAATCACCCCTTCTTTTTAAAATCAACATGCCATTACTAGAGATGGCTGAACTTCCTAAAGTTCAGATTGTTTTAGAACTATAGAACTGCAATAAAAGTTCTATAGTTCTATAGTTTGAAAACAGACCCGTGAAAGTCAATAGGGAAAAATAATTCAAAGAAGAAATACAGTTAAAATAGCAATGGTAACTGCTATGGGACCTGGAAAATGGTCTGTGGAACACTCACATCTGTACTGTATCACTAAAACTTGTTTAAAAACTAAGAGGGTTATTCAATAAAAGTTCTTATCGTTTAAAATGGTGCTAATTTTTCCCCAATCAATCAGATGTTAGGTTTCAAATGTTACATAAGTTCTGATTGGTTGGGGCAAAATTAGCACCATTTTAAATGATAAGAACTTTTATTGACTCTCCCTTCTTCTTTTTTCATGATTGGCAATTGTCAGGCTTACGCATTGAATTTTCAAGGGTTACCGAAATCGAGGTTTACCTAACGCCGAATTTGAGGGTTATGGCTAAATTCAAGGGTTATCACCAAATTCGAGAGTTAGCAAACACTACATTCGAAGGATTATCAGTGAATTTGAGAGTTAGTGAAAGCTACAATCAAGAGTTATCACCGTATTTGAGGGTTTGCGAACATTGCATTCAAAGTGATATGGCAGAATTTGAGGGTTAGTGAACGCTACATTTGAGGGTTATCCCCATTAGCTAAAGTTCCAAGAATGCACAATGGCACACCACTGTTGGCTCCTTGGCCAGACAAGTTGGTAGGTGCAATCCTCTCAGCCCCCTACTTCCGGGGCTTCAACTTTCAAGCAAGGAAAAAAGTAGAGGAGCACACTACTATGGTGAATACTTCTTTATTTGTGCAAAAACAACAGCATACAATGTTTCGGGACTCTAGGCCCCTTCCTCAGGTATATCCCCATTAGCTAACCCTCGAATTTGGCCATAACCCTCGAATGCGGCATTTTGTAACCCTCAAATTTGACACTCGAATGTTACAGTACATTTGCTAACCCTTGAATTTGGTGATTACCCTAGAAAGTAGCACTCACTAACCTTCAAATTTAGCGATAACCCTCAAATGTACAGAACACCGCATTCTAGAATTATGGAGCGCTAAAGCCGAGGGTTATCGATTCTAAAATTCGATAATCCTCAAATTTTCGATAATTTAAAAAATATGTCTGCAAGTTGGTAAATTGAAACAGTTTTACACAAATCCAATGCTGGGTCAAGGAGATAAACTCTCCAGTCTTTGCCTGTGCCAGTGCAAAATCTTCATGTTCTAAGAAAGTTGTCGTTAACACAAAACATGTAAAGTGCTGTCCCTTCTGATATCATCAATCAGAAGTTTTACTAACTTGCAGGTCTAAGATGGAGATTTAATTGTACCTTGATACATATTTTACTTACCTATACACTGAAACAGGACAAGGCATTGATAGACCTATTTATAAAGGTACAATATCGCAAATTAGAGATACTGTTTCTATACCATGGGACAAATACTATATGGTATTGGTATTGCAACTATTACAGTATTGTCCAATGACAGTGAATTGGGTTTTTCTATGATGCACCCATAAAATAAATACAGGCTCAGTAAGGAGCCGTAGTATTTGTGATTAAAGATGAACAAAACTGGCAAGTTTCTTTCCGATAGCAGTTCCGAAAATTTCAATAGACATTTTCAAATGTATTTTTTAAGTTTCAAATGAAATTTTCAATGTTCTGATGTTCATTACATTCGAGGGTTATCGAAAATCGAACATTATATTCGAGAGCTACCAAATTCGAAGTCTACATTCGAGGGTTTTTAAAAATCAAACATTACATGGAGTTACCGAATGATATATTCGAGGGTTACCAAATTCGAACGTTACATTCGAGGGTTACCGAATTCGAACGTTACATTCGAGGGTTACCCAATTCGAACGTTACATTTGAGGGTTACCAAATTAGATTTTTACATTCGAGGGTTACCGAATTCGAACGTTACATTAAAGGGTTACCAAATTCGAACGTTACATTCGAGGGTTACCGACTTCGTATGTTACATTTGATAATTATCAAATTACTGAAAATTAGTCCGCGACTCAGAAAACCGAACTAGTTTGGATAGTTCGAGTTTGTCTGAACTCATACATGCTCATTTACCCAGACTTGCTGGGCAAATATATGGAGTTAAAGTCGCACTATTCGGTTCGCTTCCAGTTAGCGCGACTTTAACTTTATATTAGTGTCAGATGCGCGGGTTACCCAAAAATCACCCGCACATTTGACGCACGTGATTCAATATTGCGTTTGCGCTAGTTTTAGAGCAGGATTTTAACACCAGCAAATAGCTTGCGTTAAAATCCCACAGTGGGTAAATCCCTTAGTGGGATTTACCCACATTCGCAAACACGATATTAAATCGCAGAAGGTGCATTTACCCAGAACGATAGCGGCTCTGGGTAAATGAGCCCCATAAAGTTCAACTTGGGTTCGGGTTCCGGCCCATCACTAATGGCTGAGCGCTAGAATATAAGCCAGATGCTTATGGATTAAAGAGAAACATAAATGCGCATTTTGTTGCAGAGCAACTGCCAAAAATACATAGAATTTATTGTTACATTTAGAAAATATTAATTCAACTCATCAAAAATATTTAGGTCTTGTCATTTCTACTCTATTGTAGTTAGAGTGCATTTTTGCTTGTTGTAGAGGTTTCTTTAGTTTGTTATTGGAATCATCTGCCTTTTAAAAAAAGTTTTTTGTTTTGTGTCTTTTAATTATAATGAACAAAATAAATATTGACCAGTAGCTTGATGTATTCCCCATTTCTTTATTGTTCGCAACCCGAAACCTTGGTCATTTTCAAAGCGTTTCTACAAGAATGATCTAGATTTCCCTCATTGGCTGAATTCGGTGATTTATTCATTAAGTGAATACGCTTCACTAATAGTCATTTGTCTTATTTCCCAATCAATAGGTTTGTAGATGGATGCGAAAACACTTTTTACGGTGAAGAAGTGATTTGTGGTGTGTGAAACACGTGCTAGCAGGATAAACATAGAAAACTCAAAAATGCTAAAATGAAAAATGTACTTTAAAAGGGAATAAAAGGCTGGAAATGAGTTCAAGTTAAAGTTAGGGGCATATTTATAAATATAAACAAATTATGATAGATTGCAGCGGCAAGCACAAGTTTCAGTGTGAAATACAGCAAAAGTTAAAAAAAGGTGTATCTTACAAATTAAGTCACAACTGCTTCAACTGTGCATGTTACAGTAAACACAAAAGTGGGATATTCAAAGTAATTAAACACTGATAAACTCCCCAAACACATAACAATAGTTATTGTTAATAAACGCATTTCTGTAATTATGATAATAAACACATTACTGTAATTATGATAATAAACACATTACTTTAGTTATGGTAATAAACACATTACTGTAGTTATAATAATAAACACATTACTGTTGTTATGATAATAAACACATTACTGTTGTTATGATAATAAACATATTACTGTACTTATTATAATAACCACATTACTGTAGTTATAATAATAAACATATTACTGTAGTTATGATAATAAACACATTACTGTAGTTATAATAATAAACACATTACTGTAGTTATAATAATAAACACATTACTGTAGTTATGATAATAAACATATTACTGTACTTATAATAATAAACACATTACTGTAGTTACGACAATAAACACATTGCTGTAGTTATGATAATAAACACATTACTGTAGTTTTAATAATAAACACATTACTGTAGTTATAATAATAAACACATTACTGTAGTTATGACAATAAACACATTGCTGAGTTATGATAATAAACACATTACGTAGTTATAATAAAAACACATTACTGTAGTTATAATAATAAAACACATACTGTAGTTAGACAATAAACACATTGCTGTAGTTATGATAATAAACACATTACTGTAGTTTAATAATAAACACATTACTGTAGTTATGACAATAAACACATTGCTGTTGTTATGGTAATAAACACATTACTGTAGTTATAATAATAAACAATACTGTAGTATGATATAAAACAATTACTGTAGTTATGATAATAAACACATTACTGTAGTTATAATAATAATACATTACTGTAGTTATGATAATACACACCTACTGTAGTTATAATAATAAACACTTACTGTAGTTATGATATACACACATTACTGTAGTTATGGTAATAAAAACATTACTGTAGTTATACAATAAACACATGCTGTAGTATGATAATAAACACATTACTGTAGTTATAATAATAAACACATTACTGTAGTTATGATAATAAACACATTACTGTAGTTATGATAATAAACACATTACTGTAGTTATAATAATAAAAACACATTACGTAGTTATGATAATACACACATTACTGTAGTTGGTATAAAACACATTACGTAGTTATAATAATAAACACATTACTGTAGTTATGATAATAAACACATTACTGTAGTTATGATAATACACACATTACTGTAGTTATAATAATAAACACATTACTGTAGTTATGATGCTAAACACATTACTGTAGTTATAGTAATAAACAAATACTGTATATGATGCTAAACACATACTGTAGTTATATTAATACACACATACTGTAGTGATAATAAACACATTACTGAAGTTATGATGATAAACACATTACTGTAGTCATGATAATACAACATTACTGTAGTTATGGTAATAAAACATACTGTAGTTATGATAATAAACACATTACTGTAGTATTAATAATAAACACATACTGTAGTATGATTATACAACATTACTGTAGTTATGGTAATAAAACACATTACTGTAGTTATAATAATAAACACTTACTGTAGTTATGATAATACAACAATTACTGTAGTTATAATAATAAACACATTACTGTAGTTATGATAATACACACATTACTGTAGTTATGGTAATAAACACATTACTGTAGTTATAATAATAAACACATTACTGTAGTTGATGCTAAACAATTACTGTAGTTATAATAATACACACATTACTGTGTTATGATAATAAACACATTACTGAAGTTATGATGATAAACACATTACTAGTTATGATAATACACACATACTGTAGTTATGGTAATAAACCCATTACTGTAGTTATGATAATAAAAACATTACTGTAGTTAAATAATAAACACAATACTGAGTTATGATAATACACACAATATGTAGTTATGGTAATAAAACACATACTGTAGTATATAATAAACACAGTACTGTAGTATGATAATACACACATTACTGTAGTTATGGTAATAAAACACATTACGTTGTTATGATGCTAAACACCTTACTGTAGTTATAATAATACACACATTACTGTAGTTATGATAATAAACACATTACTGAAGTTATGATGATAAACACTTACTGTAGTTATGATAATCACAACATTACTGTAGTTATAATAATAAAACACTTACTGTAGTTATGAAATACACACATACTGTAGTTATGGATAAACACATACTGTGCTATGACAATAACACATGCTGTAGTTATGAGAATAAAAAAATTACTGTAGGTATAATAATAAACACATACTGTAGTTATGATAATAAACACATTACTGTAGTTATGATAATAAACACATACTGTAGTTATATAATAAAACATTACGTAGTTATGATAATACACCATTACTGTAGTTATGGTAATAAAAACACATTACTGTAGTTATAATAATAAACACATTACGTAGTTATGATAATAAACACATTACTGTAGTTATGATAATACACACATTACTGTAGTTATAATAATAAAACACATTACTGTAGTTATGATGATAACACATTAACTGTAGTTATAGTAATAAAACACATTACTGTAGTTATGATGCTAAACACTTACTGTAGTTATATTAATACACACATTACTGTAGTTAGATAATAAACACATTACTGAAGTTATGATGATAAACACATACTGTAGTTATGATAATACACACATTACGTAGTTATGTATAAACATTACTGTAGTTATGAATAACAACATCATACTGTAGTTATATAATAAACACATACTGAGTTATGATAATAAACACCATTACTGTAGTTATAATAATAACACATTACTGTAGTTATGATTTACACACATTACTGTAGTTATGGTAATAAACAACATTACTGTTAGTTATAATATAAAACACATTACTGTAGTTATGATAATACACACATTACTGTAGTATAATAATAACACATTACTGTAGTTATGTATACACACATTACTGTAGTTATGGATAAACATATATGTAGTTAATAATAAAACACAATTACTGTAGTTATGATGCTAAACACATTACTGTAGTTATTAAAATACACACATTACTGTAGTTATGATAATAAAAACCTTACTGAAGTTATGATGATAAACACATTACTGTAGTTATGATAATACACACATTACTGTAGTTATGGTAATAATAAACACATTACTTAGTTATGATAAAAACAATTACTGTAGTTAAATAATAAACACATTACTGTAGTTATGATATACACACATTACTGTAGTATGGTAATAAAACCTTACTGTAGTTATATAATAAACACATTACTGGGTTATGATAATACACAATACTGTAGTTATGAATAATAAACACATTACTGTAGTTATTTGATAATCACACATTACTGTAGTTATGGTAATAAACCATTACTGTTTATGATGCTAAACACATTACTGTAGTTATAATATACACACATTATGTAGTTATGATAATAAACACATTACTGAAGTATTATGATAAAACACATTACTGTGTTATGATAATACACCACATTTACTGTAGTTATGGTAATAAACACATACTGTAGTATAATAATAAACACATTACTGTAGTTATGAGGCTAAACACATTACTGTAGTTATAATAATACACACATTACTGTAGTTATGATAATAAACACATTACTGAAGTTATAATAATACACACATTGTAGTAGTTATGAAAACAAACACATTACTGTAGTTATGGTAATAAACACATTACTGTAGTTATAATAATAAACACATTACTGTAGTTATGATAATAAACACATTACTGAAGTTATAATAATAAACACATTACTGAAGTTATAATAATACACACATTGTAGTAGTTATGAAAACAAACATATTACTGTAGTTATGGTAATAAACACATTACTGTAGTTATAATAATAAACACATTACTGTAGGTATGATAATAAACACATTTCTGTAGTTATGATGATAAACACATTACTGAAGTTATAATAATACACACATTGTAGTAGTTATGAAAATAAAGACACAAAATTATAACTACATTAATGTGTTTATGATCATAACTACCTCAATGTGTTTATTACCATAACTACAGTAATGTATTTATTATTATAACTACAGCAAAGCGTTTATCATTATAACTACAGCAATGTGTTTATTGTCATAACTACAGTAATATGTTTATTATTATAACTACAGTAATGTGTTTATTATCATAACTACAGTAATGTGTTTATTATTATAACTACTGTAATAATAAACACATTGTGGTAGTTAAGATAATAAACACATTACTGTAGTTATGGTAATAAACACATTACTGTAGTTATGGTAATAAACACATTACTGTAGTTATGATAAACACATCATAACTGTAGTTATAATAATAAACACATTACTGTAGTTATGGTAATAAACACATTACTGTAGGTATGGTAATAAACACATTACTGTAGTTATAATAATAAACACATTATGGTAGTTATGGTAATAAACACATTACTGTAGTTATAATAATAACCACATTATGGTAGTTATGGTAATAAACACATTACTGTAGTTATGGTAATAAACACATTACTGTAGTTATAATAATAAATACATTATGGTAGTTATGGTAATACACACATTACTGTAGTTATGATAATAACCACATTATGGTAGTTATGGTAATAAACACATTACTGTAGTTATGGTAATAAACACATTACTGTAGTTATAATAATAAACACATTACTGTAGTTATAATAATAAACACATTATTGTAGTTATGATAATAAACACATTACTGTAGTTATGGTAATAAACACATTACTGTAGTTATGGTAATAAACACATTACTGTAGTTATGATAAACACATCATAACTGTAGTTATAATAATAAACACATTACTGTAGTTATAATAATAAACACATTACTGTAGTTATAATAATAAACACATTACTGAGCTAATTTGCATTACTAATAGTGGTATACTGTACTTATTGGAATAGACAGGGGTAGGGAAGGTTACATTTGAGGGTTACTGAAATCGAATGCTACATCTGAGGGCTATCAAAATCAAAGGATACATTCAAGGGTTACCGAAATGGAAAGATACATTAGAGGGTTACCTATTTGAGAATTCGATAATTATCAAATATAAGTCTGTTAGTTCGAAAAACCCAAACTAGTTTGTAGCTTGGGAAGTTCAGAAGCATTTGTGTTCGCCCGAAATATTAAAGTTCGGGTGGAACTAGGGTTTGGGTTTGGTCCATCTCTGTTATTGGCTAGAGAAATCTTCAATAGGATTCACAAATCAACAAGTTTTTGCATAATATTAAATATCTTGGTTTGGCTGCACAGGAAGAAAGAGTGTCAAATCCAGAAAGCTACCTACAATTCAACAATTTCCTTCCTATTTAATTAATCTACTAAGCAGGGGCGTTGTTTCCAGCTTTTAGAAAGTCAAAACACTAGTCAAAACAGGTAGGTTATTTTACAAAAACCTTTTGACTAGAGATGTCCGAACTTCGCCAAATCCAGTCCGCTCGAGGATTCGAAAATCCACGAGCGGACCCATTAAAACCCATTAAAATGAAAAAATCCTTGAAAATACGAGGATTCTTTGAAAATACGTATTTTCCCACATTCTCGGAAATACGAGAAATCCTCGTAATTTCGAAAATTTCGAAAATACGGATTTTCACGCATTTTCTAAAATACGTGAAATCCTCGTAATTTCGAAAATTTTCGAAGATACGTATTTTCACACATTTTCGAAAATACGAGAAATCCTCGTAATTTCGAAAATTTTCTAAAATACGGATTTTCACGCATTTTCTAAAATACGTGAAATCCTTGTAATTTCTAAAATTTTCGAAGATACGTATTTTCACACATTTTAGAAAATACGAGAAATCCTCGTAATTTCGAAATCGACGTTCGCGAACGAGGTAAATCCGCCGTGGATCCGGTTTGACTTCAATAGGTAGGCACAGAGAGCATATCTGTAGTCACTGGCTACAAAAGGAGGAGAAAATAACAGGTTTCCCTGCTAGCGTTTATGTAAAGGGAGAAATAATTTGTCAAGCTATAAATGATTTTCTAGCTGCTCTTTCATAAAAAGATGTAATTTAGGACAATACTGTACTTTTCTCTTTAGTCCATCTCATCATAAGCTTTACATCTTCATCTGAAGTCAGAAATCGGTGTCAGATTTTGATGTTGAAAATTCATTTGGATTTTTAGTTCTGTGGAATAGCTGGAGGAAAACAAATGCCCAGATTCTTTCATCTCTATTGCTGTACAGAAACTTAATGAATGGCTTGGAATGCCACACCCCATAATATGTGTCCCCAGGACTCTCTGCAGCGCACTGTATCATTTGCTAATGTGCATCAAATGTTTTAAGTCCCATAAACTCATAGCTTCATAAAAAACTCCTTTTGAAATATTGCTTCTAAAGAAATTCATACATAGATGTATCACTGGAAACAATGGAAACAATTAATAAAGGTGGACAAACACTAGATAGACATTACAGTTATTATGAAATCTGATCCAATGAACATCAAGTCAGCAGTTCCATCTGTTGCCGACGGCAAGTTAACGGTTTATGTTCATCATTATGCCAATAATGTTAATCAGCAAGTTGCCCTGAATGTCAGCAGGTAAGTTGCTGTGAAAGTGAACCTTAAGATTCACTCAGACCCAACAGTGAAGCCTTCTGTCTAGTCACTTTAAATTTACAGACAAGCTGAGAATGTCTAGTCTTAAGTTTATTCAACCAATTACAGGTTGAGTTGAGACGTAGATTTAAATTAAATAGACGTGGCTGTTGGTTGTGACATCTGACAAAAGCAATGAGCAGATTAAACTAAAAGAAAGAAAGCCCTCAAGTGCAATGTGTAAAATTACATTTTATTGCTCTTTGAAATACAATATTGTATGTCTCTCTACCCAGCTAGATTGGATTAAAATCATGATAAAGTTAATCTCTAGCATAATAAATAACTGCATGGAAACCAAATATCCCATAGCTATATAATCCACGGAAGGATAATGTTTAAAACACAAAAGAAAGACTTAAAATTATCTGACATAAATGCTCAAAAAGTTTAGTCCTGAGGAAATTTACTTTAAATTGTGTTTGTTGTTGGATTTTTTAATTTTTTTTTTTTTTTTTTGCAGTGTTTCAGAAAATAACGAGAAAATAAAAAGTGAACACTAAAGTAAAAACTCTAAAAGTGATGTCCTGAGGACTTCTGTGATGTGACTGATTTAATAAATTAAGTATTCTAGTTTTAGATTTTTTTATTTTGCCTTCTGGCGATGGACTGAAGACATCACAAGGTCTATTAAATTATGCTTATGAAACAAAGGGGGGGGGGGTTGAGACTAAAGATGAGAGTGTAGGTTTAAAATGAACCTGTTGTACTTTTGGAACTGCTGGTTTGAAAAATCCATGGAATCGGCTGCATTTTTGTAAATTTCAAATTTGGAAAAATTCTGCATTAATTTTGTGTGAATCGGATTTTAAGAATTTCAATGAATTCTGCTGAGCCAATGGTTAGTTTGGTTCCGACAGCAGTTTGGCGTAAACATATTTGAACCCAATTGAATCAAATTTTAAACATTTTAGATGTGCATTTGGAGTACTCAATATCAATTTTGAATATAGATTTTCTATAGGAAATATAATTTAAAAATTTTAGATTTTTTTAAAACTGAAAGTTCAGAGTTTTGAAAAATCCATCAGATTCTTGGTATTTTTGAAACTGGCTGTTCCGAATGGAAACCAGGTTTCATTTGAAACCGGGATTCATTATTATTCATCTAGTTGAGACCTCATTTATGGCTTCAACCTGCTCTTATATGGCTGAATTAAACAATATTCTAACGGAGATTCAATAAAAGTTCTTATTGTTTAAAATGGTGCTAATTTTGCCCCAACCAATCAGATCTTATTTAACATAAGATCTGATTGGTTGGGGCAAAATTAGCACCATTTTAAACGATAAGAACTTTTATTGAATAACCCTACAAATTTTTGTTGGTTCCCTGCTTAATGACTTGAGGCTAGTTTTCTTTTATTTTCTGGACAGTTGCATGGATAAAATCCTCCTGTCCAGTATAGTAAAGGATCAGCATTAATGGCCATGTTCTTCCATAGACTTCAAGTGTAATACACAACAGCATGCAATTCGGAGGGACAATAATAAATAAAGGAGGTATATATTCTGAACAAGTAATATATTTGGTCACTGTTTGCAACACTTTGTGGCCAAAACTCACCTGTGAGATCATTCTCACTACTACCCCTTTATCTGCTGCTCAAGACACTGATAGGCCGAGTATGCACAAATAGTTTGGGGGAGTTACCTCATTTTGTCCAGTAGACGTTTTCTGTTTTTTTTTAATAAATCTCCTTTTCAAGACGGGATTGTTGCTGTGCCCACTTTTTTATGATCTAGTGGTATAACAAATAGTCCAACAATGTAGATAATTCCAAATGCACACTAGACCTGGATGGATGCTGATCCCACCCTCAAGGGTTAAGCGATATAGCAATCACATGAATACGAGGGTTGCACTCCAAGCAAATAGTTTAATAGTGAACCACACACATAAAAGTATTCCAACATTTCGGGGACCTTGCCCCTTCCTCAGGTGATACATTTATGTGTGTGGTTCACTATTAAACTATTTGCTTGGAGTGCGACCCTCGTATTCATGTGATTGGTATAACAAATAGTCTTACTAAGGGAAGATGTTCTTTCTAGGTATATCTTTATACACCAGTTCCCACATCCTCTTCAAGTTTATATTGATTGTCTATAGGAAAATGAATAGGCCAATTGATATGAAATTATTAAATAGCTTTTGGAAGAAATTAAAATACTGGATAAAAAATTATTGCATTATGTCACATGTTTATATATAGTGGATCTATTACAATGGCTTGTAATTCATTAATTCAGTGAAAGGTCCCACAAACCTTCAATAAATGGAAGCTCCAAAGATACAGTGTAGGGCTCCACTCCATATTCAAGGAATCCACTCTAATCAGGTGAGAACTATTACTTCATTAATGCAACTCTAAAACACATCATACAATCCACATAGTGTGTGGACACAAAAATGGTCCTATGTTTTTAACGGACTACATCCGCTTTATCCTCTGATGTCTTTGGAGCTTACATTGGGAGCGGGAGCTGTGAAGGACTACATCAAGTAGTACCATGACATCTACCTTGGGGAGCTCCTGGGCACTGGTCAGTGGGATACGTTAGTTGTTCTAACAAAACGGAAACTAACGAAGAGATTCATTTTGCATCCTACTGTGGCGGTCTTACAGTATGTCTCGTAGGAAATGTGGTTCCTTTTATAGAAAAGTGTCACTTAACTAAAAGTAAACTTTTTTCAACAGAGACTTAGATAATAATTATCGCTTAACACTTCTCCTCTGAAACCCGCTCTGTAATGGCAGCCTGCACTCTTCTGGGGGCTAGCTTATAGTAACTCAGCACAGCAAAGCAGGCATCTAAATGTGTTAACTACCAGTTTTTAAAGTTTTGTGTTTTGAGCAATCATGTCAATAGCTTAATTACAACCTGAAAGTTGTGATCCAGCTAATGTGGTTGCATGGGAATTTCACATAAGCTCGGACTTTGATTACTCAGGTTGGAATACTCTGTGTTGCATTGAGTCTGTGGGAAACTTCCTATTAGCCCAGCTGTAACAGCAAGCTAGGAGGTAGGGGCAATGTAGTTTGAGTGTCTGTTTTATTTTGACTCAGCTAAAAGGGCATCTTCACACATTCTGTGCTGTCTGTGGATTGTCAAGAAACATCCCTTTCTAGCTTTTTGTTAAAAATCATAATTTTGGGCTTTACGTCTATTTGAATTAATATAACAAAAATGTTCTTTAACTGATGAAAGAACTTTTTTATAAAATAGTCATTTTACTAAATAATTTCCATATAAACAAAAGTATCTAGCAATGATGCACTTTCTAACCAAAAAAAGAGAAAACATTGAATTGGCTGATACCTATGCTATAGCATACCTTGACAAATTTGATTTGTAAATCTCTCAATACATACACAACAAAATAGAACCCATTCTTAATTCTGCATTTCAGCACATCATTTTATAAACTCCCCTATTCTTCACTGTCTCCTTTTATCTTTCTCTTCTGTCGGTCTCATCCTGCAGAGCAGATGCTTTATATGCAAATAGGAATTTATATTCAGAATTGGCTCGGGTGACTTACATTTGGGATATTTGCAGTTACGATGAGGTTTATTCAGCAGTTCTTAGGATTGCTAAACCTCTGCTTAGAAAGGTTTGTAAGAAAACCTCAATCCTTCAAGCAGGAAGTTTGAAAACCAGAATATTTTATTTAGCTAAGAAGACATGTTTAAGTCAGGTTCAGGTGGTCCTTAAGGATCTGTTGTTGAAGATAATAGACTGGTATTTTAAATTACTGTGTGTGGATCAGATCGCAGAAAAGAGCTCTTCTTGTCCTTTACAAAAGGTTTCTCAATTCCAAATGTGCTCTTGAATACACTTACTAATCTGCACTAAATCATAAAGAGCAGGTATGTTTTCTTTAAGTAGATTGTCATGTAGACCATCAAAATGTCATTTCAACAGTTGCAGTATCTACCTGTCCTTTAGAGGAATAAATACCTTTGTTCCTATTCATTCTAGAGCATAATTATAATAATTTGATTGCCAAATCTCTCTAAAATCTAAGTCTTAACTCCTGACGATTTTATCTCCTGATGTTTCATTCATGTTCCCTATCCTAGCCCCTTTATTTTGTTATCAAATCTGGCCCACAAAATTATCAAACCATTTGGTTGTCTTAAAGGGCAATTAAACCCTTCCATACTACCCCCCTTTAGTTAATACTACCCAGGGTGAGGACCTACTGTAAACCACAGGGTCTTCATCCCGGGGTGTTACCTAATTGCTAAAAATGCACCCTGCAGTATCAACCTTGTGAAGCTATTTTCAGGGCTGCCCTGACATACTCCTGGAAAATGACAGGGCTGACCATGGGAATTCGCTGAAAGAAATAGTAACCACACACATCCAATCAGTGAAAAGGGTCCTTAACCCATTATAAATATTTGTTGTTACACTTCTAATAAATGGGTTAAGGTCCCTTTTCCCTGATTGGATGTGTGCGGTTTCTATTTCTTTCTGTGACTTCACTAAAGACATGGCAGAATGTTCGGGTGACCAGCACCACCAGAAACCAACCATTGGCACATACTAGTGACTAGGGTGTGCAGCTTCTCTCTGTATATTGGACCTTGGGAAGACCCACTGTTTGCAGATTGTGCCTTCCTGTTGGTTAAATCATGGGAAGTGGAGGGGGCAGGTATGGAGCCAGCAGAGTTTGCAGGGTAATAAGGGAAGACCCATGGGTAAGGATCTAGCAGTATAGGCATGGGTACTATCACTAGTAAGGTGGGTGGTTGGAAAGGTGGGTGGGAGAATAATTGTCCTTTAACATCTTTGGGCCATGGCTGAAACATGGGGAGGTAATTTTGTAGTTTATGACCAGCTTTAATCATCCATGTAAAATGTATCCAGTATTTATACAGTTAGGTATGGGAAATAATATTTTTTGGGGGGGAAATTGTTATCAGAAGAGGAGAATGAGAATCCTATTACATACAAACCATGTTTAGCTTGCATTTAGGATTAAATTACATGTAGTGTATTCAAAATGAATGTGTTAATACTTTTGTGGTTTTCTTGGCTCCTATAAGCTGGTTAAAAAAAATAATAGCACAATAACTAATCTGTTTCTTCATGCAGCCCATTCACGGTTAGTCTGTTTTCTCTAGACAGTTCTTGTAAGTGATTACATTGTAAAGTATTATCTCTCTCTCTTCCTCTCATAATTTCACAATTTAGTCAAGTGTGAAAACATTTAGATGAATATTCTACAGTCATCGGACAAACCCCCCCATCTGACAGTGTCATTTTTAAGAAAAACAATGTTTCAAAATTAGTATTATTATAAAGAATTAGATTAATCTATTGTTTCCCCCATTTTTCAAGGAAACGTTATTACAAGGAAAAAATAAGCTATGGCTAATAACCTATTTCGATAAATTGTGGGCTCCATGTCAGGTCTTGCACACGTTGCTTTCTAATATGATAAAGGAAAACCGCACACCGTATAAATTTTACATTACTTTCACGTCAAACTATTTTCGAGGCTTTCCGTGTTATTGAATTGCAAGCTGCTCAAGCAGATTTTACTACCCTTCATATCATAGAGTTTTATAGCTTTCAGCTACTTTTTTATTGTATGTTTTGGAAAGAAGTAAAGAAAGCATAAACAATACAACTATTTCTCCCTAGGGTTTTGTATTTCCTTGGTTTTTTTTCAGCTTGCATACTAATATGTTAGTCAACTTCTACAAGCAGACTTTAGGGTAATTTTTATAGAACATTTTAAGATGCTGGACTAGATGTGTAAAGAGCCAGTGTGTCAACTGTAGATATATTTAAGTCTATGGGTATTTCCATTGCTTATGTCCCTGCCCGTACCCTCCGCTCATCACAGATCCATCTCTTATACAGACCCCCCACTGACACTGCTTTCTCTCACCTTAAACCTTTTTCTCTTGTGGCTCCCATCCTCTGAAATTCTATTCCCCTCTCTCTACGTCAAGAAACCTCAATAAACAAGTTTAAATCTTACCTCTCATCCTATCTCTCTGAGCACAGCAAAGCATAGGATGTTGACACTGCACCAGTTATAACTATGGCACTTCCACCCTTTCCTATGTATCTGTATGTCACCCACCTAATTAGATTGTAAGCTCTATGGGGCAAGGACCTCTTTTCTCATATTTCAAGCACTTATGTATATTTCATTAACCACATACTTATTTATATTGTATTTATTGCTCCCTTGTACATTTTATTTTGTATTCTATATTGTACAGCGCTGCATCCCAAGTGGCGCTATATAAATAAACATTCATACATACAAGTCTTTCAAAGCATCATACAACCAACATCATATTAGTATTAGTGATGAATAGAGGACAAACAGTGGCTCCAAACCTCCTTCGTATCCTCTTTCACGCATCGGACGGCTTCAACTTCACTGCTAGGTATCACGGTCACGAGATCTCGGCTCACGCGATACAGCTGGGTACTCCCTGGGGGTGTGCTCAGGGGCCAGAAGCCTGTCTCTGCTTCCCAATCACATATACCAAACTCTTTCAGCAAAACTCTCTCACGTTCGGTTCCCTGGATCCACAAGTCGCAGTCCATCAGTAAATTTAAAAAATTACTCTTTATTTAAACATATTAAAAGTCTTTGACATCAGGGTAAAATGATAAAAAAAGTCTGATGCGTTTCGGATGACCCTTACTCTATGAGTAAGGGTCACATGACCCTAAATGGGAACCAGATGGATTGGTGCCGAGTCTCTGCTGAAAGAGTTTGGTATATTAGTGATTAATCCCAGTTTCAAAACAAACTTGGTTTTAATTTGGAACTGCTGGTTTCGAACATCCAACGAAAAATCAAAAATTCGAAAATCACAAACTCAAAAATACCATCTAATGAAAAATCGAAAATGTCCATCAAAAATGAAAATAATTGAATCAGATTTTTGGATTCGCGGAATCTCTATTGAAAGGAAACTCGACAATTTTCTTCATCTCTAATTAGTACAAACTCAGCAAAGGAGTCTTTCTCCATTTCAATGGTAAATCTGCATATTTACATGTTTTTATAGCCCATCTATTTGAGATTTACCATTACAGAAGGTGTTTGCAGAACTGAAATATCATTTTGGAACATTTATTTTGTGTAGCCTCCTCCTTTGGGAAGCTAATTTGCATTTTGCATTTTGCATTTTGGTAAGGGAGCAAAACCAAAATTCCTAAACATCGGAGATGCCTTTTGTTTGGCAGAATGAACCAGATATCTGGCTTGTGTAATCTGTAATGAATAGGTCAAACCAGTTTAAAGGAGGTGTACTGTATAGTCTGACAATGTTCAGAAAGTACTTTTTGTACTGATTTGGGGATTGCTGGCAGATAAAGAGTAAATTCTCCGATCCGACGATCTTTGCACAATAGACTATCCACATTCTAAAGGACATGAAACACATTTCCCTGCACAGAACAGTTCAAGAGAAATAAAAATAAACAGAAGGTTTATTGTCCTTGATACATCAACATCCCCCTCACATACTGTACGGCAATATTAAGTATGCAAAATGTTTATGCAAATCCCAGATACTGTAACAATTTCCTGCTTGTTTCATTGTTACTTAATATTTATAAATAAAATTATACATACATACATAATATACTGAATTTCGAAAAGTAAGTACAGAATTATGTACTAAGCCTTCTTCCACAGATGGTGTTATGGGGCTATAGGAATCTTATGCAATGTTCAAATGTTGTGGCATTAATAAAAATCCGATTACCAAAAAGCCTCCATTTATAAAGAGTTTTATTCTGTGTTCCGCTGTATACATATTTGTATTTGTACATATTTCTTCCTATAAAGGAAAGATGTTTGCAACACACTTTTAGAAGTGACGTGAGGCCATGGCCAGTGGCTGACAGCCACTACCACACGACTGATTATGAGTGCGCTCTGCTCCTGAGCATGCTCGTAACCAGCTTTCAACAGGAGCGGAGGAGGAGGAGGGACTTCTGGTGAGGGTCTTGGTTCCTGTAAATTCAGATTTTTTAAGGCTGCTGCTACAAATTAAACTGCATTTAAAGTGTACTTATCCTTTAATTAATTATAAAGATGGCCCTACCTTCTCGATGGCTGCAAGATTCCTGGTTCCAACTCAATTGTGAAGTTGCCATTGACTTTCAACACCTAGCACAATCCATCCTGGGCAGATTTCATCATGCGGCCACAGATGAGATTGCCAAAAGTATTTCTGACTGGTAGAGATGGGATTCGGGTTCGACTCGGACCTGGATCTGACGCAGAACCCCTAGGTTCCAAAATCCGAATGATCCGTCAGAATCCGGATGGATCATCTGGATTTCGGGAATTCGAAGCCTATATTCTATAATTATCGAACGTTCGAGGATTATGGAAAATAACCTCGAACATTTGATAATCCTTGAAATTCTATCGGAAACGTAAAAGTAGTCTCCGGTTGTATTTTCAAGGATTACCGAACGTTCAAGGTTATTTTCCATATTCCTCGAAAATAGCCTCGAACATTAGATAATAATTGAAAATTACTTATCGGATCTTATCGGATTTTCGGATTTTTTGTATTTTCCCGAGACCGGGAAATTCGAAAACTGAGTTTCGGACATCGCTACTGTCTGGTCCGATCCCATTCTGTTTGATATCCCTGAGCAATCTATTGAGCAGACAGCCATATATGGTTAAATATTTTAATTCAACTCGATCATAAATATTGATTTGTATACCCAGCTAAAACAGTTGGCTGTTTAGTGTGACAAGCTGCAACCAACTGTTTTAGCTGAATAAGTCCCACACTTTGTATATGCAGACCATACGTTTTCAATAGAAGTTATACAACAAAACAGGTGTTCTGCTTATTTCAGTATAAAGCAGCTTTGCCAGAAACAACTCATTTACTGTAGTGGGAAAAAAAACTCATTATGATGGGATAGTCAAGAACAGCTATAACAAATATACCCAAAGCCATCTATAAACAGCGCATCTGAATAGCCACTTCTGGGGAAAGAATTGATATTCGGCTTTACAGTGCTTAATATTTATATGCCCTGGAAATTCGAAACTGGATCAGATAAAGTCACAGCGGCATCTCACTTATTTTAGCATTTTTCATTCTGTATAAAATGTAAATCAACATAACCTGGCAAATCCCTTTGTCTTGCTTTTTATCTCGTGTTATAGCCTTCTGGCTTTCTGTGAAATGGAATATGATGAGAAAGACACGTACGGTTTCATTAGAGCAGGGCAACAATTAGAATTGGGATATTAACAAGTCTCGGGATTGTGAAAGTCTAATTTGCCACTAGGGTACCTCTTCTTTAGAGTGCCAGCAATATATTTACAATACAGACTAGTAATTAAGCTGTGATGAACAAAGGCTGCAAATAAATAAAGCAACAAAAATTAATTGAACAGATGACAACGAATGGTTGATCTGACATTCTGGGAGGAAAGAAAGGTTGTTGATATCTGAATCATTACACAATTAGCATCACATGTTAGGTACTGAACAGAATATGCCCTGTTGGACTTGGACACCTGGAGTGTAAATGTGCAAAAGGCTTTCTCTCTAACATGCACCCAACCATAGTTTTGACAAAAGATTGTGCCCATTATGATTAGAGATGTTCAAATCCAGTGAGTTTCATTCCAAAATCGGATTTTATAATTCTTAAAATCTCCATTAGTTTTCTGCATTTGATTTAGAATATTTACTGGGAAATTCAATAACGCTAACCACAGCGTCTTACCTTTGCGCAACCCTATGATACAATAAACACGTAAACATGATTATGACTGGTATTACTTCGCGGGATCAAGGAAAGGTAAGACGCCATGGTTAGCGCTCATTTAGAGACCCAATACAACCGGACATATTTTGCTGTCAAGCTTCTACTGCGGCCTACTACCGATATGCTTATAAAGCCTAGGCAAAGTATTACATAATATGGAAACGTCCTTGCACAAAACCTCATTACATCATCAATGGCATCACTACATCTGTGCGTCAGTTACGTTATCACTATGCAAGTCTCACGATCCCTATTCAACACAGAAACTAGTGCAATTTAACCCTGACATTGTACATAGATGATTGTTCCCATATTGTGTAAATATTTTGCATTATAAGAAATATCCCCAATTATGCATGATGTGTAGCAATAATAAAGACAGGCAGAAGGAATTTGAGTCTCGGTCATATTTATGATTAGAGTTGTTCGAAACTGTTGAGTTTCGTTTTTGAGTTTTCGGAAATTTTAAAAGTTGGAAAATTCGAGTTTCGATTTTTGAAAATTGTCTACTTTCAATTTTCGAAAATCGTCTACTTTCAATTTTCGAAAATCATCTACTTTTTAATTTTCGATAATTATCTACTTTCAATTTTTGATAAAAACCGAAAATTCTAAAAATTCGGGTTCCGTGAAATTTGGGAGTTCCGAAAGTTTTGTCGGGACTTCGAAACCCTCTGATTCGATTTGAAACTGGGTTCTATTAGAACCCACATTACATCACTATTTATGATCCCTCCCTAAGACTCATGTTTTTAATAAGATCTTACCCTATTTCTGTGTATGTGTCTGTGTTTAGCAGTATGGACGCCTACTGTAGGACAATAAGGTCACAGACAATTGATTATAAAGTTTGGATTTAAAACGTCTATTGATTCAGCTCTTTGCTCTCACAAAAAAAGAGAACTACCATTGGACACTAATAAATAAAACCAAATCAAACCCACATAACCTATTTTTAACTCCTTGGTTCTGAAATCTGAATGTTCTGTCAGAAACTGGACAGATCATTTGGAGCGCATTTACGATCTTTATCTAACGTTTGAGCTATTTTCAAAGATTCTCGAAAATAGCCTTGAACGTTCAATAATACTCAAAAATACGGTTGGAAACTCGAAAATGGTGCTAATTTTGCCCGAACCAATCAGATGTTAGCTTTCATATGTTAAATAATATCTGATCGGTTGGGGCAAAATTAGCACCACTTTAAATGATAAGAACTTTTATTGAATCTCCCTGATAGTTTTGCCCTCTACTAAGCAGGAACCAAAATCTTCTCTGCACCACACAATAAACTGACTTTCCATTAAGCAAAATATTGTTAAAGGGCATGTCCACCCCAAAACTAAAATTTAAACCACTATCGGCCTCACTGTGGAGTTTTAAAAAAATCCTAACCTTACATCCCAGCTCCTTATGGTTCTCCTGCAAACCTGTCCAAACTCCAGGAAACTGAAGATTAGGAGCTTTTTTTCTGTCAAAAGGTTTCTGCCTCCTCCTCCTCCTCCTGGAGGGATTGTGACATGTGCTGGGGCGCTTCCCCCCTCCCTCTGTATCCCTCCATAGCTGCCCTTCCACCTAGCATTAAAAGCTAACGCTTTTTCTGTAGTGTAGGGCACCCCTGCCCACCCCCAACTAGCAGAAACAAACACAATTACAGCTCTTCGCTCTCCCGGCACTCTGCATTGCCAGTACATTGGTAGTTGGAAAGATTTATTTTCTAAGGGGCTACCATGGTAACATGGAAATTACCCAGAAGTCACTGTTTTCTATTTGCATTTTGATAAATTTCTGTCAGTAAAGAATCAACCAGAAATTGATCCCTGTGTATGACCCCCTGCAATCCGTTCATTTTATTATAGAATTATAGAATAATCTACTGTAGGTAAAAATATTCTGTAGTGTATAGATAACCTAAAACTGGGTACACACATTCCCAATAAAGGCACAATCGCATCGGTACTGATGGAATTAGTAAAAGATTTCTCTCATTCGACGTCAGCCCCCTATACTATGGTATAGAGACTCACCCGCGATTGATAGTATGGCAATCATGAACATTCTCCCTTTACTTTATATAGAGAGAATTATCGTGACTGTGTGTACACCCATCTTTTGCAGTCATCTTTGACAGATTGGTACAGTGCATACCCACCATTAGGGTAACAGTGCCATTAGGTTCAAGATCTCACTCGTATCAAGATGACTAACTAAGAACTATGCTGCATCTCTGTTCCTATCAGTTTAAAAATAAAAACAAAATGCCCATAATTATCTACAGGCCAATAGATTTGTTTCAATGTGTTTCGAGGTGGCCTCCAATAAGATTACCATAGGTTACCCTACTGGAGCTTCCTTTAGCCCTCTTGCTTAAAATGCAGGACAGTTCATGAAAGTTTGCATAAACATTACAACTTATTCTTTTGTGGAAATTAAAAGATTAAAAACAGGCAAAAAGGAAATTTCAAGTAAAGTGGCAAGTAGTCAAACAAATGCAAATAGAAGAGGAACTGGCAATCACAGAACACCATATTATGGACAATCTCGTCCAATATCAGTCAAGGGAAATCTTAAAAAAGGGGCATATGGTAAGGAAGTCAAAAAAATAACTCTTGGCATAATGAAGAATTTCAAATAGATTGTTAGAATAACAAATGAGGTTATTTTTTGTAGTAGAAACAATCATTTTTACAATCCTATGAAAATAAAAATTATATTTAAGCAATTTTTTGTTTACATTTGTGTGATCGGATGAATGAAGTTTCATCTTCAGGTTAGAAAAGGTTTCTTTACAGTGAGAACGGTGAAACTGTGGAACTGTCTTCCAGCAGATGTGGTAATGGCAAGTTCATTGAATAGCTTTAAAAAAGGCCTGGATAAGTTTCTAAAACTAAATAATATTGAGAATTACTGGTATTAATACATATACTGTAGTTCTGGTTGGTACAAGGAGACCTATAAAATAATATTGAGAATTACTGGTATTAATACATAAAGGTACAGGGATACTATATAATATTGAGAATTACTGGTATTAATCATAACTGTAGTTCTGGTTGGTATGGGGATACTATATAATATTGAGAATAACTGGTATTATTACATATACTGTAGTTCTGGTTTGTACAGGGATACTATATAATATTGGGAATTACTGGTATTAATACATATACTGTAGTTCTGATTGGTACAGGGATACTATATAATATTGAGAATTACTGGTATTAATACATATACTGTAGATCTGGTTGATCCAGGGATACTTTCCGATTGCCGATTGGAGTCAGGAAGGAATTTTTTCACCCCTTTTTTAGCTGTTTTTTTTTTTGCCTTCCTCTGGACCAACTGTTAGGAAGGGTTAAAAAAATGTGAATAGGTTGGACTTGAAGGACTTATGTCTTTATTCAACCTCAATTACTATGTTACTATGAATGAAAATCCTTCTTTTGAATGTATGTCTTTATAAAAAAGATAGGTCAAGCTTCCATGTGGTTCTTTTAAGAAGAATCTAAAAGTAATAATGGTAAAAAAAAGCTAAAAGTTAAAGGAGAACTAAACCCAATTTTTTTATACTCCAGAATCTGAAAACATTGTGGACATAAAAGTAGTGCAAATCCTTTATTAAATAGATTGCGCCGGTTGCACAGGTGTCTTTTGTGAAACTTGTGCAGCCAGTGCAATTACGGGGTTAAACTTGCGCTAACCTATTCAATATTGGTTAGCATGAGTTTAACCCCTATTTTTAGCACAGCACACATGGGTAAATCAGGCCCTAAATCCACAACACAACACAATACTAATACAATGCAAGTGTTAAGTCTTGTCTTTTGTTTTACTTTAGTTTCTGTAAATAGTGTAAACACGTTTCTTGTTTCAGCATGGGGTTGAGGGCAAACAGAAATAAGACTGATCCTTCTAAAACTCAACGAAAGATTTAAAATGTTTAAGTGCATTGAAAGGTCTTTCTTTCCATTGTAATTGCAAGTCCGACATTTTATTGGCCTTCTCTGTAGAACTCTTATACAGTTTAATTATATTATTTTATAACTATAGTGTGTATAAACTATTTAAAAAACAGTTAAAATTAACTAGGCCAAGGAGGTAGGATTGGTACTTTCTACCTCCCAATGCCATTTCTATGAGAAAGAAAGGTGCTTCTGTAAGGCTTCCTGAGTGCTTCAGCGCTATCTTTAATACAGGGAGGCCCAGGGCCATAACCTGGCAGATAAAAACTGTATGTGTTGCAGCTCTCAATCCTATCTCCCTGTCCCAGGTACTTTTTATTTCTAATAAGTAGACTTTTACAGTATAGTTATCCTTTAAGGAATTTAGTTACACTATGGGAATTAGGGGAAAGTTTACATGATTACACAAGTGACAGCTCTAAAACAAAGAGTGATAAGGGAGCATGTGAAATTTGTAAAAATATATCCCCGTTGCTATGTCAACAGCTTACCGCTCTAAGAGCCATATGCTTCTTATTGTCAGATATAAGTTTCTATTTTTGCCTACATATGTGAGTTATTTGCTGAACCTATTCTGTAATACTAGCAAACCTCTGATTCTATACAGAATTGTCCCTGCGGCACGCAACACCCCTCCACCACCACCTAGCTGCATGCACTGCCCACAATGCATGCACCTCCATCCCAACCATGGCGTGCTTCCCGGATCCATCAGTGGGCGTTGGTTAAATCATGTCACATGGCCAGCGTGAGCAGGTGGGTCCAGCATCCATGCATGTGGACAACCTTCTTTTAATATATGTGATAAGACAATAGTGCGAACAGTCATTTGCTGCTTTGTATAATATTTTTAATCCAAATGCTTTATTATGTATTAAATGCCATAGTGTGAAATGCACTATATGAGAAATAATGTACCTCTTACAGTGTAATATAATGATATTGAAGATGTTCACCAGTAACACTTTTCTCTGCCTTTAAGTCTAGAAACTGCTGATTAAAAGCTCATATGTGTGATTACGGGGGCCAACTCATGTTATGCACACCCATTCTGGGAGACGATTGCTCTGTGTGAGCGCTTTGTTGGCTAAAACAGGCATATGGTCAGGGCACATTGCCCAATTCAACAGGATGATCATCAACAATCCCCGACCGATCTGACATATAGCCCATGTATACACACTGTGCGTTGTTGGTCGGCCCCTGTGATCGAAGGCGTATGAGCCTTTAAACAATCTACGGTATCTCTTGTTATACTAATTGCTTATCAAAGATACATATTAAAATCTTGCAGTACAGAAAGCCCTGCAGGTACTGCCCCCTCCCATAGCTTCTTGAGCTCAGACATGCTCAGAAAGATTTTTGCAGATTTTTGCAGGGATAGAGGAATCCAATCTCTTTTATCTAACTGCAGTAACTCAGGAAAAGGCTGACACCTGATTAGTTCCTGCAAATTAATAGCACAGGCACCTCTAAATCCTCCACATGGCAAAAAAATCCATATATATTATATAATCTAAAGTTGAGAGTCTGAACTAAAAAAATGTGTTTTTGCATTAACTGACCAGTATTAACCTCTAATAAGACTTATACATTGTATGCTCATTGCAGTTTCTGCAATTTAATTTTTTCCCTAGGATATAAATTATTCCACACATATACCCTGATGGTCTCTCTTGACATAAATTGACATTGACTAAATCATTTTCCTCACAGATAAAAACAAGAATCCGATGTGTGATGTGTTTCACCCCATGAAACGAAACAAACGGGATTTACACTCAAATTTTATTCATTTTTTATAGACTTTCCCCGAAAGTTACTCAAATGATGTTTTTGTTATTATTACATCTTAAGCTTTCCCTATATAGTGATATATCGTTATCTCAATAATACACACATAGTCTGGTTTAATTAATTTACTGCTATTTAATCATTGAGTAGATGTCCACTGCGTAATTACCATTCCGTTTTAAATCTGTACATTCTTAAATAACGTGGTCGTTTCATACATGATTAATAAACGCAAAGAGAGCTTTATACTTTATAATTAATGCCCCGTCTACGTAATGAGCATTTACATGAACTTAAAGGGGAATTATACTCATAAAGTAACTGCTTTCTGGTTTCTCACTTTAACATATTTAGCATATGTTCTTTAATGTCAAAGATGGGAGAATCGTCAATGACAATGACAGTGGGAGGAGCCAGAAAAAAATCAATTACTGCAGGAGTATCTACCTCCTTTAAAGAATATCTCCACCCGTATATTTCAGTTTAATTGACGAACGGAAGGCAAAGGAGCTATGTCTTACCTCCCGTTCATCAATTAAACAATCAGGAGACAGCATGCGCATACATTGTAAAGGTCTGTCGGGACCTGTCAGAGGAACAGCGCTGGAGCGCGATCGCAGGTAAGTTCCTAGTTAAGACATTTACTACCTACCGTCCGTCAATTAAACTGAAAAAAAATATACTATATTTTTCGGGGGGAGATACTTAAAATAGAAAATGTCTATAGAGAATTTGAAAATGCTATCAAAATTTCTATCGGATTTTAGGGAACTTCAACAGGTTCCATGGAACTGCTATCAGAAGGAACCTCGGCAGTTTCATTCATCTCCAGTTAGCATCAATGTTGCCTTTAATCTGGTAAAAGGGAAACAATAGTGCATATAAAGTTTTTTTTTTAAAACAGTTAAAATAAAAAGTACCTGAGGCAGGGAGGTAGAATTGGTGCTTTTTACCTCCCAATATCATTTCTATGAGGAGAAGCAGGATGAAGAAAACTGCTCCTGCCAGTCTTCCTGTATGCTTCAGCACTATCTTTATTATAGAATGGCCCTGGGCCATATATTATACTATATTTTTAAAAAGTTAATTTTTACAGTTTAGTTATCCTTTAAGGTAGGTTGAAGAAAAAAAAAAGGATAAATAGGGTCCTAAAATCCTGCTGTAATATAACCTCTGCAGTACAGTATGTAGTTCACAGAATTAAATTCCTTAAAGGACAACTATATCCAGACACATGTTACAGTTTATATCAATTCAAACAGCCAATAAAAAGAGGGAACACTGGTAAGCTTTTTTGTGTGATCACTGCTCGTAACTGACTGTCCCCACAGTCCTGAACTTCCTAGCCTTGAATAAGAATCGGTGTGGCTTGGGGGCATTACTGGGATGTAGGCAGGCCCCTCCTCTCTCAGAGCTCATATGCGTGATGTGCAGAATAGATTCGAAACTGGGCGGATCGTTCGGATTTCACGATTTCTGGAACATATTTCGAGGGTTAACGAATATCCAAGTTTTTTTTAACCCTCGAAAATGACCTTGAATATTTGATAACCCTCGAAAATATGACCAGATTGTATTTGAGGGTTATTGAACATTCAAGGTTATTTTCGTTAACCCTCGAAAATAACCTTGAATGTAAGATAACCCTTGAATATACGTTCCGAACCCTCAAAAGTAAGTTTCATTTTCAAATCTTTGAGTTTTGGCCATTTCTAGTTCCATTAAACACTTTGATAATATTAGTCTATAGTGCACCAGAAAACTTGAAGTGAACATATCTACATTTACTGTTTAATGCACTGCAGGTTTTCACTTTCACATGCAAACTAATTTGTAATTTGATATTCTCATCTCACTTTTGCATTTATGAAAAATCTTTATGATTTATGAAAAATCTTAATCTAGTTTCCAACATACCAGCTGCTTTTCTCATTCCTCCCAGCCAAAAACTATTCACCTTTTCAAAAAAAGTCCTTTCCAACATTTGGTACCTTTTCCTCTGGATATAAAAGAAATCCATCAAATCTCAGGGCATCTAGAAACCAAGATCCCAAAGGAAAATTTTAAGGCAACTTTTTAGTTTTGATTTCATTGATAAATTTCAGTGCTAACAATTTGTATGTTTCACATAAATATTTATTATCCATATAGTTGTAATCATGCTTGATTATAATTCTGAACGTGACATGGGTGAATTTCATTAAAAGAGAGTGGCAGATGGGTTTTAATTACATGTCCATTCAAGTGTCAATTCAAGTGTAAAGGAAAAAAGGTTAAAAAAATTCATTGATAATTTGCAAATGCTTTTATGAATTCCTTTCTAGAAGGTACACATTTTGCCAATATATTCCACATCTCTGTACTTAAAGGGCATGTCTACCCCCAAAACTATAATTCCCCCCACTACTGGCCCCACTCTGTAGTGTATAAAAATCATTACCTCACTTCCAAGCTCCATATGGTTCTCCTGTAATCCCCCCAAAGTCCCCAAAAAGAGATTTTATTCTTACCTGTAAAATCTTTTTCTCTGAAGCCTTGGGGGACCCAGGCACAGCAGGGGTTAAGTACTCCACCTCCAGGAGCAGACACTTGAAATTTGAAGACTTCACAGGCTCAGGTGCTCCTCCCCTTACCTTATATATAGCTCAGCACCAGGAGCCTGCTTCAGTTAGTCCCAAAGATAGATAGCAAAGGAAAGTAAGTAAAAAGGAAACCTATATGGTCATGCCTGGGTCCCCCTTCGTCTTCAGAGAAAAAGATTTTACAGGTAAGAACAAAATCTCCTTTTCTCTTTCAGCCTAGGGGACGCAGGCACAGCAGGGCACATCCCAAAGTCCCGACCAATACAGGGTGAGCAGAAGGGTTAAACCTCTGCAGCTTGCAGCCCCAAACGACCGAGGGTCGCTTCTGCTGAAGCGAACACATCCAATCTGTAAAATTTTATGAATGTGTTAATAGAAGACCATGTGGCGGCCTTGCAAATTTGATCAATGGATGCCCCGCGCTGAGCTGCCTATGAGGCACCTAGTGCTCTTGTCGAATGAGCTGTAACCCACAAGGGAGGAGCAGCTCCTGCTTCTGCATAACAGCACAGAATGAGATTACGGATCCATCTGGCTAGGGTCTGAAAAGAAGCTCTGGATCCCCTGAGAGACCCCGCTAAGAGGGCCTTAGATGAGCGGAAAGATTCCGTTCTGGACACGTATATCCTGAAAGCTCTAACAACATCCAGGGAATGCAGCCGTTGTTCCTTGGGAGAGGTTGGTCGAGTATACAAAACTGGAATGACAAAGTCCTGATCCTGATTCAGGTGGAAGGAGGTTACGACCTTGGGTAGAAAGGCTGGATGAGGTTAAAGGACCGCTTTATCATTATGAAAAGAAAGACACGATGGTTCCATGGAGAGGGCTGCTAATTCGGATGCTCTCCAAAAAGAAGAAATAGCCAGCAGGAATAGAGTCTTCCAAGATAGCAGTGATAGCGCTATGGATGTTAGAGGTTCAAAAGGAGGGCCCTGGAGGACCCAGAGGACCAAAGAGAGATGCCATGGCTGAACAGGACTGAGGACGGAGATGGACGGAGGACGGAGATGGGCCACCCTCTGCAAAAAAGTCTGAACATCCTTACGCATATTTTCAATGGAAATAAATCGAAATAGCTGAGATCTGAACCTTAAGAGCGCTAAGGGAAAGTCCTTTGTTCAGTCCTAACTGTAAGAATCTTAACAATCTAGATCTAGAAAGAGCGAGGAGAGAAACCCCTTGAGTTTGCCCAGGAGACGTATCTCTGCCAATTGAGTCGGTTGAGATCTGGATGGAATAACGGACCTTGGGAGATGAGATCCGGACGCAGTGGTAGAGGCTATGGATCCTCCACAGACATTTTTAGTAGATCCATGAACTAAGATCTTCTTGGCCACCTGGAAGCAATGAATATTGTTGGAGTCTTTTCTAGTTTGGTCCAGTATGGTATGGAAGAAGGAAGATACCTTGGAGGTGGATGAAGGCTGCTTGGCAGGCCATTACTTTGGTAAAGACGCGGGGAGCTGAGAATAGACTGAAGGGCAGGGCTGTGAATTGGTAGTGGAGGTTTCCAATTGCGAACCTGAGGAAACGGTGGTGGCCCTGCCATATTGGGACATAAAGATATGCATCCTGAATGTCGAGGGACGCCAGAAAGTCCCCTGGTTCTATGGTTAAAATAAACGATCTCAGGAACTCCTTTTTGAAGTGAGATTGGCTGACATACTGATTTAGTTCTTTTAGATCTAAGACCGGACAGAAAGAGCCATCCTTTTTTGGAACTAGGAAAAGGTTGGAGTAAAAGCCCCGAAATCTGTGGGCGGTTGGAACTAGTACTATAACTTTGGCTAGAAGCAGTAATTTTATGGCTTTTTGGAAGGCTTTGTTTCTGAGTGGAGACCTGGGGAGGTTGGAAGGAGAAATGTTTGGGAGGGAGAGATGAGAATTCTGTGAGATATGACGTTTAGGGTCCAGGCATCCATGGATGGGCAATTCCATTTCTCGTGAAAGAATGTCAGTCGACCCCCTACCCAATGCTGAGGAGGATAGTCATGATGATTTGGGTTTATTTCCCATAGGTCGAGAGGAGCCTCATTTGGCGGGCCAGGAGGGACGTGTGGAAGTGAGGCTTGAGGATTGTTGTCAAAGGAGGCTCTTGGGGAGCAACAAAAGGGCCGAAAGTAAGGGTTTCTATGAAAAGTAGGGAGCCTACGAGACCTGTTTTGGGGAAGGAAAGTACAGAATGAGAATGGAAGGCTAGTAAGGGCTCTCTTGGAAGTATGGTCGGCGGGCCCATGCTTTTAGCCATAAATCCTACGAGTTGCAGTTACAGAAGCAGATGCCCTGGCTATGAGTCTACTTGAATCTAAGGCTGCATCCCCAATATATACTGCGGCATCAGATTAATACTTTATTATATTTAAAAGGTGGGCTATAGTCGGATTTGATCCAATTTCTTGGCATAGTTAGTTGAGCCATACTTCCATGGCCTTGGTTACCCATGCCGAAGCAGTGGGGTGTAGGGCTGCTCCTGAGGCTGAAAAAGATATTTTTAGGAAGGCCTCAATGTGACGATCATTCTGATCTTTAAATGTTGCCGCTTCTGACAGGGGAATAGTAGTGGCTCTAGAAAGCTTAGGGAGGGTCGACCGTGGGTGGGGAGGACCATCTATCTATGGGGGAAGACCATTCCTGAAGAACGATCTTATCCAGATGTTCGTAGGAGGGGAACTGTACTGAGGATTTCTTAGCTCTGGAAAAAAGGGATGTGGAGCGATCCTCTTGTGACTTTGAATCCTGAATATTTAGAGCGCTAAGCACTAACCATATCAGGGAGTCGATAGCCGCGTCCGTGATTGGCTGCCTCTGAGCCAATCACAGATGCGGCTGATGGTCCCAGCCCTCTGCTTGCAGTTTCGTGCAAGCAGAGGGCTGGGCAGTGCGTTGGAGGAAAGACGGAAGGTAAATAATGTTTGGGGAAGTTTCTGGCAATAAAACTTTTGTGGTTGGGGCTGGGGGACGAAGCAGAACAATATATTAAAAGTGGTTAAGAACAACACTGGATACATTCATACACATTCTGCAGAGCCTGTACAAGCCGACACTATTCAGCTCATTAACATGTCTTCCTGACACTGCTAATAGTGGGTGGGGGAGGGCTGCTGCTGCTGTGTGAAACACGTCTCCCTTCTAACAAGCACAAAATGGGATCTGTGGGAGCACTCCTGTGGCAAAATTACTTTATAACAAATAGTGGAAGTGCTACTGATCTGACCAAAACATTAGAACAAGCAAGAAAAGAGATGATCAATGCACATTCCTGAGGCCCATATTGCATAATATCTATACGAGTGCAAACAGTAAAAACGAGGGGGGTTTTAGTTACAATTTTATGCATAAAAGTGAAAAGCCTTCCAACCACGTCAAGGTAACCCCACTATGGAAGGTCCTAACAGTTTACCTTGGGTCATTTATCTGGGTTGACACTCCCTGCTTGGTTGCATTTTCATGGAAAGGTTGTCTCCCTGACCTTGCATTGGATTAGTATTAAAGGCTCTTTAACTTCCCCCAGCCTACTGGCTTTTAACAAGGAGGGAAGAGACCTTTCATCCAATGCTTAGTATTCAAGGCATAAGAGCTCCAATTAAAGGGACGTGTTGGGGGTGCTACTACTACAAGTGAATCTGAAAAGATAAAAACAGATAAAACAGGACTAAGCTCTCTTAAGGGTGTATTTAATCAGTTCCTGGGGCTTTATTGATATTAACTTAGTATAATTTTTTCCGTACCATATCCTCTGTCATACAGAGTGAATGTTCATTATTTTTTTGTTGTTTTAGCTCCTGTTGTTTAATTGCTTTCTTGCAATTCTTATTACAGCTTTTATACTTTATGTAGAAGAGTTTTGCTCCCTCTGATTTTCCTTTATATTTAGAAGTGTGCTTGTTTAATACCCCCTTTAAAAGCAGTCCACTTCTCTTCAGTATCCTTACCTAAGAACATACCTAATAGTATTAAATTAGCTTTCCTAAATTAAAAAGTTTTTTTTACCCCAGTGCACTTTCATTTTTTGCAACCTATTTTACATGACACTCATGATCACTATTCCATAAGCTTCTCATTACCTTCAACTCTGTAATAAGCTCAGAGTAATTAGATATTAATAATATCTGTACAAAAGTTATTTTAGCTTTGATCAGTTATTCCAAGTATCTACTGGATAGAGATGGCCGAACTTTCAAAAGTTCGGTCCGTTTTCGAACTTTCAAACTATATGGAAAGTTCGAAAGTTCGAAAACGGACCTATTAAAGTCAAGGGGAGTCAACTAGTTCGAAAAGTTCTAATGAAATACAATTAAAATATCAATGGTAACTTAATGTTAATGGCTGTGGGACCTGGGAAATGGTCGGGAACATGTTCGAATATCCAGGACATTAAAAAAATCAATTTTACTCTCAATTTTACTTTTCGAGCTCTCGCGTTCAAACATTCAATGTTCGCGCCTAGGTATAATGGACATTTTACTCGCAGATTCAATGCTCGCGTATAGGCTTTAATGGACACTTTACTCGCGGATTCGATGTTCGTGCCTAGGTATCATGGACATTTTACTTGCAGATTCGATGCTCGCGTATAGGCTTTAATGGACCCTTTACTCGCGGATTCGATGATCGCGCCTTGGTATCATGTACATTTTAATTGCGGATTCGATGCTCACGTATAGGTATAATAGGCATTTTACTCGCATATTTGAACGGTCGAACATTCGATATTTATCGTAAGTCCGAAAATATTGAAAATCCGGGTTCGGGATAGTTCGAGAAGTCCGAATTCGTTCTAATTCGAATACTTCGGCTCGAACTCGGGTTCGAGTTCTATACTACTGGACTTAGTTGCATAACTATAAATAACTGGGCCCCAACTGGCAAAACTATAATGGGGCCCCCCTCCCTGCTTCATCTACAGTGGTTTTCTGGGGAGAGGCTGTATCTGTCATATGGACTAATTAAGAATATGCACCTACTGCTTTTTCTGCTGTATCACTGCTGTCTTGTCTATAAATATATTTATCAGTTTATTAAAACTGCTGAGTTTTGTTTCGCTGGTGATTTTATCAGTTTAGTAAGCAAAATGTATCCAATTAAATGTATTAAAATCTAAGGAAGGTGAACTTTCAGCTCTTACCTTCTTTTACTATTAGTAATAGTAACTAGTCTACCATTTCCAACAGCATACAATTTGTTTTGGTAGAGGGGAAATTGTTACAGTGGTTACATGTTTGAAAGCACTGTCAATGCCACGATATTTGTATTAGAATGATATTAGAATTTTGTTTTAAAAGCTCTTATCATTTCTAAATTATCTATACATATTAATACATTAGAAAGCCATTTAATACTTCAAAGTCTACATGCCGCTCTTTAGGGCAACAATTATGACATCGATAGTGATAAGCATAAGATACAATTAATCTACTACATTCAAGGCTCATGATTAGCTACACCAAAGTAAGTTAAAATTACCAGACTTATTTAATAGGAGGGGCGACATTTTGCCTGTGATGTTAATCATCAGGAACCAATTCGGCGCGATCACGTTTCCTCACTATAGTAGACCGTTAAAAAGGTAACACCAGAATGGATGAAGTTAACAGCACAGGCAAATGTTTGCACCATGTATTAAATAAGCCTGTATGCTATTTTCCTATTAAGATTTTTGCTTTGTATTTATTTTTTTATTAGATTAAAAAATCATAGAATCATGCCTAAAGCAGTTTCTATTGATTTTTTTTTCTTAATTAAATTTAAAGTTAAGGTTTTTTATATGTCAAACAAGTTCATTATAAGCCACCGTTCGGCACATGAATGGTTTTTGAATAAAACTACTTAATGTCCAAGGTGTAGTATGTGCATCTGTCTTCATAGACAGACCTAATCCTTCATGGTTCAATGGACGCACTTTTATGAGTACTTTTCCTTGGTAATTGAGAAAATAAATCTCTGAAGGCCCCACATAAATGCAAAATATAAAAACAGACATTACATTTCAGGAGGTGCTGGAAAACATATTTTATAAAGTGTCTTCTGAGAATTTAAATGAATATAGCTTGATAGAGATTTAGGAGTGGCATTCAAGCTATAAATGCTTTTGTGATGCACTGTCATCTGCAACCTATATGTTTTCACTACTATTGACTTCATGGTATATGATCTGTGGGTAAAAGTCATCTTAGCTTCAGTCAAGCAGCGGGAAAGCTGCAAATCATGATTTGGGCGCTTACTGACCTTTGCGACAGAAGGTGTTTCACATTTATGGTTTATTGATGCACATCGCACATTTAAAAGTGCAAAGCTACACTTTCCCTAAGTCCAGAAAGAAACATAGTTAAAACTTAAATGCATTGTAGGAGTAAATTTGTTAATATTACCATGAAGTGGTTAACTACAAACTAACGCTTTTGTGAAGAAGCAGAATTTTATGTCAATATCGTTGGTAACTAGAGATGTCCGAACTTCGCAAAATCCGGTCCGCTCGAAGATCCGCGAATTTTCTAAAAAATTGGAAAAATTTGAAAATCCTTGAAAATACGAGGATTCTTCGAAAATACGAGGATTCTTCGAAAATACGTGGATTCTTCGAAAATTTTCGAAAATGCAGTTCGGAAAAGTTCGGAAGGCGGAAAACCGGAAAATCTGCGATATCCGCTGTTCGCGAACGAGGTAAATCTGCCACGGATCCGGGTTCGGATCCGCGAACTGGGCCATCACTATTGGTAACTGTAATAAATACTGTGCCAAATTTAAACATTGAGAGGAGATGCAGTAAACAAGGTTACTGCTAAAATTACAGGGAGATTCAATAAAAGTTCTTATCGTTTAAAATGGTGCTAATTTTGCACCAACCAATCAGATGTCAGCTTTCAAATGTTAAATAAGATTTGATTGGTTGGGGCAAAATTAGCACCATTTTAAACGATAAGAACTTTTATTGAATAACCCCATAGGTGTATAATATACACTACCCATTTTAACATTGGGTTAGTGTGTGTTTTACAAACGTTTTGGACATTGTGTAGCTCACCTGATGCAATTAAGTTAAGCTACCTAGTAGTATTTTACAATTCCTAAACTATGGTCAGGAAAAAACATTCTGCCCAGGAAAATCAGCAGATAGCTCATTATGCAAAAGAATATTTATTGGGGAGATTGTTTGCATAATTTATTTAGTAATTGACAAATTCCTTATCTCTGCTAAAAGTCAAAATACCAGTGAAAACTGACAAAATTGTATTGCTGGAATGAGATATCTGCATTCACTGTTATTTCATTGTTGAGACTGTGGAACTTTGGTTTCAGCAAAAAAAAAAAGTGACAATACTTTTTTTTGCATATCTCTGCCCCTTAGGCTGGGCACACATGGAGGGACAATTTGTCCAGACCATGCTCTTGCGACGAGCAAGCGCTCGGCCGCGACAAATGTCCGTCGGTCATGGCAAATTCGGCCGCGGCTGAATTTGCGAACGATCGACCATGAGGCTCCATAGAGAACCACACAATCGATCGTGATTTTCAGACACGTCCGATCGTCCAATCCGGACGAACGGACAATGGAGGTCGGCCGCAGCCGTCAGCCCCACACCAGCCAATATTTTCGGCCGATCGACCGAAAGTGCCGTGAATCGGTAGATCAGCCTAAAGTATTGGCAGTGTGTACCCAGCCTAACTCTAAGGAACCTGGGAGTAAGAAGTTGCTACTTGTTTCTTTAATTGTGTGGGCAATGCTATTCATATGGCATGAGACTGCAAGATACTTTTGCTCCACTCCAAAACATTTTGAAGGTTATATTTGGGTGAAATTTGATGCTATTTCTTAAAAAGTGCCTGTAGAGAGATTCCCAAATGAGAGGTTCTCATATATTTTACTATTCTGAAAGCTTCCATGACATTACGCCACCACTGGATACTAAACTGGATACTAAACTAATACACAAAAGAGACAATTTAATAAGCTGATATTTAGTATCTCCAAGATTCAATCAATATTTTTTTTTAAAAAAAAGGCATATCCAAATTACCGAAGTAGATTTCAAGTAATTGGCACAAAATCCGACTTTGCAGATTTCTGACTTTTTCAGATTTTTCTTAACTGCAGAAATGATTTGATGATTGAAGAATGATTGAGAAATTTCAAATTTTGAAAACTTTTCAATGTTCCTGGAAATTTTGAATTTTTTCAAAATTTTTTCATTTCTAGAAATCTCGAAAATATTATGTAGAATGCCAAAACAGGAAGCACATTCCTGCGGTACTGGATTGTGTTGTTTTTTTTGTTGTTTTTTTAAAGAGTTTGGGCATTGATATGTGTTCCCCAGATATTTTCCCAAGTCCCTGAGACATTTACAGTAGGTTACTATTGCTATTAATTGCTTAATTATAGGCAGAACTTTCAGATTTTTTAACTCTTATTGACTGATTATCGAATTTTGGGATTTTTTCAAAAATTTGTGAATATGCAAGCAGAACATATTTCAGTGAGCTCGGCTATCTCGGCTATTTCTAGTTTAGAGTTTAAATCAGTAAGGTTCATTTGGCAAACAGAATTTCAATCAAAATCACTCCTGTGAGGTCCATGACTCTACGGAATGTTGAACATTCAGAAGGACTAATTATTTGGCTTGAGTGCTAATTGCTTAATTAGATCATTATCATTCAGTGGACTCTGTTATAACTCCTTTGGCTATCTAGAAATATTTAAAGCACTGTCTCATCATGCCTATAGTTTGGATTAAATATTAAATGAATAAATAAAATAATCTCAAAACAACAATAAAAATTGCAGTATAGTCTAAATGTATATATAAAAAAAGTTCCGTGAGATTTCTGTTAAATTTGAGAGTAAATTGTCACTAGACAAATTATCTCCTGTTGTATAAAACAAAAATGTTGTTTTAGGAAACCTCAATACCATCCGCAAAACAGTTATTGTGCACATTCTGGCTGAGTAAGCTGGCTCCTCCCTCCATGCAGTCAATCAAGGCTGTGACAACTGAAATCACAGCCAATGATTAACTAGCTTAATTAGCTGTTTCACCTGCTGCCTCCTCTGCACATGCCCAAGCTAATAAAAAGCTCATTGAGCAGGGGAGGCAGATACCTTTGGCAGAAATGAATAGAATTTATCAATAAGTATCTGGTTACAAATGCATGTAATAAACTGGTAAAATTTGGGGTGGCGAGCAGATAACTAACACGTCCCCAGTTTTTGGTTTAATGGTGGATATGCCCTTTAAACCCTTATCCTTCTTTTTCCTTTTGCCATATAAATAAAAAATGGCCATTTAATCATTTTCATTTTTGTCTGTTCTTTGAGCATTTATTGTTCTACTCTGAAATCAAAACACTGAACTTTGTTGACAAGACAAAGTTAATACATTTTCTATTTGTATACTTTAATGACTTGTTGCTATTACGAAGATATTGACCAAGCCATTGTTTTGCAGTTAATGTTCATTGTTAATTGTATGCCATGTCTGTTAATATTGACAAGTTAACCCCTTAGGTTTTCCTAAATGTGCAAAGAAGCATGAAATGGCACCTTTCCTTCCCATGAGAATTTGCATTCAGGATATCATAACAAGCAAATCATATATATTTCAAGAGTTTGTGTTTTTTCTCACAAGTCAAAGACTGTTAGATGTAAATGTACCTTAAACTTAAAATGGCCACATATGATCCACCTTTGACACATAAACCACAAATATGAATAAATAAATAAGGCAAAATAAATCAATAAAAACGAGGGTTACATATACTGTCAGTGTGAACTAAGATCTTGCCATTACGGCTATATTCAGTGGTTCCCGCATTGAAAGCTGCATGATACATATGATACATATTTCATTACGTGGGTGTTTTTGTCAGCATTGGTAAACATCAATTCACAGTCATTTTTAACAGCCGAGCTGCCCACTGACTATGTATTCTGTGTGTATGTCTAAAATACAACGCATATTAAGTTGATAATTAGCCTTAAGTATTTGTTATATAAATAAAATACTGCCCACCTGAAATGTGATAACTGGGCATCAGAGATAAACTGTAAGTATACGCCATTCCTCCCCATCCCCTTTAAATTTACCCAAAATGCTCGGCTCTCATCCATCCTGATGGGACTTTAGATCTCTAACAATAATTACCAAGTGTCCCTCGGACCTTTTATATTGTCCTCCGGCAAGTTTACCATTCAGCAGGAGTGCTGCTTGTATTGTTCACCATGGTTTCCCCTATTAGTTACACATTCCAAAACTGCACTAGATTAATGTCTCCATTCATTTTGTAATTCTCCGGAGTCCCAGAGTAACCCTCCAGCACAGATACCTCAATCTATTAACCTTTGCTTCACCAATAGCCAAACCCCCATTTGCCAGGAGGCAGAGGCATCGCTATGTTAAAACATTCAGGGCACTTGCCCCGGATCTTTGGCAAGGTTCCTGAAGTACCTCCTTGAAGTGCCCCAAATCTCTGTTTTTGGCCTTTTCCCAGTAGTAGTCTGTGGCAGAGAGATGATGTCACGCATGGTAGCGCAATGAGGTCACCATGCAGTCGCTTTGAACTACTGGGAAAATGCCGCCCCTATGCTTCCTCTTCAACAGTATAGCCAGCAGGAACAGTTGTGTTGGGCTGGGCTGATCCTGGTTTGGGGATTATGGTGTAGCCATCCTAGTGAGCTGAGCATTTGGGAAAGCCTGCAAACAGGACTGATAGCTAAGCTATACAATTCCACATATTGCCAAGTGCCTGTCTGCCATAGTGTGAAATAATAGCCTAATAGGGCTATTAGGCTATTAACTACCCCATGTGCAGTGCAATCCACTAACCATAATAGGGTAGGCAGTGTGGCAGCATATAGTAATGTGCACTCACTAAGGCAGATAGTGCACATTACCATAGGCAGCCACACTGCCTACCTTCTTATGGTAAGTGGATTGCACTGCACATGGGGTAGGTAATAGCCTTCCCCAGTATGTGATAAAATTGCCAGTTTGCTACCAGTAGATAAAGAAATTGCCAGTTTGCTACCAGTATGTGATGCAATTCCCATTTTCTGACAGTAGGTGATGAAATTGCCAGTTTGCTACCAGTATACAGTATAATGAATTTGCCAGTTTGCTACCAGTAGGTGATGAAATTGCCAGTTTGCTACCAGTATACAGTATAATGAATTTTCCAGTTTGCTACCAGTAGGTGATGAAATTGCCAGTTTGCTACCAGTATACAGTATAATGAATTTTCCAGTTTGCTACCAGTAGGTGATGAAATTGCCAGTTTGCTACCAGTATACAGTATAATGAATTTGCCAGTTTGCTAACAGTAGGTGATGAAAATGCCAGTTTGCTACCAGTATCTGATGAAATTCCCATTTACTGCCAGTATAAAATGAAATTGCCAATGTGCTACCAGTAGATAATGAAAATGCCAGTTTTCTACCAGTATATAATGAAATTGCCAGTTTGCTACCAGTAGGTGATGGAATTCCCATTTGCTGCCAGTATATAATGAAATGTTATATTATATAACTATAATAAATAGTTTATTTATCACTCTCTGGCTGTGTAGCTATATCTCTATTTGTCTGCCTCAATGTCTGTTTGTGTCTCACGGGCTATCTGTCGATCCCTATTAAGTAACTAGTAGGTGTGGCTTAATTAGGGCAGAGAAAGGGTTGTGACCTAAAAAGAGTGGCCAAAAGTGACCCTGATCTTCTTAGACCCTAGAGATGCCCCTGGCAGGACGCTAGAAGTGACTCACGGGGCACTTTTCCCCCTGGACTTAAAGTGCATGGTGTCTGTGGGATACTTGATAAAACCAGAGCACCACTGGAATTCTGGACGCTTCCAGCTAGAGAGTTGGATAAAGCAAGGTACCAAAGGAGTATGCAGAAATCGGAATAAGGGAGAGAGCCATGGTCAGAACATGGGTAGTCAATTAGCAAAGCACAGTATCAGAGGGTCATACCAAAGTGTATTCAGGTCACGGTCAGAGGTCAGAGTAGGCGGAAAACAATCAGGAACGGAATTCATGCAGGGATTAGTAACAAGGAAAAAGCTAGACAGGAAACTCACCACGAGTAAGGACTAACCACAAACTATTATGGGCAAGGAAGGATTAGAAGGCAGAAAGCTAAAAAGTCACCAGGAACCAATCAAAATGGAGCAGAGAGGCAGACAAAGGTAGATATATAGTCAGAGATTCAAATTTTCCACCTAAGAGAGAAATGTCAATAGGCAGAGCCGACCGCTACCGAAAAATGACAAATGCATCCAGAAAGGAACAAGCATTTCCGAAGATGTGCACGCACATACGAGAGGGGTGGTGCAGGAGCGAAGAGAAGGTAGGTGGCAATTGTTGGCACATTTATTTTTGTTTACTATTAAGCAGAGATTCTGGTTGAATTATGTGAAAATATATGTGATCAAGGTGAATAAAAGTTTTGAGTTTTGCCAACATCATGTTGTGTTTTTTCAGACCTTTGATCGGTTAACTTCTGCCTGGTTATGAAGATAAAATAACAATAACTCGCTCTGTTTTTCATGGTACACATTATATTTAACTTTACTTTCTTTCAATTTTTACTCATAGAAACATCAAACAAAATGGTTGTCACTTTAACATGTGTACTTATGACTTAAAAGCCAGGAAAGATGCAGGAATTCGATGCTTTTAGACATTGAGTAATTACACCTCTAAAAGACATAACAGCTTTTTTGGATGCCTGTAGCCATGTTTAAGTGACTGCTATTTTTACTTACGTTTATTTTTCATCGTGAAACTTTTTGGAACTTGTAAAATACACATAACAGTCATTTTTCTGGATATTCTGAGAAAGGAAAAAGTTGAAAACGTTTAATACGGGGTTATTTTTGGTAAGTCTCGAAAGTAGCCTCATATATTCAGTAAATTTGAAAATAGCTCACGTGTATGTGAATGATATGTACATGTTCCCCTGAACATTTTTTCAGGTGCCTGAAACATCTACTGTTAATAAACATGCTTTTTTATATGTTTTTTTAATATAAGATTCCCACTGTCCCCCCAGCCCCAACCGCTATATTTATATGTTTAGAAAGTGCCCCAAACTCTACTTACCTTCACTCTTTCCTCCGCCGCGCTCCCGGCCCTCTGCTTGCGAGAAAATGCAAGCAGAGGGGCCGTACCGGCAGGGGGAGGGAGGGGGAGAAGGGCTGCAGTATGCATGCCAAACTTCTCCCGGAGGCCAGGTAGGAGGCAGAGTCCTATATGGACTCTGCTGTCCTCCTGGTGGGCAGTTTTTGGGACTTTTGGGGGGACTACAGGAGAACCATATGGAGCTGGGATGTGAGGTAAGGATTACACTACACTACATGATGGGGCCAGTAGTTGGGGGGATTATAGTTTTGGAGGTGGACATGCCCTTTAACTTTTTTTTTCATTAACCTTTAATGTTATGGGTCCGCTTTCGGATTTTCGTTGGTTTTTTTTAGAAATGTGGTTATTTGTACCCTAAAATGACAAAAACCCTCAGATGTTCTCTAAATGCAATAGTCCAAGTATATAATAGAGTTGATAGTATATTTAATCAGATAAAAACATCTCCAGCAGGACTCCACCCCCAGGGAAGTCAAACATTTGCACTTCTTATTAATTAAGATCTATTTAAAAAAATAAAATAATAATAATAATTGGTGCTAATCCACACAACTAAGCATGTTTTGCACCATTAACAGCTGAACTATGCTTAAATGGACACTAAACTGAAAAAAAAATGACTTGCCTTCATCCATTTTTATATTTTTAGTGCGGTCAGGAACTTGATCCTTTTTGCTCTCAGTGCTTCCTGTCACTAGATCTCCTCATGTCCTGTTCAGCTCACTCCTAGTTAGTATGCATGGCTCCTCTTTATGTATCCACCCCCTCCCAAAAATGAGGCACAGATAGAGTGTGGAGCATGTGCAGTGGAGATAATCTGTGCCCCCCTACAGCCAATATCATTCACCCAGTGATTTTGTGTTATAGTGAAAGTAAATTTGCTTTGCTATGGGAAGGTAAGCAGCACTGGGAGATGTAATCACTGCTTGAATCAAGGAAGATTTTCTTTTAGCTGTAGGAGTTTGAAGGTGTGTGTGTGTGTGTGTGTTGGGTTTTATCTGCACAGAAAAAGCACAGAGTAACAGATAATGCTTATTCCCTTTCCTGATCTTAATGCTGAATCAATTAGCCATGCAGTGACAGAGAAATAAGCTTTACTTTTATAAAATGGATAGTTTTTACATGTAGTGTGCCAGGGGGAGGGGCTGGGTGATTGACAGTTCTTTACTGACTAGCTGTGCCCCACCTTTTTTAAAAAGTAAACTCCCACAGCTAAAAAACAAGGGATGGGAAGGTGAGAGAAGAAAAAAAACAAAAGATTGTTGGTAATTAATCCTAATTACTGTGTGATTAGTTAAAAAATGATTTGGCACAGTTTACATGTCCTTTAATAAATTAACAAAAGCAGGTTAATCTGACTGTTCTGACAAGTGGATTTAGTATAGTTATCCTTCTGGGATTAATGTAAATTTAAATGTAAAAATATACTGTTGTATTTGAGGTTGAATTAAGACATACGTCCATCCAGTTCAACCTAGTCAGCAAGAATCCAAGACCCTTTTGCAACAGGGATTCACTTAATACAGAACCATTTATAGTATAAGCAGCACAAGGATTTTTAAGTCCAAAATCATCATTTAATCTCATCTGCTACTTAGCAGCCCAATGTGACAATCTATCTAGATCCCCTTGCAACGATTGCACATCCTCTGTAGCTTTTAATGGTCGACAAAGTTTTGAGTCATCAGCAAACACAGAAACCTTGCTGACAATACCCACTTCCAAATCATTATTAAACAGATAAAATAGTAGTGGCCCCAGACCAGAACCCTGTGGCACCCCACTTAGCACTGCATTCAATCAATCAAATGTTTTTTTATCCAAATACAAATGTGACACCCCAGCCCAACAGACCTTAAGCTTATACATTCGTCACTTATGGGGGACTGTATCAAAAGCCATGTTTAAACCTTCTATGCAAGGGTCCAAATTCCTTACAAGGTCGGTCCGTAAAATATACTCTAAAATATGTTCCTGTATCAAACTTTCCAGTATCTTCCCCACAATTGTTAAAAGTTAAACTCACAGGTCTGTAATTGCCAAGTCATGAACTTTATACTACAGTAAAAAATTAAAGGGTTACTGTACTTTTAAAAACAATATTAAAGCATAAAGGTGATCCCCTTTCAACTTGCTGTTCTTACCTTATCACAGAGTTATATCTTTTTTTAAATGACCACGTGTGCATCCTATGTCAGACATTTGCAGAGCTGTCAGCTGCAGCAGCCTGTGGTCATTTTTAAAAAGGTAAAAAAAGAAGTAAGGTGTCTGGTCTCCTTCCTACCTAGAAAATGTGCTTTTTGAAAATCATTTTTGAGAGTCCTTTAAGTTCTCATGTCAAGAACGGTGAAAGGCAATAGAATATTCTTGGTAATCTATTTCCTATGTTATCTTTGTGATTTGTATTATTTTACAAATGTACCATCTATGAATAATCATACGTGTTAAAGTCAAGTCAAATAGGTAAATCTTTGAGATGACCCTAAATAAATGCCCCACTTTAGTAAGGAAAGAAAAAAAGAAAAGTGGTACAGAGTGTGCAACATCGGGGAGTAAAATCAGATGGAATGCGATGTAGCATTGACTTAGTTCTAACATTTGGAAAAGATAACCTAGGAAGCTTTTAATAAAATGCTGCCATGTAGGGCAAATCCCAAGATAACAAGGATTATTATTAGGCTATAATAATTAGGTTAAACCATATCAAGGTACAGCGTTTCTAAAAATTACAAGACAAATGAAAATTCTGTATGGTAGATATTGTTTAAAAATAACTGAATGTCATTGCTTTTGGAGCAGGAGAAACATGAAGGTCTTTTATTATTATAAAGGATAAGACACAATGCAACATTATTTATTATAGTCTATACACTTTTTAATGGCACGGACAATTAACAAACTAACATGGTTAGCCTTCTGAATGCTTTTATAGAAAGATTCTGGAATAATTTTATTTACAAGGTTATAGACTATTTAATAAATTAGATAAAGTAAAGAATTTGGGTTCATTGTGGTATATAAAGCTACGTGTTATATAAATGTATGTTCTAGATGTTGTACAATAGGGATGAACTGCAGATTTGTCCCAATCTACCAGTTTTGGAAATTAAGTTTTCAAAGGTTGAAAATGATTTTTGTGAAATTTTGCTGCAGAAAATTCTGGTATAGAAATGTCTGTGTTCTGCAAATGAGATCTGGTAGGTTTGTGCATTCCTAGTATGCAATAGTTTGGCTCTTTGAAAAACATGATACATTCAGGGAGATTCAATAAAAGTTCCTGTTGTTAAAAATAGTGCTAATTTTGCCCCAACCAGTCAGCTATTATTCAACATTTGAAAGCTAACATCTGATTGGTTGGGGCAAAATTAGCACCATTTTAAATGATAAGCAGGGCTATGTACCAAGAGCTGTTAGGGGCTATGTACCGAGAGTCACTATCGCTCTCTATTGCCCCCTTTAGGCAATGCACTGAGTTGATAGTGGCTCTCAGTCCATTGCAAATGGAATTTTCCTTTTGTGAATCTTTAACACCAGCTATCTGCTGGCAATAGAGAGCGATAGTGACTCTCGGTTCATAGCCCTGAAGATCTTTTATCTTTTTAACCCTGATTATGTTTAACAGTAACACTCGACACTATGGGACTTTTGCACCTTGTTTTACATCAACATTTGTAAAGTGTTGACTTACATGATTGGGTGTAAAACAGAATAATTCCACATGCAGGAAATAATGTTTTTTTCTGCAGAATGGGCAGTACACATTCTGTAGATGGTCAAATAAATAGGAATGGAATAGGCTGCAAAACTAACCATAAGAACATAGTTATGCATTGTGGCAATGTCAAGGCAATAGATAAACTTTGAAGAAAGGTAATTAAAAAAGTCGTCTCATAAGTGAGAGCTATTTTTACAATGTAATACCAGGAAAATGTAAGATAGGCATAAGGAAAGAAGTAGAATTGGATAAACATATCCAAAAGGGCATGTCCACCTCCCAAATTAAATTTTGTATGTAAGAACACCCCCCAAAATATACAAACTTATACATCTCAGAACCGATTGTACATGGCCGATTTTCATCCTCCCGTCCCCTCTCCGGAGCTTTCACAGCATTCACAAGAGAAATATTTTCAGGGGGTGTTCTGCCAAAAAACAAAATCACCCCTTCCTAATTTGTACTGGATACCAATTTTATTTAGAGCTTCCCTACAGTAATATTGAACTAGTTGTAAAAAGCATCATAATTCATACATATACATTAAAACCATAAAAAAAATCATCATATGGCTACCTCTTTTATCATCTGGCTAGCCCTTAGTATACAGTATATTGCCTATACATTCATAGGTGTTCTGCCTACTGTACATACAAAATTTGATATTGGGGAGGACATGCCCTTTAATTACTTTAGTTCCCAATTGTTATCAAAACTGATAATTAAAATAATGAACTAATGATTAATTAAAGGATAAGTGCACTGTAAAATCAAGTTATGTTCATTAGGAAGCTGCAGCTTTAAAAATACCATTGCCATATTTTTTTTTTACCTATGTCCCTCCAGAGCCTAGCTTTGTGCCTTGGAAGTTGCTGACATCTTGTTACTGGTTTGCTGAATGTTAAGCTCCGCCCCTCTGAGATTTCCTCTGCTTTCTCCTGCTTGAGCCTCAAACAGTAATGCCTGTGAGTTCCGTGCACTGTGCACGGAACTCACAGGCATTACTGTTTGAGGCTCAAGCAGGAGAGTGCACGGAACTCACACCATTACTGTTTGAGGCTCAAGCAGGAGAGTGCATGAACTCACAGGCATTACTGTTTGAAGCTCAACAGGAGAGTGCATGGAACTCACAGGCATTACTGTTTGAGGCTCAAGCAGGAGAGTGCAGGAACTCACAGGCATTACTGTTTGAGCTCAAGCAGGAGAGTGCATGGAACTCACAGGCATTACTGTTTGAGGCTCAAGCAGGAAAAGCAGAGGAAATCTCAGAGGGGCGGACCTTAACATTCAGCAAACCAGTAACAAGATGTCAGCAACTTCCAGGCACAAACTAGGCTCTGGAGGGACATAGGTAAAAAAAAAATATGACAACGATATTTTTAAAGCTGCAGCTTCCAAATGAACATAACTTGATTTTACACTGCACTTATCCTTTAATGAAATTAACACAGAAAGATAAAGAATGATAAGGAGTAGTGATGAGTCTGACAGGTTACTTTGCATGAGTTCCTAAACTGACTTTAAGATTTATTCTCCTAATATATTTATTATAAGTACACGTGTTGAGGATATGGTCATACAGATAACGATGTATGAGAGTACTTCACCCAGCAAGGGGAGCAGAACATATTCCTATACCCTTTGTTATTTTCTCAAAACACACCATTTGTTAGTCCTCCTCATTCCTAAGAGCATGAAATATTCCAAATATGCCCTTTAATCCCCCTAGCTTGGTCTTGGTTCCATTCCTATGAAGATAACATCTTTTGGTATTCATCTGTGCGACTTTGCATCCAAACTTGGACATAGAATTCCCACGGTGCTACCCTATTCAAGTTGGAACAGCCATGAATATTCTGCAATGAAAACAATATCTAATGACTGTAACTTTTCATAAGCTATGTACTAACTTGTAACCATAAGCTTATTGAACATGTATATTTTTTTCATTGTTATACTGCTCTTTAGGACCCTATTTTAAAGGCATGGTATTGCTAAGTAGTGATACCGCAGCTTTAACATTGGCATTTTAAGACCATGGTCATAAATTTATGACCGCTCAGTCATAAAATATCATGCGGTAGCAAACCGCAATTGTATGTATATTGCAATCGTAATGTACGACCACAGCCATACTCTATGTTAAACCCGCATGTTTTTTAATAGGGCTCTACACATACCCCGTATTGGGTATCTCAGACTTTTCAAATGAACCTGGTTTTCATTCGGAACTGCCGGTTTGGGAAACCCCAAATTTTTGGTATTTACGCTCGATAAATCAATAACTGAATATTAGAAAATCAAAAATGAAAAATGATACCAAAAATTTTTTGAAAATCGAAAAATTGTATTCCAAACTATGGAAAATTCAGATTCAATTGGGGTTAAATCGGATTTTCGGAAACTAAATAGGACCCGCAGAATCATTGTCAATATCTTTCATCTCTATAGATGAACCGTGATGATGAAATTCCTCATTGGGTGTGAGGAATAAAGATTAATAGCTTCCCTTCCCCTTTTAGTAAATTAAATTGACTTGCACTAAAAAAGACTTGTGCCAAGCTGGTGAAAAACGTAACCAATATTATAGACAAACAATATTGCATTGTAGAAATTACAGACTGATAACCTCAATAGTAGGGAATACATTTCAGGGAATATTAAGAAATATTTTTCAGAAATATTTATAGGTGAAAAACTGATTACAGGGTCAATATGGTGTTATGAACGATCAGGTTATAGACTATTTAATAATTAGATAAAGTAAAGATTTGGGTTCATTGTGGTATATAAAGCTACGTGTTTTATAATGTATGTTCTAGATGTTGTACAATAGGGATGAACTGCAGATTGTCCCAATCTACCAGTTTGGAAATTAAGTTTTCAAAGGTTGAAAATGATTTTTGTGAAATTTTGCTGCAGAAAATTCTGGTATAGAAATGTCTGTGTTCTGCAAATGAGATCTGGTGTTTTGTGCATTCCTAGTATGCAATAGTTTGGCTCTTTGAAAAACATGATACATTCAGGGAGATTCAATAAAAGTTCCTGTTGTTAAAAATAGTGCTAATTTTGCCCCAACCAGTCAGCTATTATTCAACATTTGAAAGCTAACATCTGATTGTTGGGGCAAAATTAGCACCATTTTAAATGATAAGCAGGGCTATGTACCAAGAGCCGTTAGGGGCTATGTACCGGAGTCACTATCGCTCTCTATTGCCCCCTTTAGGCAATGCACTGAGTTGATAGTGGCTCTCAGTCCATTGCAAATGGATTTTCCTTTTGTGAATCTTTAACACCAGCTATCTGCTGCCAATAGAGAGCGATAGTGACTCTCGGTTATCCCTAAGATCTTTTATTCTTTTTAACCCTGATTATGTTTAACAGTACACACGACACTATGGGACTTTTGCACCTTGTTTACACAACATTTGTAAAGTGTTGACTTACATGTTGGGTGTAAAACAATAATATTCCACATGCAGGAAATAATGTTTTTTTCTGCAATGGCATTACTTTCAGTAGATGGTCAAATAAATAGGAATGGAATAGGCTGCAAAACTAACCATAAGAACATAGTTAGGCATTGTGCAAGTCAAGGCAATAGATAATTTGAAGAAAGGTAATTAAAAGTCGTCTCATAAGTGAGAGCTATTTTTACAATGTAATACCAGGAAAATGTAAGATAGGCATAAGGAAAAAGTAGAATTGGATAACTATCCAAAAGGGAATGTCCACCTCCCAAATTAAATTTGTATTTAAGAACACCCCCCCAAAATATACAAACTTATACATCTCAGAACCGATTGTACATGGCCGATTTTCATCTCCCGTCCCCTCTCCGGAGCTTTCACACATTCACAGAGAAATATTTTCAGGGGGTGTTCTGCCAAAAACAAAATCACCCCTTCCTAATTTGTACTGGATACCAATTTTATTTAGAGCTTCCTACAGTAATATTGAACTAGTTGTAAAAAGCATCATAATTCAACACTATACATTAAACCAAAAAAAAATCATCATATGGCTAGCTCTTTTATCTCTGGCTAGCCCTTATTATACAGTATATTGTCTATACATTCATAGGTGTTCTGCCTACTGTACATACAAATTTGATATTGGGGAGGACATGCCCTTTAATTACTTTAGTTCCCAATTGTTATCAAAACTGATAATTAAAATGAACTAATGATTAATTAAAGGATAAGTGCACTTAAAATCAAGTTATGTTCATTAGGAAGCTGCAGCTTTAAAAATACCATTGCCATTTTTTTTTTTTACCTATCCCCTCCAGAGCCCAGCTTTGTGCCGTGGAAGTTGCTGACATCTTGTTACTGGTTTTCTGAATGTTAAGCTCCGCCCCTCTGAGATTTCTTCTGCTTTCTCCTGCTTGAGCCTCAAACAGTAATGCTTGTGAGTTCCGTGCATGTGCACGGAACTCACAGGCATTACTGTTTGAGGCTCAAGCAGGAGAGTGCATGGAACTCACAGGCATTACTGTTTGAGGCTCAAGCAGGAGAGTGCATGGAACTCACAGGCATTACTGTTTGAGGCTCAAGCAGGAGAGTGCACGGAACTCACAGGCATTACTGTTTGAGGCTCAAGCAGGAGAGTGCATGGAACTCACAGGCATTACTGTTTGAGGCTCAAGCAGGAGAAAGCAGAGGAAATCTCAGAGGGGCGGACCTTAACATTCAGCAAACCAGTAACAAGATGTCAGCAACTTCCAAGGCACAAAGCTAGGCTCTGGAGGGACATAGGTAAAAAAAAAATATGACAACGATATTTTTAAAGCTGCAGCTTCCAAATGAACATAACTTGATTTTACACTGCACTTATCCTTTAATGAAATTAACACAGAAAGGATAAAGAATGATAAGGAGTAGTGATGAGTCTGACAGGTTACTTTGCATGAGTTCCTAAACTGACTTTAAGATTTATTCATCCTAATATATTTATTATTAAGTACACGTGTTGAGGATATGGTCATACAGATAACGATGTATGAGAGTACTTCACCCAGCAAGGGGAGCAGAACATATTCCTATACCCTTTGTTATTTTCTCAAAACACACCCATTTGTTAGTCCATCCTCATTCCTCAGAGCATGAAATATTCCAAATATGCCCTTTAATCACCCTAGCTTGGTCTTGGTTCCATTCCTATGAAGATGACATCTTTTGGTATTCATCTGTGCGACTTTGCATCCAAACTTGGACATAGAATTCCCACGGTGCTACCCTATTCAAGTTGGAAGCTATCAGCCATGAATATTCTGCAATGAAAACAATATCTAATGACTGTAACTTTTCATAAGCTATGTACTAACTTGTAACCATAAGCTTATTGACAATGTATATTTTTTTCATTGTTATACTGCTCTTTATGGACCCTATTTATAAAGGCATGGTATTGCTAAGTAGTGATACCGCAGCTTTAACAATTGGCAATTTTAAGACCATGGTCATAAATTTATGACCGCTCAGTCATAAAATATCATGCGGTAGCAAACCGCAATTGTATTGTATGATTGCAATCGTAAATGTACGACCACAGCCATACTTCTATGTTAAACCCGCATGTTTTTTAATAGGGCTCTACATACCCCGTATTGGGTATCTCAGACTTTTCAAATGAACCTGGTTTTCGATTCGGAACTGCCGGTTTGGGAAACCCCAAATTTTTGGTATTTACGCTCGATAAATCAATAACTGAATATTAGAAAATCAAAAATGAAAAAATGATACCAAAAAATTTTTTGAAAATCGAAAAATTGTATTCCAAACTATGGAAAATTCAGATTCAATTGGGGTTAAATCGGATTTTCGGAAACTAAATAGGACCCGCAGAATCATTGTCAGATTCCTTCATCTCTAAGTAGATGAACCGTGATGATGAAATTCCTCATTGGGTGCTGAGGAAATAAAGATTAATAGCTTCCCTTCCCCTTTTAGTAAATTAAATTGACTTGCACTAAAAAAGACTTGTGCCAAGCTGGTGAAAAACGTAACCAATATTATAAGACAAACAATATTGCATTGTAGAAATTACAGACTGATAACCTCAATAGTAGGGAATACATTTCAGGGAATATTAAGAAATATTTTTCAGAAATATATTATAGGTGAAAAACTGATTACAGGGTCAATATCGTGTTATGAACGATCACTTGTGTCAAAAAAATCTGATTAGACTGCATGAGGAGAAACAAGGAACCTGAGACAGAGACAGAGGAAGGCAGTGGAGGTGATAGATTTGAGTTTGCGCTTCTGTTCCTAATAAATGATAAATGCACAAGTTTAAAACTCCAATGTGGAAAAAAATATCCTGCTTTTTTTAAGAAACATTTAGAACTGCAAATATTTTGAGGTTTATTGTTAGTGATTAGAGCTGGCCGAAACTCACCAGTTTCATTACGTTTTCGGGAAAATACAGAAGATCCTAAAATCCGAAAAAAGGCCGAATTCTCAATTACTATCTAATGTTAGAGGCTATTATCGAGGATTATTGAAAATAGCCTTGAACGTTTGATAATCTACGAAAATACGATCAGAGACTACTCAAGGTTTCTAATCGTATTTTCGATAATCCTTGAACGTTTGATAATTATAGAAAATAGTCTCCGGAATCCCGAAATCTGGATTCGGATTCGGATTCGGATGGATCATTTGAATTTCATAACAAAGGGGTTCCGTGTTGGATCCAGGTCCAATTCGGACCCGGATCCCATCTCTATTAGTGATTTAACTTACAGTACAAGTAAATCTCTATAAATTTAATTAATGCATTTGAAATAGTGGGGTCTTAAAGTGGGTACAGATCTGGATGTGTCAGATGCTATGGAATCTCCCCTTTTTTAAGTAGCAATTTCCATTGCTTGCCATCAGCCCCCTGTGCTAAGGTATAGGGATTGTAAATAATAGGGACCTGCAATACCAGCAGCAAAAATGTCCCAGTAGGCAAACCTTTTTGTTTCCTCCAATCCAGGCGCAATTTTCCAAGTAAGTAAAGGTATAAGTGTATTCAATCATGTAAAGTTCATAAGTAGGCACACTCACTTAAGTCTTCAAGAAATATTCATTTATTCTAGTGCTGAAAAACAAAAACGCCAAATATACACACAACGTTTCGGGGGGTTTAGCCCCCTTCCTCAGGTGTATTTGGCGTTCTTGTTTTTCAGCACTAGAATAAATGAATATTTCTTGAAGACTTAAGTGAGTGTGCCTACTTATGAACTTTACATGATTGAATACACTTAAAAAAGCTTTTAAAGGCCAACTTCAAACTTAAATTGCTGTAGTTAAACATTTCCAATTTAATCTGTATGCTGCAGACGCACTACTACAAAGCCAACGACATTTCAAGATAATTAATTATTTAATAATTAAGTATTTTATCCAATTGGGAAAATGAGAAGACAAGTAAAGCATAAAAGTCAAAAGATATACTGTACATGGTATTATTCAATATATTTGGTTACATGCATTGCTGGTAATAATAATCTGAGGCCATGACATCTGACGTTACATGACATCAGACATCAAAAAGGACACACTTAACATTAATACTATGTCCATTTCATGATAAGGGCAAACAGACAATTAACTATTCAGTGCATAGGCAGGACTCTTGTGTAAAATGTCATATCTGCTCACGTGACTCACTAGAGCAATGTTAATAGAATATCAAGTTACAATGTTGTTCCTTACATTCAGTTAGAAAGGATTTTTGGATATTTTGCTTATGGCAGATTTCTTGAGGGGGGGAGGTGTTTAAGAAAAACGTGATTAGATGAATGGATTCAGCTGCTGGCGGAATAAATTGGCAACTAGCAGCTGAGCCATCGCGCTACTCTTACCTATCCGAGCAAGGCACACATTTCCTGGATGGTTGGGGTGGAACTGGCTCCACCCCAGGTCTGTCCTGAGAGAAAGAGGAGAGGGGCTGGTTGTACAGTGGGTTGACTTGGGGGAAGTCAGAAATACGTCTCTAAATTTTGATAATTAAAATATTTTAGCCTTTTGTCACATCTCACTAAAATTTTATTTTCTTTCACAATTTCAAAATGTGCAATGTCGCATTACTTTATACTGCATAAATAATAGAACAACATTATGAGAAAAAGGTATAAAATACTAGGTATAAAAACATTTCATAGAAGTTCAGCATTAAGAATTCAGATGTGTATTAACCGATTAACCCCCTGCTTGAGAAAGGACGTTAGTCCGAAACATGTAGCACACATGTTTGGTCAGAGAAAGTCAACTATTTTTCACAGCTTGGAGTCTGTGCATTTCGTAAGCTACACTTATACCTTTACTTATCTATGATATAGGGAGTCGGCAACGGCTGAAGGAAATGTCCCAGTCCCAAACGTTCTGCCTATGCTTTACATATGGAGAACGCTTGGGACTGTGTTTAGCCTGATCTTTAAATGACTGACAGAACCTTAAAGATCTTTACTGTGTGCATCCAGCTTTAGAGCTAATATGTTTATATGTAAACAAGGCTAGCACATAACTGGAATAAATATCCTATATTCCCATCCATCAAACAAAGGATTACAATAGTCAACATGGACTATGTCAATAGAATTTCTGCTTAAAATATTGAAAAAATCATTCTTTAAAGTCTTCTAATCCAAACGGCAATTTCTAGGCATAAGGGGACCTAAGTCAACTACTAGAGCATTGAGAGGGTGAAGGGCGCCATTTAAAGTTTGTTTTCTTTTAAAAGTTTGGGAGCCTTATCAGCCATAGAGAATGTTACCAATCTAGTTTCTTGTAGCCTCCCTGTTTGTATTCAGTATCATAATCTACACAAAGAAATGTTAAAGGAATAGTTCACTGCAATAATTAACTATTCCTTTACTATATTGATTAAAAACCTGGAGGTTATGGATTTATGCCTTACCTCCCATTTTTCAATCAATTATTGGAGAGCCAGGAACGAAGATACCAAAGCTTACCTTTCGCGCGATCCATCGTGGCCACTCTGAAATTCCTGACCGCTTCCTGCTTCTGTTCCGCTACAGCGTGCATTATCCGGCATGCGCGTTTTAGCAAAACAGAAGCAGGAAACAGTCGGACCTGTCAGTGAAGCCACGCTGGATCACGCAAAAGGTAAGCTTTTGGTGTCTTCTTTCCTTGCTCTTGGACAATTGATTGAAAAACGGGAGGTAAGGCATGGCTCCTTAACCTCCCGGTCTTCAATCAATGTAGTAAAGGAATAGTTCACTATTGCAGTGAACTATTCCTTTACTGCAAGAGAAGGCTGAAGGGAAGTTTTAGTTTGGAAGGTGGCACAAAAATGACTAGAACCAGTCATGAGTCCAAACACAAATTTTTCTGCTATTTTGGGGTTCCAAGACTAGAGATGAATGAAAAATTTCTGTTTTTCATTATAACTTTTTCATTTCCAATTTTCTAATATTCGATTTTTCTAATGTTCAGTCCCAAAGTTCAAAAATTCCAAATGATCCACAGATTTTTCTAACCTTCAGTTTTGAATCAAAACCATCAGGGTTATTCAATAAAAGTTCTTATCGTTAAAAATGGTGCTAAATTTGCCCCAACCAATCAGATGATAGCTTTCAAATGTGAAATAACATCTGATTGGTTAGTGCAAAATTAGCACGATTTTTAATGATAAGAACTGTTATTGAATAACCCTACAGGTTTGTTTAGAAACCAGGATTTATCACTATTCAAGACTAACGTTTGTGCAACCATCAAGGCTGATTATTTGCTTTTATATCCATAGGGTTTTTGGAAAGGTTAAAATTTATGAGGTTTAATGTTTTAACCTTTTCAGCCTAATTAAATGTAAAACAAGATTTTATCAAGTTTTTACTTTTTAGTACCTAAAAGGCCGATGCACAGAGGGGCATAGCATGAAAAAAGGTCTTAAGATCACACTAACTGATGTAATAGCAAGGGCTTAAGGTTGGTTTTACAGTGGCTATTGAGGTTTTGTAAAACTTACCTACTCACCTGCCACAGCCGATGTACTAAAACAATAATGATAACTTATAGCTTAACGTTGCCTATAAAGGTGCGTGAATGGACCAAGATCCACTATGGCTTTATTTACTTCGGAATACATTAGCACCGCAGAATGATAGTAGCTCTTGGTGCATCGCCTGGCCAGTCTCTAAATGAATAGAAATGGAACTGATTGAATTTTATCCAGTGAGCCCATGCCATTACCTTGGTCACAAAATACTGCACAGGGTTTATATTTTGTGGCTGCATCAATACTTTATGACCACACTGTATAATTCTGTCTGCATCACAAAATACCAATACCGCATTTTGTGACTTGTGAGCTGGGAGTATCTCTATTAAGTTATCATTATGGTATTCAATTTTTTTTATTTTGAATATTAAAATAGAGATTGGCATTTAAATGGGAATAAACTTTTGTTTAACCTTAACAACACACATGCATTTTAAGATAATATTCCAGTAAGTTGCATTTAGTGAGAATTGGATTCTGCAAATAAGAAGGCTTCCATGTTGTTGACAGTACTCGTTTCTTGTCTATGTAGTCTTCCAACAGCATTGTGAGATTCATGACCCCATTATTAACTGTTTCTATGCACAAATTGCTTTCTATACAGATAATTCCACATCAGTATGGAAGCTCCTACGATTTACTTACCAGAAAGCAAGATTGGCACTACAAAAAGCCTAGAAAGAAACAATACTAAATACTGATTTTACATTTCTTAAAGTTTGTTAATGTACAAACTTGCTGTATATGGCCTCTGGTTGGACAATGGTCTAATGCTTTCTTTTTAGAAAGACAGATTACATGAGGTTGCACATGTAAATCTTCAGACTTTTATTTTTTACAGAGTTTCTAATATTCTGTTTCTTACATTCATGCTGGGTAAGAAATTAACTGCAAAGATTACTTTTCTTTTATATATGAAAAGCAAAGAAAATGTGTAATTGTAGGGACAGCAGTAAAGATGTCCGAACTTCGCAAAATCCGGTCCGCTCCAGGATCCACGAATTTTCGAAAAAATTCGAAAATCCGCGAGCGGACCCATAAAAATCCTCGGAAATACGAGAAATCCTTGTAATTTCAAAAATTTTCAAAAATAATAGAAATCCTCGTAATTTCGAAAAATTTCGCAAATACGAGAAATCCGCGGTTCGGAAGTCCGGAAGGCGGAAAATCCGGAAAAATCCGCCGTTCGTGAACTGGATATATCCGCGGCGGATCCAGATTCGGATCCGCGAACCAGCCATCCCTAGACAGGAGTTTGAAATATGATTGCAATGACAATGTACTAAAATCCCTGTTCTGTGTCAGAGAGATGCAGGATCTCAAAGCTGTAATATGATTGGCAGTCAGCTTCTAGGGGGAAAGGCTGCAGCTTCCGTGTTTTGATCTGCTGTGTGTGTGAAGTGCACTGTGTACACAGAGCTGGATTATGGGAGATGACCCCAATTACCCACAAGTCAATTTCATAAATAATCTAGCAGCCACAGCAAAGGGAATGGTGAAACACAGATTGTTGTATATTTGTGAATGTACTCACTCTCTCTATTGTGACAATTTTCTCTGGTGACTTTAGTTCCTTTTTAACGATTGGTAATTAATTTACCAACACGGTTGTTAAAGGGCCACAGCATCTGTATGTATCATTACTTAAAAAGTAGATTAAGCCTTAATTAATAAACAAAAAATGTCTTAGTATTTTTTGGGTGGGGGTACTTTTTATGTTCTTTTCCATTTCTCTAGCTTACTGTTTATAGTCCAAGGAAAGGTAATTTTTCTTTTAAAGAGTATTTCCACCAAAAAATAGGACTCCCTTACAATTTACATGCATGTACATACATTGTAAGGGAGCATGGATGGGGTCGGCACCTGGCAGAGGAATGGGATCACGGGTAAGTTAGTTGTGTCCCTCCCGGCTTAATTGAGGTTGAATTAATGGTTTAAATGAAGAACAGGAGGTAAGACATACATAGCTCCTTTACCTCCCATTCTTTAATTAAATTATAATACACAAGTGATCTTCTTTAACATAGGACCTGAAGTGGGTTATATCCTTATAAAAAAAGATGAGTGATTTTTATAAGGATATATTCCACTACAGCTCCTCCAAACATAAACAGCTGATATGGGCTAAAAAAAACAACAAACTTACCTGCAAACCTCGCTCCGCCGGAGCTGCAAACAGACACCGCTAACCGAATAAACCCAAAAGCCCGGCATAAATCAACGAACAAGTGCACGCCGCAATTGAAGGGCAGACATGCGCACTCTACCAACGGAAGCCGAAACCAGTACTGGCGCGCATGCGCAAATGGCACATAACAACGCCGCGCAATGGATCAATCTACAGGAAATCGGCAGGGGGAAACAACCTACTAAAAAAATGGAACAAACTACCCGAAATTTAAATAATACATAAAACAAACACAACAAAGCTAAATAATATATAAATAAAATGCAAATAATAACAAAAAACTCAAAACAACTTATAAACTAAAATTAACCAATAAACTAAAATAAAAAGCACACCTATATCTGTTGTATTCAATTAGATCAACTGGACTTGAAATGTAGTTCTTGGAGACGTTTCGCTAGTCATCCGACTGGCTTTCTCAATTCAGAATGACTTGTACAAGAATCTGTGGCAATTATGTACCCTGGAAAATCCCAATTAGCATATCACAGCCAGGTGTTAAGGGTGTGATTAGATAGTGGCTAAGAGGTGTTATAGGAACGCCCAGAGTAAGGTGTTAAAACAGCATTGTATATGGCAGACAGTTGGTGTCGAACCCCCCCACCTCTATTTAGGCTTGGTTTCTTTATTTTCACATAAATGGCCTCCTTAACACCTGTCTGCTTTAAACCGAACAACACACTGGGGCAGCAATTGGTACATCCGAAAGACCCAATACCAAAACACAAGAAAAGCGACATCATATATGCAGTGCAGTGCAGTGAAGAATGCTCTGATTGTATGTGGGGGAGACCAAACAGCAACTGCATCAACGTATGGCCCAGCAAGAAGAGCCAATTCCTGGGTCAGGACTCAGCCGTGTATCTGCATCTTAAGGATAAAGGACATACCTTTGAAGATTGTAATGTTAACATACTGGCGAAGGAACGTGACTGGTTCAAGAGAGGTGTTAAGGAGGCATTTATGTGAAAATAAAGAAACCAAGCCTAAATAGAGGGGGGGGGTTCGACACCAACTGTTGCCATTACAATGCTGTTTTAACACCTCTCTGGGCGTTCCTATAACACCTCTTAGCCACTCATATCAATCACACCCTTAACACCTTGGTGTGATATGTAATTGGGATTTTCCAGGGTACATAATTGCCACAGATTCTTGTACAAGTCATTCTGAATTGAGAAAGCCAGTCGGATGCTAGCGAACGTCTTCAAGAAACTAAACTTCAAGTCCAGTTGATCTAATTGAATACAACAGATATACCATGACCTGGATGAATGAGAACCTTCACAAGCAAAAAGCACACCTATATTAATAAACCAAACCAAACCTCTCACAGCAAAGCAAAATCACCACAAAGAAACAAAGCAGTTGGATACAAAAGGAAAACAATTACAATTCAATATACAAAGAAAATTAACATAAAATAAAAGAAACAACACAAAACTAATTTTAATTTACACTTTTTATTAATTTTTACCATCATTAACGTCTTATTTAAAATATAACAACTTGTGTATTATAAGAAATAATGCGCCCCATTACAGTGTTAATATACGGCAATTACGCCTCCTTGGCGTTCCCTGACCTGTATAAAAGCATTTTATATGGTCAGGGAACTCCTCGGTGGCGTAATAGCCTTATATTACACTGTAAGGGGCGCATTATCCCTTATATAATAAGTTAAGTCATATTTTTTGGTGGAGATACCATTTAAAAATTTCCAAGGCATTTATTTCCTGGTAAAAACTGTCAGAATGTCAGTGTTTGTTCCTCCGTCTTTTTACAAAGGAGATAAATTTTAGCAGGTGAGTTTGTACTGACACAGAAACAAAATCTCAGCAGACAAAAACCCACCATAAAAGATATAAGGTGAATTTGTCATCAATAATGGATAAAATGGAGTCTGTAGACTGAAAAAGTATAGAATGGCACATATTAGGTTGGATAATTTCTAATGAAATTTGCTGCTGAATAGAGATGTAATGTGGGTTTGAATAGAACCTGGTTTCGAAGCAAATCTGAAGGTTTCGAAGTCCTGACGAAACTTTCAGAACTCCCGGATTTCACGGAACCCGGATTTTGCAAATTTACGATTTTTATTGAAATTTCGATAATCATCGAAATCCAAAATAGATGATTATCGAAATCGAAAATTGAAACCACGAAACAAAAGTAATGATCAATTTCGGTAACCTTCCAAAGTAGCGATCGATTTCGGAAACTCACGAAAATGTAAACAGCCCGATCGCGAGGAAAGATAGTTTTAAAATAAGTTTTGGTTCTATTTACAGGTTCCCACCGACCATTCCCCAGGTCTCTGTGTCATTTACAGTAACCTACTATTACTATTTGTCCCTCAAAATGGACAGAAACTTTCAAAAAAAAAATTTCTCATAGACTTCTATGGGTTTGTTTTCAAATTTTTAGAATTTCTAAATTTTCAGAAAATTCGAAAACAGAACGAAACTCGAACATCTCTACTGCTGCATAGAGATGATTGAAACTGGCAAGTCTCATTTTAACAGTGGAATCAGATTTTTCGATCTCAAATTTCAAGTATTCAATAATATTTTTCAAATATAAAAAATATTATGATTCGAATCACAACAAGTCTGTTTTGAAACCGAGATTTATCACAACGAACTGGTTGTGGGTCATAACTACTAGTTTAGCATGACTACACCTGGATAAAAGCAAAGGGTAACTTTTTTATTTGAAAAGTTACTGGCTCTATTAGTGCGGAGGGTTTCAAATGTGCAAGCAGGAAATATTAACTCTCATAATCGACTGTAGTTACAAATATGGCTGTGGAATAAATGTGTTACAATACCATAGTTCTGCAGAGTCAATTTCACTAAAATCCCACCCATTAACGTCTGTCTAATAAAGTTATGTGTTAGTCTGGGCTGTAAGAAAGTTTTGTTTTAGTTTTGATTATTATTGCTGCAAAGTTATGGAAATGTGCACTGTTTTTAGTCTTTTAAAAGTTAAAGAGCATGTCCACCCCATTTAATCATTTTTGTTATATAGTAGGTCTACCTCCCCCAGCCCCAACCGCTATTATAGATTTTCAGAAACTCCCCCGACCTCTACTTACCTTCCCTCTTTCCTCTGGCATACTGTCCCGGCCCTCTGCTTGCATGAAGCTGCAAGCAGGGGGCCGGACCTGGAGACGCATCCCTGATTGGCTGAGAGGCTGCCAATTACAGATGCAGCTGCCAGCTGCACAGAACGCCGTGGGAGAGAGGAAAGGTAAGTAGAGTTCGGGGGAGTCTCTGGAAAATCTATTATAGCAGTTGGGGCTGGGGGAGGGAGACCTACTATATAACAAAGGGAATATACACTAGGGGGAGGGAGAGAAAAACGGGTGGTAGACGGAGGGAGAGGGAGGGGGGAGAGGGCTGCAGTGCACATGGCAAAATTCTATATAATTTAAATCCTATATGGACTCTGCCAGGCTCCTGGTGGACAGTTTTTGGGACTTTGGAGGGGCATAGCAGGGCAGCCATTTGGAGCTGGGATATCCCTTTATTATTTAGGAATCGATGGTAATAAGGGATATAGGGAGGTCCTTAACATAGATGTAAAATATAGATTAGGGGGGTGGACATGCCGTTTAGAATTTAGAACAAATACCGCCACTGTTCTTTTTTGTACTTTTCTCTTCTTTCTTGTTTTTTTTTAATGAGAGAAAAACAATTCTTAATTCTTTTGATTTCTTCAGTTCTGTTACCAGCCTCACCTCATGTTTCAGCGAGAATCCTGTTGATTAAGAGCTTTTCTATCCGACTCCCACTGAGTGATTTCCAGTTCGAGATTTGAAGGGCCCTTGCAGGATAGTTTCCTACTTTGAATTAAATCCTTCATTTGTCATTGTTCTGCTTTTATCCTATCGCTGTGATTTTACCTATTTCCGATGATAGTTAATGTCTTTGGATTTTTGCACTTCACATTTTGCTTACTGCTTTAGATTTGACGTTGTTCATTAGGGATCTCCACGCCATTGTTTGTATAAAATGATATGCGTGCGTTATGACAAAACAAAGGGAAAATAAGCCTTTGAAATGAATGGGAGAAAATCAAGAAAACTATTTTTTATCAATGTCTGGGCATTTCATTACTTCCATAGTTTTAAGGAGAACTAAAATGAACATCAACTTACACAAAAGTCTAAAATACTAGACTAATAATGAACCTGGAGCAGTGAGGTAGGATTGATTATTTCTTCCTCATAATATAATTTTGAAGCAAACGTATAGTTTTCATCTGCCAGGTTAGTGTCCTGGGCTTTCGTGTATTAAAGGATAATACAATATAATATAATATACTTGAGCCTCAAACAGTAATGCTTGTGAGTTCTGTGCACACGAATGTTTGAGGCTCAAGCAGGAGAGTGCACGGAACTCACAGGCATTTCTGTTTGAGGCTCAAGGAGGAGAGTGCACGGAACTCACAGGCATTACTGTTTGAGGCTCAAGCAGGGAGGGCACGAACTCACAGGCATTACTGTTTGAGGCTCAAGCAAGAGAGTGCCGGAACTCACAGGCATTACTGTTTGAGGCTCAACAGAGAGTGCACGAACTCACAGCATTACTGTTTGAGCTCAAGCAGGAGAGTCACAGAACTCACAGCATTACTGTTTGAGGCTCAAGCAGGAGAGTGCACGGAACTCACAGGCATTACTGTTTGAGGCTCAAGCAGGAGTGCACGAAACTCACAGGCATTTCTGTTTGAGGCTCAAGAGGAGAGTGCACGGAACTCACAGGCTTACTGTTTGGGGCTCAAGCAGGAGAGTGCACGGAACTCACATGCATTACTGTTTTGAGGCTCAAGCAGGAGAGTGCCGGAACTCACAAGCATTACTGTTGAGACTCAAGCAGGAGAAAGCTGAGGATCTCAGGGGCGGAGCTTAACATTCAAAACCAGTAACAAGATGTCAGCAACTTCCAAGCACAAATCTAGGCCCTGGAGGGACATAGGTAAAAAGAAAATACGGCAACGGTATTTATAAAGCTGCAGCTTCCAATGAACATAACTGATTTTACACTGCACTTATCCTTTAAAGATAGTGCTGAAGCACTGGCAGAAGAAGTTTTCTTTGTGCTGTGCCCTTACAAAACAATATTGGGATTTATGTGAAATAAAGAACCAAGCCTAATAGAGTTGGGGGGTTCGACACCAACTGTCTGCCATGTACAATGCTGTTTTGAACACTTACTCTGGGCGTTCCTATAAAACCTCTTAGCCACTATCCAATCACACCCTTAACACTTGCTGTGATATGCTAATTGGGATTTTCCAGGTACTAATTGCCAAGATTCTTGTACAAGTCATTCTGAATTGAGAGATCCATTCATGACTAGCGAAACGTCTTCAAGAACTAAACTCAAGTCCAGTTGACCTAATTGAATTCAACAGATATAATATTGGGAGGTCAAATTATTTAGATTTAAGTGTTAAAAAAATAATAAAATAATAGTTCTCCTTTTAAAAAGTTTGAAAATGTAGAAAATCTGAAATCGGACCATTAAAGTCAATGAGGACAGATAGTTTGAAAAGTTTTAATTAAAATAATGTTAAAACAAAATAGTAACTTACTGTACATCACTCTGGCACCTGGGAATGCTCTGGGCTACACGTACAAATATCCACAAATATCCACAACTTGAAATAGCACTTCCTGCCGAGAAAGCCGTGTAGGCAAACGCGCCCAGCTGTTTGTGTCCTGCTTAGCTGTGTCCACTATGCACCTTTATAGTATATGCTGACTAAATATACTGACTATGGACCATAAGTATAGAAACTACTAGTCTATATGTGCTGTATTGACCTAGTCTTGGGGGGCGACCCTATGGCAGGATTAGAAGGATTTCAGATGTATTTTTATCTTTTTTTAACTGTTTTTCTTGTATATAATGTATGATATCACTGTTACTGATCCCCATATATGCACACTAAAGGGATTTTTATATAGTTTCACATATAACTAGTGTGCTTCAGTTCTTTCCTCTTTGCTTTAATATTATCTGACTCTTTAGCACCTTACCCCTTACTTTTGGGTTAATATAACAAAAATCTATATGTAACTGTCCTATATCAATTGTGCCTTAATAAATCATTCCTTCACACGTACTTTTGAACTCCATTCGTAATTATTTCTTGTCGGAAGATTCACTAAATCACTCAGACTTCCTGTATTTCTTGGAAGTATATTCAAATTTAGGTTTAAAGACTTCTACATTTTTCCATACACAGAATTGAGTATTCGCAAAACATTTATATTTCTCCCAGACCCTTATTTGATTCCTGTATATTCGATAAGTTCTGAAAATTGAATTGTTTGATAATAATCAATCTTTTCCACAAATTTCTATATATTCCAAAAATCAAAGCACGAATTCCTTGATTAAAATTCCACGGCTTCAAAAAATTGAACACAAATCCAAAATTTGGAGTCCGTTCAGATCGTAAAATCCAATTCCAAACCGGTGCTGAATGGGTAACAACTGGGTGAGTACACTAAAGCTAGGTACACACCTAGCGACTGTTGGTTGCGGCAAAAGCAGCCACATCGCACAGTTCCCACACCGATCATGCGGTCCATAGAGGACGAGGTTTTCCACCATTGTCCGATCGTCCTTTCGTCCGATTCGGACGAACGATCGGTTGGACATGGCTGTATTCGGATGTGATAATTTTGGTCCGATCGACCGATACCACTGAACTATCGTCGATCGACCGAAATTACTCATCGTGTGTACCCAGCTTAAGTGTGCCTGAAAAAACTGGGTAAAGGAGTAGAGCAAATGGTGCATGAAGAAATTGCTAGAATTAAATTTGTCTGGCCTGTTCTATGGGGAAAGGGATTTACCAGGAAAGTAACATACTGTACTGTAAAAAACAACATTTTCTGCCTCCCATTTATTTAATGCCTGATATTAGACTTTTCTTCGTAAACGTATATTGAAAGTGATTTATCTTCCTCACTTAAAAAAAATAAAGTCAATTCATTCTCTGACATCTGTCAATGTCTATGCTTTATTACAATGAATTACCTTTTAACTGCCATCAATCTCAACAAACACTTGCATGCAAAATGGAAAATGATTAGTTACATATTTAATGACCAACACTTTTCATATTTAATAGAAGTTCCTTGGAATAAAAAATGACTGTTTTGCCTTTCAGTTACCCTGGCCGTACACTAGAAAATTACCTCCAAATTTTGGGAATCGATGTACGAGCAATGTTAGAGTGACGTTGGTACAACCGCCTGGCCCGATCCTTTTGCAATAGACTTTTTTAAGGCAACTGTGCGTTGTTTCCCGACTCCTTTTGCCCAGGGCATAACCAATGAGAAGACATGCTCTGCAATAAGCTCTTTTGCTGATTGGATAATCCAGACTGAAGAGGAAGCAGAGCTTGGACAATACAACTGTCTTTTAATCACAAATGTGTTCAGCCACTAGTCAAGACAAAGACATTGACGTCACATTTATTGAGTTCAAGGTAAAACCTACATTATTTGGTAAACAGAAATAACATTAAGAAGGATGAGGGGATGAAGATACAATAAATAAAATTTAGAAATTTATGTGATGGAGCAAAATTGAATTTACTCCTTACCCAGGACAAAGTCCCTGGGCCTATCTCTCCCCTGTATTAGGAAGGGGAGGAGAGATAAATTCCCCCACACACCACTATCACCCCACACCCTGAGTCTTGTAAACATGAATTCAAACAGTCTTTTTTTTTACCATCCACGTGATCAACTAAAGATCGTTCTTTCTTCTTTAACACTTTCCATCGGCTGAAGAGTTGATGATTATACTGTGCATTTGATTAGGCTAATCGAATATAATCGATTCGGAAAGGAAATCCAATTGCAAGCAGGAAAAGGAAGGAATTTCATTTCTATTTTTTTTGGTTAAAAAAGCAAATGCGTCATCGTTGGCTTTCTCCGTCTTGGTAATACAAGACTGGGTAATGGATCTCATGTGTCTTGAGAAAGGACCTGACTGTCTGAAATATGTCGTGGTTGGCACTATAAGCACGTTTGTTTATAGCAATACCTGTGGGGTGTTCTCACTTTTATTTTGAATTATTCCATTACCTGATGAAGACGGTATAGCCCTCGAAAGCTTGTCAACAAAACAAACTGTCAACAAACAAACTGTTCACAGAACTCTTATTTTAAATATCTATATATTGGACTAATGGTGCACTACAGTAATTTTCTGTACTGTGAACACCTAGGAACTTTCTTTATCAGTGACAGAGCTGTCTCATAGCAAAGAAAGAGTGAGAAAGATGTAAACTCCTTCCCCTCTATCTCTCTGGTCGGTACATTTGTAGATGGGTTTTTTTTTCTTTTTCATTTGAATTTTTTTGTGTACTTTGTTACTGAGAACGTTGTGTTTAGTTATATACTATGGGAAAAGTGATTTGCCATACAGTGTGCTCTTCACAAAAGAGTTTTATTCCTGGCTGGATTAATAATGTCTTGTTGTGATGCCATAGCCCCAGGGGCAATGATCAACAGGTAAATGTAAGCGAGTCCCTAAATAAAGGTTGTGTCGGCAGGATGGTTACTTATGTAGTGGCTGATAGTGTACTGGTTAAAGGCACTGCCTTTGGCATGGAAGATCAGGGTTCGGGACGTTTGGCAGCCGATGTCAACATTTTGCAGAAGCTGTCAGCTTCAGCAGCCTGTGGTCATTTGTTAAAGGTAAAAAAAGAATTAAGGTGTCTGGTCTTCCTTCTTACCTAGAAAATGTGCTTTTTGAAATCATTTTTGAGAGTCCTTTAATTTCTCATGTCAAGAACGGTGAAAGGCAATAGAATATTCTTGGTAATCTATTTCCTATTTTATCTTTTGATTTGTATATTTTCAAATGTACCATCTATGAATATCATACGTGTTAAAGTCAAGTCAAATAGGTAAATCTTTGAGATGACCCAAATAACTGCCCCACTTTAGTAAGGAAAGAAAAAAGAAAAGTGGTACAGAGTGTGCAACATCGGGGAGTAAAATCAGATGGAATGCGATGTAGCATTGACTTAGTTCTAACATTTGGAAAAGAACCTAGGAAGCTTTTTAAAAAATGCTGCCATGTGGGCAAATCCCAATATAACAAGATTATTATTAGGCTATAATAATTAGGTTAAACCATATCAGTACAGCGTTTCTAAAATTACAAGACAAATGAAATTCTGTATGGTAGATATTGTTTAAATAACTGAATGTCATTGCTTTTGGAGCAGGAGAAACTGAAGGTCTTTTTTTATAAAGGATAAGACACAATGCAACATTATTTATTAAGTCTATACACTTTTTAATGGCACGGACATTAACAAACTAACATGGTTAGCCTTCTGAATGCTTTATAGAAAGATTCTGGAATAATTTTATTTACAGAGGTTATAGACTATTTAATAATTAGATAAGTAAAAGAATTTGGGTTCATTGTGTATATAAAGCTACGTGTTATATAATGTATGTTCTAGATGTTGTACAATAGGGATGAACTGCAGATTTGTCCCAATCTACCAGTTTTGGAAATTAAGTTTTCAAAGGTTGAAAATGATTTTTTGAAATTTTGCTGCAGAAATTCTGGTATAGAATGTCTGTGTTCTGCAAATGATCTGGTAGGTTTGTGCATTCCTAGTATGCATAGTTTGGCTCTTGAAAAACATGATACATTCAGGGAGATTCAATAAAAGTTCCTGTTGTTAAAAATAGTGCTAATTTTGCCCCAACCATCAGCTATTATCAACATTTGAAAGCTAACATCTGATTGGTTGGGCAAAATTAGCACCATTTTTAAATGATAAGCAGGGCTATGTACCAAGAGCTGTTAGGGGCTTTACCGAGAGTCACTATCGCTCTCTATTGCCCCTTTAGGCAATGCACTGAGTTGATAGTGGCTCTCAGTCCATTGCAATGGAATTTTTCCTTTTGTGAATCTTTAACACCAGCTATCTGCTGCAATAGAGAGCGATAGTGACTCTCGGTTCATAGCCCTGAAGATCTTTTATCTTTTTAACCCTGATTATGTTTTTAACATAAACACCGACACTATGGGACTTTTGCACCTTGTTTAATCACCTTTGTAAAGTGTTGACTTACATGATTGGGTGTAAACAGAATAATTCCACATGCAGGAAATAATGTTTTTTTCTGCAGAATGGGCAGTACATTCTGTACGATGGCTCAAATAAATGGAAGGGAATAGGCTGCAAAACTAACCTATAAACATAGTTTGCATTGTGGCAATGTCAAGGCAATAGATAAACTTTGAAGAAAGGTAATTAAAAAAGTCGTCTCATAGTGAGAGCTATTTTTTACAATGTATACCAGGAAAATGTAAGATAGGCATAAGGAAGAAGTAGAATTGGATAAACATATCCAAAAGGGATGTCCACCTCCCAAATTAATTTTTGTATGTAAGAAACACCCCCCCAAATATACAAACTTATCATCTCAGAACCGATTGTACATGGCCGATTTTCATCCTCCCGTCCCCTCTCCGGAGCTTTCACAGCTTCACAAGAGAAATATTTTCAGGGGTGTTCTGCCAAAACAAAATCAACCCTTCACTTCTAATTTGTACTGGATACCAATTTTATTAGAGCTTCCCTACAGTAATATTGAACTAGTTGTAAAAAGCATCATAATTCATACATATACATTAAAACCATAAAAAAAATCATCATATGGCTACCCTTTTTATCATCTGGCTAGCCCTTAGTATACAGTATATTGCCTATACATTCATAGGTGTTCTGCTACTGTACATACAAAATTTGATATTGGGGAGGACATGCCCTTTAATTACTTTAGTTCCCAATTGTTATCAAAACGGATAATTAAAATAATGAACTAATGATTAATTAAAGGATAAGTGCACTGTAAAATCAAGTTATGTTCATTGGAAGCTGCAGCTTAAAAATACCATGCCATATTTTTTTTTTACCTATGCCCTCCAGAGCCAGCTTTGTGCCTGGAAGTTGCTGACTCTTGTTACTGGTTTGCTGAATGTTAAGCTCCGCCCCTCTGGATTTCTTTCTCTTCTCCTGCTTGAGCCTCAAACAGTAATGCTTGTGAGTTCGTGCATGTGCCACGGAACTACAGGCATTACTGTTTAGGCTCAAGCAGAGAGTGCACGGAACTCAACGCATTACTGTTTGAGGCTCAAGCAGGAGAGTGCATGGAACTCACAGGCATACCTGTTTTTTGAAGCTCAAGCAGAGAGTGCGGAACTCACAGGCTTACTGTTTGAGGCTCAAGAAGGAGAGTTGCAGGAACTCACAGGCATTACTGTTGAGGCTCAAGCAGGAGAGTGCATGGAACTCACAGGCATTACTGTTTTGAGGCTCAAGCAGGAGAAAGCAGAGGAAATCTCAAGGGGCGGAGCTTAACATTCAGCAAACCAGTAACAAGATGTCAGCAACTTCCAAGGCACAAACTAGGCTCTGGAGGGCATAGGTAAAAAAATATGACAACGTATTTTTAAGCGGCAGCTTCCAAATGAACATAACTTGATTTTACACTGCACTTATCCTTAATGAATTAACACAGAAAGGATAAAGAATGATAGGAGTAGTGATGAGTCTGACAGGTTACTTGTCGCATGAGTTCCTAAACTGACTTTAAGATTTATTCTCCTAATATTTTATTATAGTACACGTGTTGAGGATATGGTCTACAGATAACGATTATTGAGAGTACTTCACCCAGCAAGGGGAGCGAACATATTCCTATACCCTTTGTTATTTTCTCAAAACACACCCATTTGTTAGTCCATCCTCATTCCTCAGAGCATGAAATATTCCAATATGCCCTTAATCACCCTAGCTTGGTCTTGGTTCCATTCCTAGGAAGATGACATCTTTTGGTATCATCTGTGCGACTTTGCATCCAAACTTGGACATAGAATTCCCACGGCTACCCTATTCAAGTGGGAAGCACAGATGAATATTCTGCAATGAAAACAATATCTAATGACTGTAACTTTTCATAAGCTATGTACTAACTTGTAACCATAAGCTTATTGACAATGTATATGTTTTTTCATTGTTATACTGCTCTTTAGGACCCTATTTATAAAGCATGGTATGGCTAAAGTGATACGGCAGCTTTAAACAATTGGCAATTTAAGACCATGTCATAAATTATGACCGCCAGTCATAAATATCATGCGGTAGCAAACCGCAATGTATTGTATGATTGCAATCGTAAATGTACGACCACAGCCATACTCTATGTTAAACCCGCATGTTTTTTAATAGGGCTCTACATACCCCGTATTGGGTACTCAGACTTTTCAAATGAACCTGGTTCGATTCGGAACTGCCGGTTTGGGAAACCCAAATTTTTGGTATTTACGCTCGATAAATCAATAACTGAATATTAGAAATCAAAAATGAAAAATGATACCAAAAATTTTTTTGAAAATCGAAAAATTGTATTCCAAACTATGGAAAATTCAGATTCATTGGGTTAAATCGGATTTTCGGAAACTAAATAGGACCCCAGAATCATTGTCGATTCCTTCACTCTAAGTAGATGAACCGTGATGATGAAATTCCTCATTGGTGCTGTGAGGAAATAAAGATTAATAGCTCCTTCCCCTTTTAGTAATTAAATTGACTTGCACTAAAAAAGACTTGTCCAACTGGTGAAAAACGTAACCAATATTATAAGACAAACAAATTTGCATTGTAGAAATTACAGACTGATAACCTCAATGTAGGGAATACTTTCAGGAATATTAAGAAATATTTTTCAGAATATATTATAGGTGAAAAACTGATTACAGGGTCAATATGTGTTAGACGATCACTTGTGTCAAAAAAATCTGATTAGACTGCATGAGGAGAAACAAGGAACCTGAGACAAGACAGACAAGGAAGGCATGGAGGTGATAGATTTGAGTTGCCTTCTGTTCCTAATAAATGTAAATGCACAAGTTTAAAACTCCAATGTGGAAAAAAATATCCGGCTTTTTTTAAGAAACATTTAGAACTGCAAAATTTTGAGGTTTATTGTTAGTGATTAGAGCTGGCCGAAACTCACCAGTTTCATTACGTTTTCGGAAAAATACAGAAGATCCTAAATCCGAAAAAAGAGCCGAATTCTCAATTCCTATCTAATGTTAGAGGCTATTATCGAGGATTATTGAAAATAGCCTTGAACGTTTGATAATCTACGAAAATACGATCAGAGACTACTCAAGGTTTCTAATCGTATTTTCGATAATCCTTGAACGTTTGATAATTATAGAAAATAGTCTCCGGAATCCCGAAATCTGGATTCGGATTCGGATTCGGATGGATCATTTGAATTTCATAACAAAGGGTTCCGTGTTGGATCCAGGTCCAATTCGGACCCGGATCCCATCTCTATTAGTGATTTAACTTACAGTACAACGTAAATCTCTATAAATTAATTAATGCATTTGAAAATAGTGGTCAAAGTGGGTACAGATCTGGTAGTGTCAGATGCTGGAATCTCCCCTTTTTTAAGTAGCAATTTCCATTGCTTGCCATCAGCCCCCTGTGCTAAGGTATAGGGATTGTAAATAATAGGGACCTGCAATACCAGCAGCAAAAATGTCCCAGTAGGCAAACCTTTTGTCTCCTCCAATCCAGGCGCAATTTTCCAAGTAAGTAAAGGTTAAGTGTATTCAATCATGTAAAGTTCATAAGTAGCACCTCACTTAAGTCTTCAAGAAATATTCATTTATTCTAGTGCTGAAAAACAAAAACGCCAAATAACACACAACGTTTCGGGGGTTTTAGCCCCCTTCCTCAGGTGTATTTGGCGTTCTTGTTTTTCAGCACTAGAATAAATGAATATTTCTTGAAGACTTAATGGAGTGTGCCTACTTATGACTTTACATTATTGAATATACTCACCTGCAGTGGCACAGGTAATTAGTAGTGCACCTCAGAGTTCTGCCTGTCAGGATCATTGCACATGTTTGGAAACTAAAGGTATAAGTGTAGCTTCGAAATGCACAGACTCCAGCTGTGAAAAATAGTTGACTTTCTCTGACCAAACATGTGTGCTACATGTTTCGGACTAACGTTCTTTCTCAAGCACTTGAAAGGACGTTAGTCCGAAACATGTAGCACACATGTTGGTCAGAGAAAGTCAACTATTTTTCACAGCTTGGAGTCTGTGCATTTCGTAAGCTACACTTATACCTTTACTTATCTATGATATAGGGAGTCGGCAACGCTGAAGGAAATGTTCCCAGTCCCAAACGTCTGCCTATGCTTTACATATGGAGAACCTTGGGACTGTGTTTAGCCTGATCTTTAAATGACTGACAGAACCTTAAAGATCTTTACGTGTGCATCCAGCTTTAGAGCTAATATGTTTATATGTAAACAAGGCTAGCACATAACTGGAATAAATATCCTATATTCCCATCCATCACAAAGGATACAATAGTCAACATGGACTATGTCAATAGAATTTTGCTTAAAATATTGAAAAATCATTCTTTAAAGTTCTTCTAATCCAACGGCAATTTCTAGGCATAAGGGGACCTAAGTCAACTACTAGAGCATTGAGAGGGTGAAGGGCGCCATTTAAAGTTTGTTTCTTTAAAAGTTTGGGAGCCTTATCAGCCATAGAGAATGTTCCAATCTAGTTTCTGTAGCCTCCCTGTTTGTATTCAGTTCATAATCTACACAAAGAATGTTAAAGGAATAGTTCACTGCAATAATAACTATTCCTTTACTATATTGATTAAAAACCTGGAGGTTATGGATTTATGCCTACCTCCCATTTTTCATCAATTATTGGAGCCAGAACGAAGATACCAAGCTTACCTTTCGCGCGATCCATCGTGGCCACTCTGAAATTCCTGACCGCTTCCTGCTTCTGTTCCGCTACAGCGTGCATTATCCGCATGCGTTTAGCAAAACAGAAGCAGAAACAGTCGGACCTGTCAGTGAAGCCACGCTGATCACGCAAAAGGTAAGCTTTTGGTGTCTTCTTTCCTTGCTCTTGGACAATTGATTGAAAAACGGGAGGTAAGGCATGGCTCCTTAACCTCCCGGCTTCAATCAATGTAGTAAAGGAATAGTTCACTATTGCAGTGAACTATTCCTTTACGGCAAGAGAAGGCTGAAGGGAAGTTTTAGTTTGGAAGGTGGCACAAAATGACTGAAACCAGTCCTAGATCCAACACAAATTTTTCTGCTATTTTGGGGTTCCAAGACTAAGATGAATGAAAAATTTCTGTTTTTCATTATAACTTTTTCATTTCCATTTTCTAATATTCGATTTTCTAATGTTCAGTCCCAAAGTTCAAAAATTCCAAATGATCCACGATTTTCTAACCTTCAGTTTTAATCAAAACCATCAGGGTTATCAATAAAAGTTCTTATCGTTAAAAATGGTGCTAAATTTGCCCCACCAATCAGATGATGCTTTCAATGTGAAATAACATCTGATTGGTTAGTGCAAAATTAGCACGATTTTTAATGATAGAACTGTTATTGATAACCCACAGGTTTGTTTAGAAACCAGGATTTATCACTATTCAAGACACCGTTTGTGCAACCATCAAGGCTGATTATTTGCTTTTATATCCATAGGGTTTTTGGAAAGGTTAAAATTTATGAGTTTAATGTTTTAACCTTTTCAGCCTAATTAATGTAAAACAAGATTTTATCAAGTTTTACTTTTAGTACCTAAAAGGCGATGCACAGAGGGGCATAGCATGAAAAAGTTCTTAAGATCCACACTAACTGATGTATAGCAAGGCTTAAGGTTGGTTTTACAGTGGCTATTGAGGTTTTGTAAAACTTACCTACTCACCTGCCACAGCCTATGTACTAAAACAATAATGATACTTATACTTACGTTGCCTATAAGGTGCGTGAATGGACCAAGATCCACTATGGCTTTATTTACTTCGGAATACATTAGCACCGCAGAATATAGTAGCTCTTGGTGCATCGCCTGGCCAGTCTCTAAATGAATAGAAATGAACTGATTGAATTTTATCCAGTGAGCCCATGCCATTACCTTGGTCACAAAATACTGCCCAGGGTTTATTTTGTGGCTGCATCATACTTTATAGACCACACTGTAATTTCTGTCTGCATCACAAAATACCATACCGCATTTTTGTACTTGTGAGCTGGGAGTATCTCTATTAAGTTATCATTATGGTATTCAATTTTTTTTATTTTGAATATTAAAATAGAGATTGGCATTTAAATGGGAATAAACTTTTGTTTAACCTTAACACACACATGCATTTTAAGATAATATTCCAGTAAGTTGCATTTATGAGAATTGGATTCTGCAAATAAGAAGGCTTCCATGTTGTTGACAGTATCGTTTCTTGTCTATGTAGTCTTCCACAGCATTGTGAGATTCATGACCCCATTATTAACTGTTTCTATGCACAATTGCTTTCTATACTACGATAATTCCACATCAGTATGGAAGCTCACTACGATTTACTTACCAGAAAGCAAGATTGGCACTACAAAAGCCTAGAAAGAACAATACTAAATACTGATTTTACATTTCTTAAAGTTTGTTAATGTACAAACTTGCTGTATATGGCCTCTGGTTGGACAATGGTCTAATGCTTTCTTTTTAGAAAGACAGATTACATGAGGTTGCACATGTAAATCTTCAGACTTTTATTTTTTACAGAGTTTCTAATATTCCTGTTTCTTACATTCATGCTGGGTAAGAAATTAACTGCAAAGATTACTTTCTTTTATATATGAAAAGCAAAGAAATGTGTAATTGTAGGGACCAGCAGTAAAAGATCCAACTTCGCAAAATCCGGTCCGCTCCAGGATCCACGAATTTTCGAAAAAATTCGAAAATCCGCGAGCGGACCCATAAAAATCCTCGGAAATACGAGAAATCCTTGTAATTTCAAAAATTTTCAAAAATAATAGAAATCCTCGTAATTTCGAAAAATTTCGCAAATACGAGAAATCCGCGGTTCGGAAGTCCGGAAGGCGGAAAATCCGGAAAAATCCGCCGTTCGTGAACTGGATAAATCCGCGGCGGATCCAGATTCGGATCCGCGAACCAGCCATCCCTGACAGGAGTTTGAAATATGATTGCAATGACAATGTACTAAAATCCCTGTTCTGTGTCAGAGAGATGCAGGATCTCAAAGCTGTAATATGATTGGCAGTCAGCTTCTGAGGGGAAAGGCTGCAGCTTCCGTGTTTTGATCTGCTGTGTGTGTGAAGTGCACTGTGTACCAAGACTGGATTATGGGGAATGACCCCAATTCCCCACAAGTCATTTCATAAAATCTAGCAGCCACAGCAAAGGGAATGGTGAAACACAGATTGTTGTATATTTGTGAATGTACTCACTCTCTCTATTGTGACAATTTTCTCTGGTGACTTTAGTTCCTTTTAACGATTGTAATTATTTACCAACACGTTGTTAAGGGCCCCAGCTCTGTATGTATCATTACTTAAAAAGTAGATTAAGCCTTAATTAATAAACAAAAAATGTCTTAGTATTTTTTGGGTGGGGGGTACTTTTTATGTTCTTTTCCATTTCTCTAGCTTACTGTTTATAGTCCAAGGAAAGGTAATTTTTCTTTTAAGAGTTTTCCACCACAAAAATAGGACTCCCTTACAATTTACATGCATGACATACATTGAAGGGAGCATGGATGGGGTCGGCACCTGGCAGAGGAATGGGATCACGGTAAGTTAGTGTGTCCCTCCCGGTCTAATTGAGTTGAATTATGGTTTAAATGAAGAACAGGAGGTAAGACATACATAGCTCCTTTACCTCCCATTCTTTAATTAAATTATAATACACAGTGATCTTCTTTAACATAGGACCTGAGTGGGTTATATCCTTATAAAAAAGATGAGTGATTTTATAAGGTATATTCCACTACAGCTCCTCCAAACATAAACAGCTGAATGGGCTAAAAAAAACAACAAACTTACCTGCAAACCTCGCTCCGCCGAAGCTCAAACAGAACACCCTAACGAATAAACCCAAACCCGCATAAAACAACGAACAAGTGCACGCCGCAATTGAAGGGCAGACATGCGCACTCTACCAACGGAAGCCGAAACCAGTACTGGCGCGCATGCGCAAATGGCACATACACACGCCGCGCAATGGATCAATCTACAGGAAATCGGCAGGGGAAACAACCTACTAAAAAAATGGAACAAACTACCCGAAATTTAAATATACATAAAACAACACAACAAAGCTAATAATATATAAATAAATGCAATAATAACAAAAAACTCAAACAACTTATAAACTAAAATTAACCAATAAACTAAAATAAAAAGCACACCTATATCTGTTGTATTCAATTAGATCAACTGGACTTGAAATGTAGTTCTTGGAGACGTTTCGCTAGTCATCCGACTGGCTTTCTCAATTCAGAATGACTTGTACAAGAATCTGTGGAATTATTCCTGGAAAATCCAATTAGCATCACAGCCAGGTTTAAGGGTGTGATTAGATAGTGGCTAAGAGGTGTTATAGGAACGCCCAGAGTAAGTGTTAAAACAGCATTGTATATGGCAGACATTGTGGTGCGAACCCCCCCACCTCTATTTAGGCTTGGTTTCTTATTTTCACATAAATGGCCTCCTTAACACCTGTCTGCTTTAAACCGAACAACACACTGGGGCAGCAATTGGTACATCCGAAGACCCATACACAAACACAAGAAAAGCGACATCATATATGCAGTGCGTGCAGTGAAGATGCTCTGATTTGTATGTGGGGGAGACAAAACAGCAACTGCATCAACGTATGGCCCAGAACAGAAAGCCAATTCCTCGGGTCAGGACTCAGCCGTGTTCTGCATCTTAAGGATAAAGGACATACCTTTGAAGATTGTAATGTTAACATACTGGCGAAGGAACTGACTGGTTCGAGAGGTGTTAAGGAGGCCATTTATGTGAAAATAAAGAAACCAGCCTAAATAGAGTGGGGGGGTTCGACACCAACTGTCTGCCATATACAATGCTGTTTTAACACCTTACTCTGGGCGTTCCTATAACACCTCTTAGCCACTATCTAATCACACCCTTAACTGGTGTGATATGCTAATTGGGATTTCCAGGGTACATATTTGCACACAGATTCTTGTACAAGTCATTCTGAATTGAGAAAGCCAGTCGGATGACTAGCGAAACGTCTTCAAGAACTATAACTTCAAGTCCAGTTGATCTAATTGTATCAACAGATATACCATGACCTGGATGAATGAGAACCTTCACAAGCAAAAAGCACACCTATATTAATAAACCAAACCAACCTCTCACAGCAAAGCAAATCACCACAAAGAAACAAAGCAGTTGGATACAAAAGGAAAACAATTACAATTCAATATACAAAGAAATTACATAATAAAAGAAACAAACACAAAACTAATTTTAATTTACACTTTTATAATTTTTACCATCATTAACGTCTATTTAAAATATAACAACTGTGTTTATAAGAAATAATGCGCCCCATTACAGTGTTAATATACGCAATTACGCCTCCTTGGCGTTCCCTGACCTGTATAAAAGCATTTTATATGGTCAGGGAACTCCTCGGTGGCGTAATAGCCTTATATTACACTGTAAGGGCGCATTATCTCCCTTATATATAAGTTAAGTCATATTTTTTGGTGGAGATACCATTTAAAAATTTCCAAGGCATTTATTTCCTGGTAAAAACTGTCAGAATGTCAGTGTTTGTTCCCCGTCTTTTTACAAAGGAGATAAATTGCAGGTGAGTTTGTACTGACACGAAACAAAATCTCAGCAGCAAAAAACCCACCATAAAAGATTAAGGTGAATTTGTCATCAATATGGATAAAATGGAGTCTGTAGCTGAAAAGTATAGAAGGCACATATTAGGTTGGATAATTTCTAATGAAATTTGCTGCTGAATAGAGATGTAATGTGGGTTTGAATAGAACCTGGTTTCGAAGCAAATCTGAGGTTTCGAAGTCCTGACAAACTTTCAGAACTCCCGATTTCACGAACCCGGATTTTGCAAATTTACGATTTTTATTGAAATTTCGATAATCATCGAAATCCAAAATAGATATTATCGAAATCGAAAATTGAAACCACGAACAAATAATGATCAATTTCGAACCTTCCAAGTAGCATCGATTTCGGAAACTCACGAAAATGTAAACGCCCGATCGCGAGGAAAGATAGTTTTAAAATAAGTTTTGGTTCTATTTACAGGTTCCCACCGACCATTCCCCAGTCTCTGTGTCATTTAGTAACCTACTATTACTATTGTCCCTCAAAATGGACAGAAACTTTCAAAAAAAAAATTTCTCAAGACTTCTATGGGTTTGTTTTCAAATTTTTAAATTTCTAAATTTCAGAAAATTCAAACCAGAACGAAACTCGAACATCTCTACTGCTGCATAGAGATGATTGAACTGGCAAGTCTCATTTTAACAGTGGAATCAGATTTTTCGTCTCATTTCAAGTATTCAATAATATTTTTCAAATATAAAAAAATTATGATTGAATACACAGTTGTTTGAAACCGGATTTTATCAACGACGGGTTGTGGGTCATAACTAAGTTTAGCATGACTACACCTGGATAAAACAATGGGTAACTTTTTTATTTGAAAAGTTACTGGCTCTATTATGGCGGAGGGTTCAAATGTGCAAGCAGGAAATATTAACTCTCATAATCGACTGTAGTTACAAATATGGCTGTGGAATAAATGTTACAATACCATAGTTCTGCAGAGTCAATTTCACTAAAATCCACCCATTAACGTCTTCTATAAAGTTATGTGTTAGTCTGGGTTAAGAAAGTTTTGTTTTAGTTTTGATTATTATTGCTGCAAATTTATGGAAATGTGCACTGTTTTTAGTCTTAAAGTTAAAGACATGTCCACCCCATTTAATCATTTTTGTTATATAGTAGGTCTACCTCCCCCAGCCCCAACCGCTATTATAGATTTCAGAAACTCCCCCGACCTCTACTTACCTTCCCTTCCTCTGGCATACTGTCCCGGCCCTCTGCTTGCATGAAGCTGCAAGCAGGGGGCCGGACCTGGAGACCATCCCTGATTGGCTAGAGGCTGCCAATTACGATGCAGCTGCCAGCTGCACAGAACGCCGGGGAGAGAGGAAAGGTAGTAGAGTTCGGGGGAGTCTCTGGAAAATCTATTATACGTTGGCTGGGGGAGGGAGACCTACTATATAACAAAGGGAATATACACTAGGGGAGGGAGAGAAAAACGGTTGGTAGACGGAGGGAGAGGGAGGGGGGAGAGGGTGTCAGTGCACATGGCAAAATTCTATATATATTTAATCCTATATGGACTCTGCCAGGCTCCTTGTGACAGTTTTTTGGACTTGGGGGCATAGCAGGGCAGCCATTTGAGCTGGGATATCCCTTTATTTTTAGGAATCGATGGTAATAGGATATAGGGAGTCCTTAACATAGATGTAAAATATAGATTAGGGGTGGACATGCCGTTTAGAATTTAGAACAAATACCGCCACTGTTCTTTGTACTTTTCTCTTCTTTCTTGTTTTTTTTAATGAGAGAAAAACAATTCTTATTCTTTTTTTGATTTCTTCAGTTCTGTTACCAGCCCACCTCATGTTTCAGCGAGAATCCTGTTGATTAAGAGCTTTTCTACGACTCCCACTGAGTGATTTCCAGTTCGGATTTGAAGGGCCCTTGCAGGATAGTTTCCTACTTTGAATAAATCCTTCATTTGTCATTGTTCTGCTTTTATCCTATCGCTGTGATTTTACCTATTTCCGATGATAGTTAATGTCTTTGGATTTTTGCACTTCACATTTTGCTTACTGCTTTAGATTTGACGTTGTTCATTAGGGATCTCCACGCCATTGTTTGTATAAAATGATATGCGTGCGTTTGACAAACAAAGGGAAAATAAGCCTTTGAAATGATGGGAGAAATCAGAAAACTATTTTTTATCAATGTCTGGGCATTTCATTACTTCCATAGTTTTAAGGAGAACTAAAATGAACATCAACTTACCACAAATGCTAAAATACTAGACTAATAATAACCTGGAGCAGTGAGGTGGTGATTATTTCTTTCCCATAATTATTTGAAGCAAACGTATAGTTTTCATCTGCCAGGTTAGTGTCCTGGGCTTTCGTGTATTAAAGGATAATACAATATAAATAATATATCTTGAGCCTCAAACAGTAATGCTTGTGAGTTCTGTGCCACACGAATGTTTTGAGGCTCAAGCAGGAGAGTGCACGGAACTCACAGCATTTCTGTTTGAGGCTCAAGGAGGAGAGTGCACGAACTCACAGCCATTACTGTTTGAGCTCAGCAAGAGAGTGCACGGAACTCACAGGCATTACTGTTTGAGGCTCAACAGAGAGTGCACGGAACTCACAGGCATCTGTTTGAGGCTCAAGCAAGGAGAGTGCACGGAACTCACAGGCATTACTGTTTGAGGCTCAAGCAAGAGAGTGCAAGGAACTCACAGGCATTTCTGTTTGAGGCTCAAGGAGGAGAGTGCACGGACTCACAGGCATTACTGTTTGAGGCTCAAGCAGGAGAGTGCACGGAACTCACAGGCATTTCTGTTTGAGGCTCAAGGAGGAGAGTGCACGGAACTCACAGGCATTACTGTTTGGGGCTCAAGCAGGAGAGTGCACGGAACTCACATGCATTACTGTTTGAGGCTCAAGCAGGAGAGTGCACGGAACTCACAAGCATTACTGTTTGAGACTCAAGCAGGAGAAAGCTGAGGTAATCTCAGAGGGGCGGAGCTTAACATTCAGCAAACCAGTAACAAGATGTCAGCAACTTCCAAGGCACAAATCTAGGCCCTGGAGGGACATAGGTAAAAAGAAAATACGGCAACGGTATTTATAAAGCTGCAGCTTCCAAATGAACATAACTTGATTTTACACTGCACTTATCCTTTAAAGATAGTGCTGAAGCACTGGCAGAAGAAGTTTTCTTTGTGCTGTGCTCCTTACAGAAACAATATTGGGATTTATGTGAAAATAAAGAAACCAAGCCTAAATAGAGTTGGGGCGGTTCGACACCAACTGTCTGCCATGTACAATGCTGTTTTGACACCTTACTCTGGGCGTTCCTATAACACCTCTTAGCCACTATCCAATCACACCCTTAACACTTGACTGTGATATGCTAATTGGGATTTTCCAGGGTACATAATTGCCAAAGATTCTTGTACAAGTCATTCTGAATTGAGAGATCCAGTCGGATGACTAGCGAAACGTCTTCAAGAACTAAACTTCAAGTCCAGTTGACCTAATTGAATTCAACAGATATAATATTGGGAGGTACAAATTATTTAGATTTTAAGTGTAAAAAAAAATAATAATAATAATAGTTCTCCTTTTAAAAAGTTTGAAAATGTAGAAAATCTGAAATCGGACCCATTAAAGTCAATGAAGACAGATAGTTTGAAAAGTTTTAATTAAAATAATGTTAAAACAATAATAGTAACTTACTGTACATCACTCTGGCACCTGGGAAATGCTCTGGGCTACACGTACAAATATCCACAAATATCCACAACTTGAAATAGTCACTTCCTGCCGAGAAAGCCGTGTAGGCAAAACGCGCCCAGCTGTTTGTGTCCTGCTTAGCTGTGTCCACTATGCACCTTTATAGTATATGCTGACTAAATATACTGACTATGGACGCATAAGTATAGAAACCTACTAGTCTATATGTGCTGTATTGACCTAGTCTTGGGGGGCGACCCTATGGCAGGATTAGAAGGATTTCAGATGTATTTTTATCTTTTTTTTAACTGTTTTTACTTGTATATAATGTATAAGCTATCACTGTTACTGATCCCCATATATGCACACTAAAGGGATTTTTATATAGTTTTTCACATATAACTAAGTGTGCTTCAGTTCTTTCCTCTTTTGCTTTATAATATTATCTGACTCTTTAGCACCTTACCCCTTACTTTTGGGTTAGATATAACAAAAATCTATATGTAACTGTTACCTATATCAATTGTGCCTTAATAAAGTCACTTCCTTCACACGTTACTTTTGAACTTCCGCATTCAATAATTATTTCTTGTTCGGAATCGAGGATTCACTAAATCACTCAGACTTCGCTGCATTTCTTGGAAGTATATTCAGAATTTAGGTTTAAAGACTTCTACATTTTTCCCATACACAGAATTGAGTATTCGCAAAACATTTAATATTTCTCCCAGGACCCTTTATTTGATTCCTGTATATTCGATAAGTTCTGAAAATTGAATTTTGATAAATAATCAATCTTTTCCACAAATTTCTATATATTCCAAAAATCAAAGCACGAATTCCTTGATTAAAATTCCACGAGCTTCAAAAAATTGAACACAAATCCGAAAATTTGGAGTCCGTTCAGATTCGTAAAATCCAATTCCAAACCGGTGCTGAATGGGTAACAACTGGGTGAGTACACTAAAGCTAGGTACACACCTAGCGACTGTTGGTTGCGGCAAAAGCAGCCACATCCGACAGTTCCCACGACCGATCATGCGGTCCATAGAGGACGAGGTTTTCCACCATGTCCGATCGTCCTTTCGTCCGATTCGGACGAACGATCGGTTGGACATGGCTGTATTCGGATGTGATAATTTTGGTCCGATCGACCGATACACTGAACTATCGGTCGATCGGACCGAAATTACTCATCGTGTGTACCCAGCTTAAGTGTGCCTGAAAAAACTGGGTAAAGGAGTAGAGCAAATGGTGCATGAAGAAATTGCTAGAATTAAATTTGTCTGGCCTGTTCTATGAGGGAAAGGGATTTACCAGGAAAGTAACATACTGTACTGTATAAAAAACAACATTTTCTAGCCTCCCATTTATTTAATGCCTGATATTAGACTTTTCTTCGTAAACGTATATGAAAGTGATTTATCTTCCTCACTTAAAAAAAAATAAAGTCAATTCATTCTCTGACATCTGTCAATATGTCTATGCTTTATTACAATGAATTACCTTTTAACTGCCATCAATCTAGCAAACAAACAACTTTGCATGCAAAATGGAAAATGATTAGTTACATATTTAATGACCAACAACTTTTCATATTTAATAGAAGTTCCTTGGAATAAAAAATGACTGTTTTGCCTTTCAGTTACCCTGGCCGTACACTAGAAAATTACCTCCAAATTATTGGGAATCGATGTACGAGCAATGTTAGAGTGACGTTGGTACAACCGCCTGGCCCGATCCTTTTTGCAATAGACTTTTTTAAGGGCAACTGTGCGTTGTTTCTCCGACTCCCTTTTGCCCAGGGCATAACCAATGAGAAGACATGCTCTGCAATAAGCTCTTTTGCTGATTGGATAAATCCAAGACTGAAGAGGAAGCAGAGCTTGGACAATACAACTGTCTTTTAATCACAAAATGTGTTTCAGCCACTAGTCAAGACAAAGACATTGACGTCACATTTATTGAGTTCAAGGTAAAACCTACATTATTTGGTAATGACAGAAATAAACATTAAGAAAGGATGATGGGATGAAGATACAATAAATAAAATTTAGAAATTTATGTGATGGAGCAAAATTGAATTTACTCCTTACCCAGTAGACAAAGTCCCTGGGGCCTATCCTCTCCCCTGTATTAAAGGAAGGGGAGGAGAGATAAATTCCCCCCACACACACACTATCACCCCACACCCTGAGTCTTGTAAACATGAATTCAACAAGTGCTTTTTTTTTACCATCCACGGTGATCAACTAAAGATCGTTCTTTCTTCTTTAACACTTTCCATCGGCTGAAGATGTTGATGATTATACTGTGCATTTGATTAGGCTAATCGAATAATAATCGATTCGGAAAGGAAATCCAATTGTCAAGCAGGAAAAGGAAGGAATTTCATTTCTATTTTTTTGGTTAAAAAAGCAAATGCGTCATCGTTGGCCTTTCTCCGTCTTGGTAATGACAGAGACTGGGTAATGGATCTCATGTGTCCTTGAGAAAGGACCTAGACTGTCTGAAATATGTCGTGGTGTGCACTATAAATGCACGTTTGTTTATAGCAATACCTGTGGGGTTGTCTCACTTTTATTTTGAATTTATGTCCATTACCTGATGAAGACGGTATAGCCCTCGAAAGCTTGTCAACCAAACAAACTGTCAACAAACAAACTGTCACAGAACTCTTATTTTTAAATATCTATATATTGGACTAATGTGGCACTACAGTAATTTTCTGTACTGTGAACACCTAGGAACTTTCTTTATCAGTGACAGAGCTGTCTCATAGCAAAGAAAGAGTGAGAACAGATGTAAACTCCTTCCCCTCTATCTCTCTGGTCGGTACATTTGTAGATGGGTTTTTTTTCTTTTTCATTTGAATATTTTTTGTTACTTTGTTACTGAGAACGTTGTGTTTTAGTTATATACTGTATGGGAAAAGTGTATTTTGCCATACAGTGTGCTCTTCACAAAAGAGTTTTATTCACTGGCTGGATTAATAATGTCTTGTTGTGATGCCAGTAGCCCCAATGGGCAATGAGTCAACAGGATAAATGTAAGCGAGTCCCTAAATAGAAGGTTGTGTGTACGCAGGATGGTTACTTATGTAGTGGCTGGATAGTGTACTGGTTAAAGGCACTGCCTTTGGCATGGAAGATCAGGGTTCGAATCCTGGCTAGGGGCAGTTATACAAAAATTTGGATTATTATAATACGCTAGTTATATAATAAACTAGTAATATAATAACCTAGTAATATAATAAACATATGATAACCTATTAATATAATTACTATATTACTAGGTTATAATATAGGGTATTATATGGTTATTATATTACTAGGTTATTATATGGTTATTATATTACTAGGCTATTATATGGTTATAATATAGGGTATTACATGGTTATTATATTACTAGGTTATTATATGGTTATTATATTACAAGGGTATTATAATAATCCAAACATTTGAATTGCTTCCCCTAGCCAGGATTTGAACCCAGTCACTACATTATATGGTTAATATATTACTATACATATAAAATATAAATAACCAACCTAGTAATATATTAACCATATAATGTAGTGGCTGGATAGTGTACTGGTTAAAGGCTACTGGTTAAAGGCTACTGGTTAAAGGCACTGCCTTTGACATGGGAGACCAGGGTTCAAATCCTGGCTTATTAAAATACCCTAGTTATATAATAACCTAGAAATATAATAACCATATGATAACCTAGTAATATGTTATTATATTAGTAGGGTATATATGGTTATTATATTACTAGGGTATTATATGGTTATTATATTACTAGGTCATTATATGGTTATAATAATCCAAACATTTGTACAGCTGACCCTAGCCAGGTCTCCCATGTCAAAGGCGTTGCCTTTAACCAGTACACTATCCAACCCCCGAATGTACCATTCGCTAAGCCTAAGAATGACCGTTCGCTAACAGGAAGGATTGTTCATTCGTTCGATAATCCTCGAATGTATCGTTAATTGCCTGCCTGACTTCAGGAAGTGTTTTAACAAGTTTTGGTGACAGTGACATGTTCCCCAGACCATTTCCCAGGTGCCACAGCCATTTACAGTAAGTTACCACTGTTAGTTTAGCTGTAAATCACTTGGACTTTTCGAATTATCACTCCCCCATAGACTTTAATGGGTTCGAATTCAAACTTTCTCTAAAGTTCGAAAACGGACCGAACTTTATATAATTCGGCCATCTCTACTACCCACTCCGTTACCCATCTTTGGGTTTGCCCCAAATTAAGCTTAAAAGTCCAGTTTGTTGTGCAGGTACAGCTACCCCCTCTAGGAATCCCAGACACTGTAACTTATTCTTTGGAACTGAAATAAAATAACGTAACTGTAGCTATGAAGTGTGACTAGATGCCTTGAAGCAATGATACACCAGTTTACCTACCACAACACTCAAGTTCTCTCTCTTTCCCTAAGGCGTTTTGTTAACGCTAGCCCCATAAACCATTTCCTATTCTCTGCCTTATATATTAAAGGTCTAATTGTACTCATCCATTTGTGTATCCCGAGAGATGATTTAGAAGATCACGAGGTAGGAGAAAAAGAGAGGAAGCTGTTGTAATACTTGGATGGGTTGATAAATTCATGTGTGCATCTAAAGGGCACATTGAAATAATGGATTTTAGGTCAACACAGACCACTAATGATCTAAAGAGTTTGCATGGTGGCCTGAAGAAGACCCCACACATGCAGGTCAATGGTCAGGAAATTTGTCTGACAATATTGCTACATAACGTTTAGAAGAGACGTGCACAGTTCCTTAACATTAACTTGTACAATAGGGTAAAAACAGGTTTGATAATTCAGTATATACTGGTTATTTTCATTTTTTAAATTTTATAGTGGGTTATTGACTGAGATTCGTCATCGTGAAAACAGCTTTACACCCGTTTAATGGCAAAATTACATAGTTTCAAATTGTGACAAGAGATGGCCAAACTTCAGTAAAAGTTCGGAAGTTCGGAACGATCCATTAAAGTCAATGGGAGGAAATAGTTCAAAAAGTTTGGATAAATTACAATTAAAGTAGCAATGGTTACTTACTGTCAATGGCTGTGGCACCTGGGAAATGGTCAGGGGAACATGTATATATCACCAAAACCATTTAAATGCTACCTTCCCCATGATCTGGCCATTGTCGGGTTTCTGCACGCTACATTCGAGGGTTATGGCTGATTCAAGGGTTACCGAACTATACTTTCATGTGTTACCAAACAATACATTCAAGGGTTACCGAAATCAACAGCTACATTTGAGGGTTATGGCTGATTCAAGGGTTGCCGAACTATACTTTCATGTGTTCCCAAACGATACATTCAAGGGTTACCGAACGATACATTTAAAGGTTACCAAAATCCACTGCTACATTTGAGGGTTACCGAAATCGGCCGCTACAATCGAGTGTTACCGAAATCAAAGAATACTTTTGAGGGTTACCGAATTTGAGAATGTGATAACTCAAATTTTTCAACAATTATCGAAAATAAGTCCGCGAGTTCAGAAAACCCAAACTAGTTCAGATAGAGTTTGGATAGTTCGGGTTCGTCCAAACTTGGGTTCATCACTAATTCTGACCGATCAAGCTAAAATAGCAATGAATTACAGCCTTTTCTAATACAATTCGCTAATTTTGAGGCATTTCTAACCTGGTCTTATCACTTATTGTTGCAAAAACTAAACCCATTTCGATATTTTCCGCAAAGCCTTTGCTGAATATGATTTCATGAATAACCCCCATAATATTTCATCTATTTGCGTAGGCAACAATATTGTTAATCTATTAAATACAAATGTAATGATTTATGCGACTAATATATTTCGATCTGTCAGCAGCTTGTTTTGAAAATGACACCTTAACCTCCTGCTGAGCAACAAGAAGTTTTATGAACAGAAAACACCACGGAGCCTCTTTTATTAAGGACACACTTAATGTAGCTAAATGTTGTTAACGTAGTTAAAGGGCAGAAAAGCACGGTCACAATCCATTAAACAGCATTAAAATTCCGAGCCTTTTTATATCTGGCAAATCCACTCTATCCATTTCTTGGGTTATTTTTTATTTATTTCTGTTTTTATAATGTCATGCGTTAAGTACCTCGGTTTCCTTTTATAAAATAATCTGTGGGCTTTGCGCTACCATATTCTTCTACGAAATGAATTGGAAGCTGTAATATTCAGAGCAGATGATAAGAGGAACGTGCTTCATTTGTCCAAAACAGCAACGCATAAAAAAAATTAGTAATGAAATTATTAACTTGTCCTTTGTTCTACATCTCTAATATTTTAACATGAAGGGATAACATGGACATTGTAATAAAAACAGGACAGAAATCTACAACCTTTACAGGATTTACAAATAGGTATTTGGTTTTAAAGAAGAAGTTCATGATTATTTATATTATCTCCATAACCGACATACACCTTTTTTTTTACACCAGTTTGATCATCTGTATCCCAAACACAATTTCTCCATTCATCTTACCAATCTAATGAACTATATTATTTGCTTTATCAGACACCATCTGACACTACTGAGAGTTTCAAATTCTTTTGTCTCAAAACCCCCAAGTTGTTCTCTATTAAAGGGCAGTATAAAAATGTAGTTTTAAAAATAAAAAAATTGCAAAAAGGTAGGATTGATTATTCCTAGCTCCCGATTTAGTTTCATTGAGGAGTGCCATCATGTATAGTTTTCATCAGCTATATTAGTGTCCTGGGCCTTCCTTTATTAATGAAGCCTAGCAGAAGCATTTTCCTTTGTGCTGATGCTCCTCATGTACAAAGAATATTGGGCGCTTTAAATACTTCCACTTTTTGTTATCTATCCTTTAGTTCTCAATCCCAGTAGAAATAACAAAGTCATAGTCCAACATAGACATTGTCCATCCAGTCCAACCCATCTAGCAATATCCTCATTTCCTGCACTATTGATCCACAGTAAGTAACCTAATACTTTATCAAATTATGTTGTGAAATCCAAATTAAGGTTCGTACACACATGCAATCGCGGGTGCCGACCCTCGACACACAATGTGTATGAACGGCCGCTTGGGCACTTTATGTGCCGAAACGGACATTCGTTTGGAGACCGTTGCCTGATCTGCCGGATCTCCAAATGAGCAGGTGTTTCAGACGATAAAGTGCCTATACACGGGCCGATTATCGGCCGAAGCGGCTGTTCGTACACATCGTTTATCACAGGTTGGCATCCGCGATCACACATGTGTACGAACCTTAAATCCCATCCACTGAACCACTCATGGTCTAGTTAATCTGGTAAAAATCGATTATTTTCCATTTTTTTTAAATACTGTATAGAACGTTTATTTTATTACTAAAGGAAACATGAGGCTTTATGTTAGAAAATATAACTAGGCTAGAGCTTAATGAAGACAAATATCTTGTAACGTAGTACAAGGGTTTCCTAGCCCAAGTGTCACCTTTTTAATGATATCCCTCAAGATTTCTTGAGGGATATGGGGCAGGATTGCACTGGTAGGAATATTTTTTGTGTGTATTCTCACAGACCGTTCTCCAGACTGTGACACTTTAATAAAGCTTTACAAGAATTGTTTATTACATTCGATGAATCAGTCCATGTGATTGTTTTGACCTTGAACAAGCTACTTTTTTGCATTTAATCAAAACAAAAAGGGATCTTAACTGAGATATTGGTTGAGTGTTTGGAGAAGGAGACTGAGTTATTGCTTATGTTACAAAAGTTTCAGCATATTACATGACACGGGCGACATAACTAAGCAGTGAATATACGGGTATCATTTATAAGAAAAATACCCTTGTGTATCATTTACATATTTTTGTTGTCTTATTGCCTAAAATGTTTGTTTTACACTTTAAGAAGAATCAGGGAGATTCAATAAAAGTTCTAATCATTTAAAGGGCATGTCCATCCCCAAAACTATCATTTCACCCACTTTGTAGTGTAATAAAATCCTTACCTTACATCCCAGCTCCAAATGGTTCTCCTGTAAAGTCCCTCCAAAGTCCTAAAACTGGCCACCAGGAGCCTAGCAGAGGGGGAAATTGTTTCCGCCTCTGAGGCTTCCTCTGAGAGGTTTGTGGCTTGCTTTGAGCAGCCCTCCCCCCTCCCTCTCTCTCCCTTTTCCCTTCCATTTCTTTCTCCCCCCACCTAGCGTATAACCCTTTACATAAGTTATAGTTATTGCTCCCCCAGCCCCAAACACATTAATCTTATTGAATCCCAAGCAGAGGGCCGGGACGTGCGGCGGAGGGTAGAGGGAAGGTAAGTAACTATCGGGGGGGTTTCTGGCAATAAGATTAATGCGTTTGGGGCTGGGGGAGCAATACCTATAACATGTCAAAAGTTTTTTCAAAGGGTGGACATGCCCTTTAAAATAGTGGGAATTTTGCCCTAACCAATCAGATCTTATTTAACATTTGTTGAGGTTTGTACCATGTTAGTGAGAGAAGAGAAGTAGAGCTGTGATACCTTTTATTGGCTAACTAAATGAAAAAATTAAGCAAGCTTTCGGGAGTCCTAAGCTCCCTTCATCAGGCTGGATGTTGTAACATTTGAAAGCTAACATCTGATTGGTGGGGACAAAATTTGCACCGTTTTAAACGATAAGAACTTTTAGTGAATAACCCCGAATATCTCTCCGACAAGAGCATTTATTGTGTCAAACCAACCATCACGAATCCCGAGCCTTCAAAACAAAATCCTGGTAGCTCAAAGGAAGAAGGTGAACATTCTACTGCTCTCCCAATGTTCTGATTATGTTCCCACATACCCATTTACTATACAGTGATAGAAATCTTGAAAAATGCACAAATTGCAAATACCCTTGATAAATTTCCCTTCAATGGTGCCAAAATACGAATCTAATTTCTGCTGAAAATGCATATTATGTATTACCTGTCATGGCAGCTGCCTCTATTTATATCACTGTGCATGGTGCAGATGCCAAGAATTCAGTAGCTTAGTAAGTGTTGCTGAAGCTGACAGCTCCGACAATTGTTATTACTTTTATCCCATATCAGAAAAGTGTGAATACAGTCGAGCAATTTGTCCCTTTAATTGCAAAGTTCTCGGTTTACCTGCTCCTTCAGAGTTCATTGCATTAGAATGTTTACTAAGGGGGAAACAAAAAGTTCATGATGACCATTCAAACATTTGCCTGTCTCAGACGTTCCTTTTTTTTGTGTTCATTTTCTGAGTCTGTTGAAAAATTGATAGTTACAGTCAAGGTGAAAGTACATAAAGTAGAGTGAACTGTCATCATATTACAGCTGATTCATTTTACCAGGTACTACACAGTATAGATTAAAGAGAAAAATGACTTCATTTAAAATCACAAGCAGCCGCATTCATTAACTGCATCGACTTCTAGACCTTCCTTAGATGACATACTGGTCATAATTTGCTTGACATGAACAGACAGACAAAAATAGATCTTTATTAGTATAGGAATACTTTATTTGGTTAATTGAAGTTGAACTCAAATAAAAACAATTATGCATAATTATCAGAAAAATTTATAATTATCGAATTCTCAAATTGGTAACCCTCAAAAGTAACCTTTGAATTCGGTAACCCTCAAATGTAACCTTTGAATTCGGTAACACTCGAATGTATCCTTCCATTTTGGTACCCTGAAATGTAGAATTCAATTTCGGTAACCCTCGAATGTATCCTTCGATATTGGTAACCCTTAAATGCAGCCTTCAATTTCGGTAACCCTCTAATGTATCATTCGGTGACCCTCGAATATATCATTTGATTTCGGTAACCCTTGAATGTATCGCTTGGTAACCCCCAACAATTATAAGGGTAAGAAGTGTTTAAATGCATTTTGGTTAGATGTACATGTTCCCCAGACCATTTCACAGGTGCCACAATGAGTTTGTTTCCGAACTTCCAAACTTTAACTGAAGTTTGTAAACAAACTGAACTTCAGGAAGTTTGGCCATCTCTACCAATGGTCACTGATGGAAGCAGCCATCATGGCTGTGATGTCAGCCGTCTCCTCTGCCCATGTGGAAGAAAATGACTGGATCTTAAACACTTACAAAAATTAAGAAAAATGCAATAAAAGTCACCATAAACTGCATCACAATAACTGGGGAAGAAAGTTGCAATTGTGTCCATGTGTGTTGTTCCATAAATATCCTTTAACATCTTAATTGAGGTTTCTGCAAACATTATCAAAACATTAAAACAGAAAACTGTCTACGAGACCTAAAGAACTAACAAGTGTAATACCGGGAGGAATGTTTTACACTAAAGCCCAATAAAATGTGAGAAATGAATGGATCTATAATGAATCTTTAAATGAAGCCCCATTTTGTGGAATTCAGGTAGGATTAATTCTATTTCACTGGACTACATGGTACAATTGGCAGAAATGTGAATGTGGGGGGGAAGTTAGTATGGAAATAACAGGAGCAGGAAAAAAGCACAAACAGTGTCATTCAATAGAAGTTCTTATCGTTAAAAATGGTGCTAATTTTGCCCCAACCAATCAGATGTAAGCTTACAAATGTTAAATAAGATCTGATTGGTTGGGGCAAAATTAGCACCATTTTAAATGATAAGAACTTTTATTGAATCTCCCTGAAAGTCTGGAAAAAATGGTCAAGAAACTAAGTAGCTTCAACCCAATGATATCTAACATACATGGGTTTAAACTTGTCCCCTGTTGGTTACAGTATTTACTCCTCTTCTTTTACCCACTGGGTATTGCAAATGCCCCAAAGCTTCAGAATTCAATGGGGGATTTCAGTGTCTACCAATGCATTATGCTATATTGTTAATGCTTTTTAATATGTGTAAATGATTTAACAGGCAAGCTATACTCTATTCAAACCTTAACATTGATTTATAATTAAAGCTGTGGAGGTTAGAATCCAATTGTAAAAGTGGCAATCTGCCCAGAGTCCTGCTTTTTCAATGCATGTACATGAAGCATCAGGACTGTTTTAATAGAAAAAACGTAATGATTTATACTGATTATCAGGCATGTGCATGAATGAAAATTATTTAACTTATGCCATTGTCCATGGGATTGGTTGGTTTTGACAGAATATTTCCATTGGTCATAATCAGCTCCCAATATTATTTTAGGAAGCTGATAGCAATCCTTTACCTATGTGGCCACACAAACAATCTCCCTATACAAAGAATAGGAAGATCAGAGTGTTTTAAGTGTTTTAGGGTTTTGAATCAGATTTCAACTCTTTCTGGAGTGTCCAATGGGTTTAACTGAGAGGGCACTGGGCAGCACTGTAATCTGGACATTGAAGGCCCAGGGAGTTGGGTTAAAGGCAAAGCCAGGGGTCAGGAACTAGTGGCTGCCAAAAATGGTTTAGCAACCTGAAAAAAACATTTTGGGGTTAGACTTGCTTTGTTCCTCAATCCGTATTTCATTTTCTATTTTAGCTAGTTTAATTGCTTTCTTGCACTATTTATTACAGCTTTTGTACTCCCTGTAAACCTGTTCTGTTCCCTCTGATTTCAAAATTTTAAAAGCCTTTTTCTTTTTTTCCATTTCCCTTTTTACCTGAGCATTAAGCCAGGCAGGAGTGGACCTAATTTGTTTACACTTGTTCCCTAAAGGTACAAATATAGAAATGTAATAGTTTAATATCCCTTTAAAAGTGGTCCACATCTACTCTGCATCTTTACTTAGAAACAATTCCCCCCAGTCAATGAGCAGGAGTGATTCCTTTAACAGCATAAAATTATCTTTCCTAAAGTTAAAAGTTTATGTTAACCGAGTGCACTTTAGTTTTTGCAACCTATATTAAATGACACTATATCATGGTCACTATTGCCTATATTAAATGACTCTATATCATGGTCACTATTCCCTATATTAAATGACACTATATCATGGTCACTATTCCCTATTTTAAATGACACTATATCATGGTCGCTATTCCCCATATTAAATCACTCTATATCATGGTCACTATTCCCTATATTAAATGACACTATATCATGGTCACTATTCCCTATATTAAATGACACTATATCATGGTCACTATTCCCTATTAGGGGTGGCATAGAACTCGAACCCGAGTTCGAGCCGAACTGTTCGAGTTCGAATGGACCCGGACTTCTCGAACTATCTCGGACGCGGACTTTCAATATTTCCCGGACTTTCGATGATTTATCGAATGTTCGAACGTTCGAATCCGCGAGTAAAATGTACATGGTATCTAGGCGCCAACATCGAATCTGCGAGTAAAGTCTCCATTAAAGCCTATAGGCGAGCATCGAATCTGCGAGTAAAATGTCCATGTTACCTCGAACGTTCGAACGTGAAAGCTCGAAAGTAGAGCGTGTGAGAGTAAAATCGATTTTATGAAAGTCCTGGATATTGGAACATGCTTCCCAGACCATTTCCCAGGTCCCACAGCCATTTACATTAAGTTACCATTAATATTTTAGTTGTATTTGACTCGAACTTTTCGAACTATTTGCCTCCCATAGACTTTAATGGGTCCGTTTTCGAACTTTCGAACTTTTACAATAGTTCGAAAGTTCGAAAACGGACCGAACTTTCAATAGTTCGACCATCTCTATTCCCTATATTAAATGGCCCTATATCATGATCACTATTCCCTAAGCGTCCCATTACCTTCATCTCCAAAATGAGCTCAGGGTTATTAGATATCACCAGATCCAACAACGCATTCTGTCTAGTAGGAACTTCTACCATCTGTGAAAGAAAATGCTCATATAGGAAATTTAAGAACTTTATACCTTTTGAGGTGCTGGCAGTTCCCTTACTCCAATCTATGTCAGGGTAGTTAAAATCCCCCATTACCAAAACATGCCCCATACCAGCAGCCTTCGCCAACTGCATATGGAGATTCATTTGCACCTCCTCCCCAGCATTTGGCGGTGTATAACCTACCCCAACAATTAATTAACCCACCTTCTTGCTTCCTGTACACAGCTCTACCCATATTGTTTCTGCCATATCGTTTATGTCATCTATTCCATTTTTTAGACTTGGCTTCAATTCCTGTTTAACATACATACATACTCCTCCTCCTTTCTTATTAACTCTGTTATGTCTAAATAAGGAGTATCCTTCAATATTTACTGCCCAGTCGTGTGAATCACTTAGCCATGTTTCTGCTATACCAATTACATCATACCTTTCCTTTAAAGCTATTAGTTCTAGTTCCCCGGTTTTTCCAGCCAGACTTCTTGCATTTGTAAACATACATTTTAGATTATCAATTGATTTACTTCCATACTTGGTTGTACATGCCTCCTTATCGTCTTTGCTCCCCCTCTCCCTTCTCCTCCCTCCGTTGTGTTATTAGACGCCTGATCCCTAACTTCTCTATCTACCCCTGTGTATTTTAACGTTCCCTCCCCCCCATACCTAGTTTAAAATCTCCTCCAACCCCCTAGACATCTTCTCCCCCAAAACAGCTGTACCATCATCATTGAGGTGCAATCCGTCTCTAGTGAAGAGCCTGTACTACACCTGTACTATCTGTCTACACGATCCACCACATGTCGAACCCTAGCACCAGGCAGACAACACACTGTTCGGCATGCAGGGTCTTGGCGACAGATTACACTACCTACCCTTCTAATAATGGAGTCCCCTACCACTACCACCTGCTTATCCTTCCTAGCCCCCAATTCTCCCTCCCTTGTACTGGAGATGGCCGTCCCCTGGGTGCTCAAAGGAACGGCCCGCTCCATACATGCAACTTCTGAGCCATCGTCCTCCACATTTTCACCTAACACGGCAAATCTGTTGGGATCGACCAACAAGGAAGAAGCGACCCTACCATTCTGTCCCCCACTTCCCCTGGTGACCCTTACAAATCTATCTTCCTTTACCACCTTGTCTGCCCCATTTCCACCCTCCAGTTTACTGGCCCCTGCCAGTACCTGTGATTCCCCATATTTGTCAAGGCCTGCAATGCTGCAAGTTTCCCCTTTAGATTATGAACCTCAGATTCCAAATGGGCAACCCACTCACATCTGACACATACATAGGTCCATTGGGGCAGCTGCTCCAAGATCCCATACATGCGACAGGATGCACATTGCATGGCCCCAACAAAACTGTCCAAACTAAATAGCAATACACAGCAACAGCAATACACAGCAACAGCAATACACAACAAGAGAAACAGCAATACACACCAGAGAAAAAGAAGTCTTGTTCTTAAACCCTTTCTTGTTCTAAACGCTTTTGTTTCTTAACGCTCCTCCTTAAAAACAGACAAACCCCTTTAAAACAGAAAATCCCTTTGAAAGATGATTGCTCAAAAGCTGATCGCTCTGGAGAAATTACTTAAATGAGGTTCACAACCAAAGTTTCAACAGCCCTTAGCCAATTAGCCATTGGTTGATTTCTCATCCCACAGAACCAGGGTACAGACTTTCAAGGTTAATATTAAATATGGGATCTGGGTCCAACTCGACCCGGATCCAACACGGAACCTCTCGGCTCTGAAATCTGAATGATCCGTTCAAATCGAGATGGACTGTCTGGATTTCGGGACTTTGGAGCGCATTTTCGATTATTATCGAATGTTCAGGGCTATTTCCAATAATTTTTTTTAAATAGTGTTAAACATTCGATAATCCTCCAAAATACAATTGGAAACTCAAAAGTAGTCTCCAATGGTATTTTCAAGGGTTATCGAACGTTCAAGGCTATTTTCGAAGATTATCGAAAATAGCCTCGAAGATTTGATAATAATCAAAAATTCATTCCAATTTTCCCGAAAATCCGAAAATGGAACGAAACTGGTGAGTTTTGGCTATCTCTAGTTAATATACAACATTCACTTAATAACTTTTTTTTTTAATGATGGTGAACTCTAGCAGAAATATAAAAGTTGACATTCTATGTTAGTTTAATTTGGAGTCCAAAGAGAGTAACACGGAGAGTTAAATCTAATACTATTAGGAGCTAATCCTTCTAAAACAAGACTCTTATGATACTGTATTTTCATCCTTTAAGGCTCTGTGTGAAATAGTTCAAATTAACGCTGCAGAGTTGTTTAGAGAATATTGCAGTCCACAGCAAACCTCTCTGACCAGCAATAAAGTAACATACAAATCAGTACAAATGTAAAGTACCCATTTAGGAATAAAGGAGTGCGCCCTGTAGTCATATGAGAAACTTCTGCCCAAGTCTAAAAATTTTGTTTCATTACATGGGTCAGTCGACCCATGGGACTTCAATCTAAAAAGTCTTTCATTGTTATTAGTGCAGTTCCCACAACATGTTTCAGGTATACAAACCTTTTCTTAAGCAAGTAGGGGATATTCTTGTTATATTTATTGTATTCACATTAGTGAGATGTGTTAAAATTAAAGTAGTTACTATAATATGTACAATATACCAAAAGTCATAACAGTAACTTAATTGGGTGAAGGTTAACGAAAAAATCAGTGAGCACACTGCTTAGCCTTTGAGCTTTAAAGAAAAAAACAGATTTAATTACCAAGTTCAAAAAGGGCTTTTAGAAAGAGGAACAACATGAATGTAGAACTTATAATTCCAAAGGGGTCAATGCCTGAAGACAAATATGATCACTGTAACTTGAGATGGACAAAAAACCAAACTTGTACCCGAGTTCAAGCCGAACTTTATGAGTTCGGACAAACTTGAACTATTCTAACTAGTTTGGGCTCGAAGTAGTTCATTATTCCGGACTCACGGCTGTGTTTTCGATAATTACTGTAAATTCGATAATTATCAAGTTTACGAGCCGTTCGCTAATTTATCATTTCGAATGTATTGTTCGCTAACCCTCGAATGTATCGTTAATTTTCGGTAACCCTTGAAAGTATTGTTCGTTTTCGGTAACCATCGAATGTATGGATCGTTTTCGCTAACCCTGGATTGTATCGTTCGCTAACCCAAGCACGGTAGCTCAGTGGTTAGCACTGATGCCTTGCAGCGCTGAGGTCCTGAGTTCAATTCCACCCTTGGACACATCTGCAAGGAGTTTGTATGTTCTCCCCGTGCTTGCATGGGTATCCTCCGGGCACTCCGGTTTCCCCCCCAATCATAACAGACATACTGATAGGTTGTATGTGTCATATATGTGCTTAGATTGTAAGCTCTTTGAGGTAGGACCTGATGTGAATATATACATGCATGTAATTGTAAAGCGCTATGGAAGATGTTAGCGCTATATAAATCCATAACAATAATAACCCTTAAAAGTATCATTCGTTTTCGATAATCCTCAAAAGTGTTGTTTGATTTCAGTGACATTTCGAATTTTTGGTTCTATTTTCGGTAACCCTCAAATGTACAGTAGTGTTTGGTAACCCTTTAAATGGCCATAACCCTTGAATGTAGCTTGCACAAAACCCGATAATTGCTTGCTTGTGTTTAATAAGTGTTTTAACAAGTTTTGGTGATAGTGACATGTTCTCCAGACCATTTCCCAGGTGCCAGAGCCATTTACAGTAAGTTACCATTGTTAGTTTAGCTGTAAATCATCCGAATTCTTCGAACTATCACTCCCCATTGACTTTAATGGGTCCGAATTCGAACTTTCAAACTTTTACTGAAGTTCGAAAGTTCGAAAACAGACCGAACTTTATGAAGTTTGGTCATTTCTAATTTTAAGTGATAACAAAGGACTATACTTACCTCCCCGATTCTCTCCTCTTCTATTTATGTCAAGTACACTACAAGCAGCAAGGCAATATTTACTGTAGTTAAGTATTAATTAGAGATAGAAAGTGTACCTAGGGGGAGGATTTAGCTCTTCCGGTTCTCACCCTTGGTACTTCTAAAGGGATGGGATGAATTTAGACAGTATGATTTCCCTTTACTACCAATAGTACTGGTATTAATACAAACAGCATAGTACCCATGTCAGAAAAAAACTTTTTCTCCTGATAGTACAAACCGTTTTTAAAGGGCATGTCCACACTTAAAGCCAAAATCTGGTGACATGTAAAATATCTGCCCACAACCTTAACTGCTATTTGTACCAGTTAATTCTTTGTATTTCTAACCAGATATTTAATGGTAGGTTTTCTTCCGTTCTGACAAAGGAACCTGCCATCTCCGTCTGCTCAATGAGATTTTTATAAGCTTGAGCATGTGCAGTGGAGGCAGCAGGTGAAACAGCACTTAATCATTGGTTGTGATGTCAGCAGTAGAGATAGGATGATGGTCTGACACGGAACCCCTGGGTTCTGAAATCTGAATGTTCCGTTTTAAACCGAGCAGAGTATTTCGGGACTCTGGAACAAATTTTTGGTGATTATCGAACGTTCAAGGCTATTTTCGAGGATGTGCTCCGAAGTCCCAAAAGTACGTTCCATTTTGGGATTTTGGCTTTACAATTATGACATGGCAGTCACTCATTCACTAAAGGGCCATTATGGCATTAAACTGTAGCAGTTACTCAGAAATTTGAGTTTAATTACTAACTTTGCATGGCCTTTAGGGCAGGGCTGGTGTTCATTGCTCTATAAAAAAATAAACATATAAATATTGGGACAGAGAGCTCTAGCCAAGTCATTCCCTTACCAAATATGATTATTAAAAAGCATGTTCACCCCATAACATTCTATACTTACCTTCCCCACCCTGAAAACCCCATGCCAGCAATAGTTACTTACCTACCCAACATTCTTGAAGAAAGATATTCACTCTGGTGTTCACTGCCCTCTACATTGGTCCTGATACTTCTTCCCAGCACAACAATAAACCATGGCCATGGCGTCACACCAATCACTGACTGCTGTTGACCAAGCTGCCTTCTCTGTACACATGTGAGCTTCTAATGAACTTGTACAGTTTTAAGAGGAGGTGGCAACCTTGGAAGTAGAGGGATGTGAACTCAATATCTTTCTTCAGGTCGGCACCTCTTTTGAACCTTTAAGACTGCAAAGAAAATCTATTCTTTGTTGGGTTTCCCATCACAGTTAATGACCCTCAAGCAATAGTTAGTAATGAAGTCTGGTTCAGAGTCGAATCTGGTTCTGATTCTGAAATGATGGTTCCTAAGTTCCAGCAGAACTCTCAGGTTATCGCATATTCTAGATCGCTGAACTTTTAATGGACTTTTGATTATTATTGAATTTTCAAAATAGAATATTAGAAATTATCAAAAAAATATCAAATACGTGAACCCTCGATTTTGAATAAGTGAACACTCAATTCCAAATATGGGAGAAACTGCAAATACTCATGTCTGCCTTTTTAAATATTTGTAAATGATCGATTATGTGATGCAGAATAGAGAAGGCCGAACTTCATAAAGTTCGGTCTGTTTTCAAACAGGCTACATTTGAGGGTTAGCGAACGATACATTCTTGGGTGACCAAAAACAATCTGTTTATTCGAGGTTTACTGAAAACAAATGATACATTTGAGGGTTAGCGACTGGCCCGTAAATTCGATAATTATGGAAAATACAGCAGCGAGTCTGGAAAGTCCAAGAAATCCAAGTCTGGGATAGTTAGAGAAGTTCATGTCTGTTCGGACTTGTTAAGTTCGACTCGACTCGAATTCTAGTCCATCTCTTATGCAGAAACTCGAAAATAGCTCTAACCTGAAGAAAGTTTGTTTTTTAATAAGTATTGGTTATATGTACATGTCCCCCAGACCATTCCCCAGGTCCCTGAGCCATGTACACTAACTTCTACACTAACTGCTATTTATATCTTAAATTTAATGAGAATGTTCCAATTTTCATCTCCCGTTAACTTCTATGGGTTCAAACATTTCAAACATCTCTAGCAATAGTGCTCTCTAACCAATTTATGTTTACATGTAACAGCAAATTTAGTTTGAATAAAATCAATACATTTTATAAATAAGAAAGTGTGCTGAATAAATCCATAGAATGTCATTGTAAAAGGATTTTGTTTTATTAAAACTTTCCGATTGTTTCATATCTGTGCAGATTGAATCAGATCAATGCAGTATTTTTCATTGTTTCTGCACACAGAGCAAGTAATTACTTTAGCGTAGCGATAGATCAAACAAACAGCAGCTATCTAAATATCATTTTCAGAAATCTTCTTGCACCTACTGAGATATAAATTATTTTGTTAATGATTTATATGCGTTGTATTAATTATCAAAGACGTTTACTAACAATATTAAGCTCTGAGGATTGCCACTATTTATTTAGATCTAAGGAGAGGAAGAAATGAAATGTATGTATCTGACATAAATATGCATTAAACTTTGAAAAAGCATATTAATGATTTTATTAATCCGATACAACGCTAGAAATCCTGGTTGTAAATCCGCAGATCCTGCAGAATTTTGGGGATTTGGAAATGGCGGAACTTACTGTATACAAGATTGTAGTCTGAAAAACAGAAAATCGTGTTTAAGATAAAAAAAAAACGAGAAAGTCTGCTTCAGTCGGGATTTTGGTTTTGTGAAATTTCAGTATGTTTAACGGAACTGTATGGCAGAACAAAACTTACCAGTTTCGTTCATCTTTATACAATACGTATACACGGTGAAAACTTTCAGGGTGATGCACCACAAGACTCTGAAAAGTGGAGTATAAAGTTTTTGCTCTGGGGGTCTGGAGACTCCTATTCTTTAGATATAAGGGGTGTAACGCTACATGCACCCAAAAACCGGGCTTACACTAATGTGCTATGGTTGAAGCCAGTGGTCTATGGTACTTTACAAGAGCATGTCTAAAAACATGGTTAAAACATATCTGTACATCTAAAATACTTCCTACAACCAGTAAAACTTCCCAAAATCAAATCCCAAATGTAGGAAGTATTTTAGATGTACAGATTAGAGATGGCCGAACTTTCGAAAGTTCGGTCCGTTTTTGAACTTTCGAACTATATGGAAAGTTCGAAAGTTCGAAAATGGACCCATTAAAGTCAATGGGAGTCAAATAGTTCGAAAAGTTCTAATGAAATACAATTAAAATATCAATGGTAACTTATTGTAGATGGCTGTGGGACCTGGGAAATGGTCTGGGGAACATGTTCTAATATCCAGAACATTCGAAAAATCAATTTTACTCTCACTCGCACTATTTTCGAGCTCGTTCGCGCCTAGGTACCATGTACATTTTACTCGCGGATTCAATGCTCGCGTATAGGCTTTAATGGACACTTTACTTGTAGATTCGATGTTCGCGCCCACATATCATGGACATTTTACTCGCGGATTCGATGCTCGCATATTGTTTTTAATGGACCCTTTACTTGCGGATTCGATGCTTGCGTATAGGTATAATAGGCATTTTACTCGCTCATTTGAACGGTCGAACATTCGATATTTATTGAAAGTTCGAAAATATTGAAAATCCGGGTCCGGGATAGTCCGAGAAGTCCGAATTCAAGTTCGGGTTCGAGTTCACGTTCTACTCCATCTCTAGTACAGATACGTTTTAAAGATGAACTTGATTTTATTGCATATTGCACTTTAATCACATACCCTGAATGGTAATTAATAAAGGTTTTAAAGAGTGGGCCTTCATATATTTTTATATGAAGTGAGTGGGTACTTTTCTATGTTTTATCAGACATTAATGTAGATCAGAACTTTTTAAAAAACTGATCTTAATTCATTTTATGTTCTTTTTTATCTTTTTATGTTATTGGAGAGCAACAAAAACACAATACTTTTTACTATATTTGCTTAGTGCCTAAACGAAGGGTACATTCGAGGGTTAGTGAAAACCAATATTACATTCGAGGGTTAGCGAACAATAGATTCGAGGGTTTAGTGAAAACTAACATTATATTCAAGGATTACCGAACAATACATTCTAGGGTTAGCGAACGGCTTGTAAATTGGATAATTATCGAAAATACAGCCGCAAGTTCAGAAAACCGAACTAGTTCGGATAGTTCGAGTTTATCGAACTCATAAAATTTGGCCACGAACTCAGGTTCGGGTTCGAGTACAGGTCCCACTATTAGGGATGCAGCCCTGTACAATATTATAATACAAAAAGCCGTACAAGGAGGCGACATGGTGACAGTCGGTACTGTATGTGAACTGCATGGTGGGAAATTCCCTCTCCCAACGCTGCCTCATAGGGATTACCGAGCATGCTTGTTCTCACAGAGCATGTGTCTAGCAGGGGGCTGGGGGACTAGGGGGCTAAGCTCAAACAAAACAAGTACTGGACTGAAGTCATGCAGCAACAGAAAAAAGATTAAGTGCTTGTTACATGTATTCATTTACAGATTGAAGCGAGGCAAAGTTTTTTCAGTGTACAATTCCATTAATGGGCTTATGTTTAACATAGATTATATAACTTTAAAGAAGCTAATATGTAAATGGTGCTAAATGTATTCTGTGGAAATCTGTAACTATCACTCCTACAATCAGCAACTTTATGGGTAAATATTGTTTTTTTCCCCACTGCTCAGTCTTGATTATAGAGAGGCCATGGGTAGGTCATCCAGTAGTTACTTGACACTTCTGGTAGTGGGAAAAAGGGGAGGGATAGAGAATTTACTGAGCACATGCAACTAAGTATAAGTGTCTGGGACACATTATAACAAGGGCTGCAGGTCTCAAGGAAAAGCTTTATATCAGTAGAATTAAACTGATTATTTCCCCAAAATGGTAGATACAGGTATTAGCTAGTTAGGAATTCTGGAATTCATCTATCCATTTTTATATAATAACTTTAGTTTTAAATTTGCAGCTAAAACATTATTTCCCTTGACAGAAAGAGACAAAGGTTTATTTGTCCTTTGTCCAGTTCCTGGAATTTTCTGCTGAAGGACAAAGATATACTTTAAAACATTCAGTACTTGTGAATAGCAGCGTATATCACCCTCCTACTATTAGTCCACGTGCCAAGAGAAATAAATGGATCAGCGGGAATTTAGAGCCAATAAACCAAACTTCTGGGAATTCCTACCAGATATTCATGAAAACTAGTCACACTTTTGAATTTGCTTAATTGTGTCAGCAATGAAACCGCGCTAATGTCATTACCAATTCCCTCCGTGGCAGTCACAGAACTGACAAATGGCCGCCCTCGAGAATTTATTTCTTCAGTGCTAAATATTTTACTACGTTGACTGTAGAAAAAGGTCAATAGAACAAAGTTCAAATGTAGCCAATGTAATGTTCCTTTTAGATAAATATTTGGTACATCTTGAAGAGCAGAAGCAAAATGTTGAGCGAAAAATAACCAAAAATAAAAATCTAAAATTTACTGGGTGGAAAGAGAGGCTAGTCCTACTCGTACTTATGTTTGCTGATATCCCTTTTCACCTGGTCTCTTTGTCTCCTTCCCTAATGTGTGTGCGTGTACAGCCACGTTGGAGATAGGAGGATGTGAGGGGGAACTGAAAAAGTGGGGTGATGAGCTGTCAGCAATGTAAATAATAGATTTTTAATAAATAAAAGATTTTTAGAACTATGGTGCATATTAAGTTATTTAAGAATCATATAAAATGAAAACTACCCAGGGCAGAGAGGTAGGATTGGTAATTTCTACCTCCCAATATTGTTTCTGTGAGGAGCACCAGCACAAAGAAAACTTCTTCTGCCAGGCTTCCTGAATGCTTCAGCACTATCTTTAATACAGGAAGGCCCTGGACACTAACCTGGAAGAAGAAAACTGTATGCGCTGTAGCTCCTGAACTAAACAATATTGGGAGGAAGGCTTTTCATTTTTAAAAACTAATTTTTTAATCTCCTTTAATGTTTAAAGTTTTGGGGGGGGGGGGTTGGTGGGGATGTCCCTTTAAGTCTTTTACATTAACATACCAACATATCAAAATGCAAAACAAATGCTTGTAGCAAACTGACATAAGTAGTTCCCTTTTATATTTTTTCGTACTGTTTCAAGGCAGCCAGGTAATAATAAATAATAGTGTCCCTTCCAGTGAATAGAAAAGAGAATTTTATTTGTTTTGTCCCATCTAAAGTAAGTGCAGCGTTTAAATAAATTGATTGTTGGGGTTTTTTTTGGCAAAGTCCCACAATTTTTTGGCAGGTAGCTGTCTGTGTATTGAATCGAAATAGTCAATAAGGGTCTATTTATCAGGACGCAGGGAAAAAAATACAGTTTACTAATGGAAATTTACTGGATTTAATACCTTCCTCATCTGCAAATGGATTAAACTAGAACAGACATTGGAAATGTAACATTTTAAATGTAAGTGAAATATGTATTAAAATTGCATTGAAATCTCCTTTCATGTATATTTTATCATCCATTATTTATATGTGCTTGTTGAAACGTCTATTTAAAGGCAAATATACTGCAAAATGGAATTTTTTAAAAATAGGATACAAAAGTATCCTATATAAAGGACAATTAAAGCCTTTCTCCCCACCCTTACACAAACATACTTCACACTGCAAAAATACAAGCTTACGCTGTGTAGTACAATCACACACACTCAGCTCACATTTCCCAACACAGCACAGTTTGCTAAGGAGTTAAGGGCCACATGTGCTGTGCTAAATATAGGGGTTAAACTCGTGCTACCCAATATTGAATAGGTTAGAGCAAGTTTAACTCCATAATTGCACTGGCTACACCAGTTTCCCAAAAGACACATGTGCAACCGGTGCAATGTATTTAATAAAGGATTTGCACCACTTTTAACTAAAATGGCTGGTCTTAAAGTGGTGCTGGGGTAAAATCCCTTTTGGGATTTACCACAATGTGCTATCCAGTATTAAATACTGAAAGCCACATTTGCCTGGAGCAATTTGCACCTCTGGGTAAATGAGGCCACTAGTATCCTTGGGCCTAATTTACCCACATGTGCTGTGCTAAAAATAGGGATTAAACTCGTGCTACCCAATATTGAATAGGTTAGCGCAAGTTTAACTCCATAATTGCACTGGCTGCACCAGTTTCCCAAAAGACACCAGTGAAACCGGCGCAATGTATTTAATAAAGGATTTGCACCACTTTAAACTCTAAAATTTAAGACCAGCAAATTAAATACTGAAAGCCATATTTGCCCGGACAATTTGTGACTCTGGGTAAATGAGGCCCCTTTTCTTTTTGACTGACCTTTCATGTGCCAGCTCTCCTTAAACAGAGGGTTACAGTTTAACTAAAATGGCATGGTCAGTATATATACTGGAACACAGAGTTGCAGTACAAATAACTTGTTCTAATCGGATTATTGTGGTGCAGTTAAACTACGACTCTCTGTTTAATCTTCCAGAGAGAGACTATTAGTATTCCACACATTTTTGAATTTCTAGCATTATATAAATTTGCTTTTTATATTTAAGTTAAATTCAGTGCTCGACACTGAACGCTGACACATTAAACTACTATCAGGCCTATGTAATAAAAGTTTGTATTGTTAAAAATGGTGCTAATTTTGCCCAAACCAATCAGATGTTATGTACCATTTGAAAGCTAACATCCGATTGGATAGGGCAAAATTAGCTCCATTATTAACAATAAGAACTTTGTTACATAGGCCTGTTTGTACGTTCATTTACACACACTCAAATCTTACTCTTATAGGGAGATTCAATAACAGTTCTTATTGTTTAAAATGGTGCTAATTTTGCCCCAACCAATCAGATGTTAGCTTTCAAATGGCAAATAAAATCTGATTGGTTGGTGTGCAACATTAGCACCATTTTTAACGATAAGAACTGTTATTATATATATTACATATAGCTGAAGAACTTTTATTGAATCTCTTTGTCTAAAGGGTTGAGAATCCTTTTCTTTTTGACTGCTTTTTATGTGCCAGCTCTCCTTCCAGTCTCTACTGACCTAGGCTACCAGCATAGCAGCAGTGCAAGGGATTGGCATGGGGCAGGGGAAGGCATCTTGCTTATCCATTACTTGTTCAGCTCTGTACTGCAGATCATCAAACCAGCAGCCAGGAGTTAACATGGTCAGAGAAGGCGCATTATGATCCAAAAGGAATGATCCTGGTATGTGGGAGACTAGTTATTGAATGGGAGGCAGTCCCAAGCACTTGTCTTCCGAGGCTGCTGAGGTGGGTACACACTAGCAAACTGAACTGTGTATGTGGTATCCAGTATCCAAATTCCCGCATTGTGACTACCATGGTCTGTGCTGCCTGCACTGACCACAAATTAGACCACGATTGTTTGACAAGTGAATAAAGCCGGCCATACACTGGAAACTGCTGATGTAACCATCTGACCCGATCAATAGGACCAACATTACAGCCGTAATGGGGATTGCAAACCATAATATGCCATAAAGTCGGCAGGTACAATTGCAGCTTCACCCAAGGTTATGGCCGATTCGCCATAGATCGGGACAGTGTGTTTCCATATCAACTCTGATTTTCAATGAAATCGGAATAAACATTAGTAATTGATTTTCTTCCAGTGATTGTAACTCCCAGAACATGGGACAGGCACATTACTGTAAAATCTCTTCGCTGAATCTTCCAGAGACTGATAAACCCTCTATCAGATCATGGCCAACGCTGGAGCTTTCAGCGCATTAATAAGGGACTGGTGCTCTTGCCGAGCTGATTTGCACTTACAATCCTTGATGGAATTTTTACATTAGGATATTTCGGAGGTTCGGTGAAATACATTTAGTATTGAATGTGTATGACTGAAAGATAAGCTTCTTGCTCGAGGGCAACTGCTGGGTTTGTATTTTTTGGAGTTTCCAACTCGTTTATTTTATTAACATTATGCACATGGATGGTTCTATACATATGTATCCCTTATCCCAGGGCTCTAAAGGAAAACGACATGTTCACCTTCAGGGAAATCTTTGTAAATCTTCTTCCTGGGTCAGTTGGTCAGCCCATGCCAGGTCATTAGAAATGTACAGCTGAGGCTGTGAAAGCAAGTCTGCACTGTGCAATGGACGTTCTGTGTACAGAGCTTTGTAAAGGACATAGTTAGAAATGTGTTATAAATGCAGCACATGTATTAAAGGGGAGTTTACATCATGTTATTATTAATAACAATAATAATAATAATAATAATAATAATAACTGTAAAATCAAGTCTGCACTGTGCATTGTTCTGTGTACGAGCTACGTTTGCGGAGTTTTGCATGATGTTTATAATAATAATATACCTGTGAAAGCAAGTCTGCACACGTGCAATGGACGTTCTGTGTACAGAGCTTTGTAAAGGACATAGTTAGAAATGTGTTATAAATGCAGCACATGTATTAAAGGGGAGTTTACATTATGTTATTATTAATAACAATAATAATAATAATAATAATAACTGTAAAATCAAGTCTGCACTGTGCATTGTTCTGTGTACAGAGCTACGTTTGCGGAGTTTGCATGATGTTTATAATAATAATAATACCTGTGAAAGCAAGTCTGCACTGTGCATTGGACGTTCTGTGTACAGAGCTTTGTAAAGGACATAATTAGAACTGCATTATAAATATAGCACGTGTATTAAAGGGGAGTTTGCATGATGTTTATAATAATAATAATAATACCTGTAAAAGCAAGTCTGCACTGTGCATTGGACGTTCTGTGTACAGAGCTACGTAAAGGACATAGTTAGAAATGCATTGTAAATATAGCACATGTATTAAAGGGGAGTTTGCATTATGTTATTATTATTACTAATAATAATAATAATAATAATAACTGTAAAATCAAGTCTGCACTGTGCATTTTCTGTGTACAGAGCTACGTAAAGGACATAATTAGAACTGCATTATAAATATAGCACATGTATTAAAGGGGAGTTTGCATGATGTTTTATAATAATAATAATAATACCTGTAAGAGCAAGTTCGCACTGTGTATTGTACGTTCTGTGTACAGAGCTATGTAAAGGACATAGTTGAAATGCATTGTAAATATAGCACATGTATTAAAGGGGAGTAAGCATTATGTTAATAATAATACTACTGTAAAATCAAGCCTGCACTGTGCATTGGACATTCTGTGTACACAGCTACCTAAAGGACATCATTCGTGCTGCATTATAAATAAGCGTGTGTATTAAAGGGAGTTTGCATATATGTCAATAATAATACTACTACTTATAATAAAAGTCTTTTATCATCATCATCATCATAATGTGTTGAATGTGCTGTGTAGTTTTTGTTAATTGCTTTTAAGCAGTGTTTCAGAGATACTATACTATCATTTTATGTGCTTGTTGACAGTGGAATAAGGTAGCTAAAGAGTTAATAGATTATGCGACAGGCTTGTCCAATTAGAAGGCTTCCTTAAATGAGCTACCTCTTTACTTTTTTTCTTCTAGCTTTATAAGTGATGTAGCCAGATCGGAATCAGTTTATTGTATGTATGTATTTTATTTCTATATAGTGCACATATTCCGCAGCGCTTTACAATTATTTACTCAATTCACATCAGGCCTTCCCCTGAAGAGCTTACGATTGAATCCCTTTATGTACACATACAACCTATGTCTTCATGATTGTGGGGGAAACCGGAGTGCCGAGAGGAAACCCATGCAAGCACGGGAGAACATACAAACTCCTTGCAGATGTGTCCAAGGGTGGATTCGAACTCAGGACCTCAGCGCTTCAAGACATCAGTGCTAACCACTGAGCCACCGTACTTCCCTTAAAGGGTATGTCCACCCTTATTTCTATTTTTTAATATGCCTTCCCCCTGGTCCCCCAGCCCCAACGCATGGTTTTTATTTTTAGAAAGCCCCCCAAACTTTTACTTACCTCCCCTCTTTCCTTGCCGCGCTGCCGGCGGGACCGGCAGTCGCGTCTGTGATTGGCTGAGCGTCAGCCAATCACGGACGTGGCTGCCGGTCATTCAGTGCAGCGGAGGAAAGGGAGAGGTAAGTAAGAGTTTGGGGAGCTTTCTAAAAATAAAAACCATGCGGTTGGGGCTGGGGGACCAGGGGGAAGGCTATATTAAAAGGCATTTATGCAGGGGGAGGGAATCTGGAGAGGGAGGGAAGGGAGGGGGAGGGAGGGAGGGGGAGAGGCTGCAGTACGCATGCCAATTCTCCCGGAGGCCAGATAGGAGGCAGAGTCCTATATGGACTCTGCTATCCTCCTGGTGGGCAGTTTTTGGAACTTTGGGGGGAGGGACTACAGGAGAACCCTATGGAGCTGGGATGTGAGGTAAGGATTACACTACACACATGATGGGCCAGTAGTTGGGGGGATTATAGTTTTGGGGGTGGACATGCCCTTTATGCTTGATTTGATTGTATTCATGGTAGATCACATAATCAAGGACACTAAACCACCAAAACCAACTTTAGCAAGTTCAGCCATCTCTAGTCCCAGGCAGTCAAACATTGGTCACCTTCTCCATGTACCGCCGAGCTCCATTGTTTACTCGTTCTTTCTCCTTACACCCTTCTTCATTAAACGTTCATATTTTTAATCTATCTCAAGTTTTCTTTTGTCCTCTTTCCCTTTGCTTTCCTTCTCCTCATCCAGCCCCCCAGGTCTCCATTTATATTTACTTTCTCATTTTTTTTACACTTCATATTCTTTTTTGCTCCCCTTATACACATTATTTTTGCATTTCACTACCTTCCCGACCAGTCCATACCGCTCCGTTTCCAACCCGTTTCACCTTTTTCCAACCATGTCCAGGTGTCTATCCATTGAGCTCCCCCCTCTTTCTAATCAGCCCTTATTATTATATTCCCTGCCATCCAATGTGTCCTTCCCATTATAATGTCCTGCAATCCCTTATGTCCCCCTCTCCTTCTGCCTTTGTATGTCCATCTATTCTCTGCTATCCCATGTCCCTCCATCTTTCAATCTGCCCTTTTAGTCCATTCATTAATCCGCTTCTCCTACAAATATTCCTTCCCCCCCTGTCCATTAATTCTATCCTTTTCCAATCTTCCGCATCCATCTACTTGCTACTTAAATCTGTCCTCCATCCATTCTGTCCTTGTATTCTGTCCCCTTAATCATTTAATAAAAACTATCCAATCAATCTATTTATATCAATGTTAAAATAATTAATTTATAAATTACATTTAAAAATGCTTACTGGAAATTCATTGGATGGCAAACTGAAGTGTGTGTGGGGTTAGTCAAGGTGATCTTTGTGGGTGGTGTTGGGTTGGGAAATGTGGTGTGGGCATACTGTCACTAGAGCCTTCAAAAGATGCCTCACCTAACACCAGACATTCAGCCCTGTACCCTTAAATTCAAAATATACTTTAATATAAAGTAACCAAAACAGCACTGCACATTCTCCAACACAACTCCTTGCCCTGTCCCCGGTCTGTCTATCCGCATTTCCTTTGTCGAAAAATGCAGGCCAACTAACCGAAAAGTCGAGTAAAACAGACAGGAGATGGAAGGGTAGTGAACAAAATACAGCACACACTAAAAAAAAAATTGAAAATAATTCTGCAGTTAGAGATATTAGTTTTGGGAGATTAATGCTGAGATGCTGAGAAAAAAAGCCCTGGTAGAGACAGAGGGCCCACTAAGGATCTAATGTCTAAATCGTGTATGGCCGTGTTATTCTGGTGTCTTTAAAATTGTCACCAGATTAATTAAACTTAATTAAGGGTAAATGTGGTCTCTAATTCTTCCAAACTATATATAGAATTATATAAAAATCCTTCACATCTTACCAAAATAAAACCTAAATCACATCTCAAGATAAAATGTGTGAGAAGTTATTGCTGGAAAGGTTCAGCTATATTACTTCCTGCTGAACACTTCCTGTTTTCAGCCATGTGACCAGCTTGTAGTCATGTGACCAGTCTCTGTCTGCATTAATAGGTTCCCTTCTCAAACTGTCATTTTTCCCCAAGCACTTTCTGTCTTCCCCAGCATTAAGTCTTAACTGAGCATGCTTGCCCCAGGGGGGCGGAGGGTGTGGCAGAGGTCTGGTGATGTCACACAACCTACTGGAAACAGGAAATTGAAAATCACCCCATTTCAGTCAGCAATGTGATTGTCAACTCATTTTAAATAAAATACTACAGCCTTTCATTTAACTCTCACTTGTTTGAAGACCACAGTTGCCCTTTAACATCAAATCCGTGAAACAGTGGTATTCACTAGGCGTTTTTGTCTGTTTCCAGACAAAATGCAGGCGGCAGGGCATTTTTAAAGGGAAATGATTAATCTGGTCTCTTTTAAATTTAAAAATGACTTGTATTTAGGCTACAGATACACTGCACACTGAAGAAAATGAATGGAAAAAAGGACTGTTCCTTTTCGTTTAATTTTGGTCCATGTGTAGCATGAATGAGCCCTTAGAGGAACATTTACATTTAGAAACCTGAACATTAAACGAATGAAGAATATTTGCCAATATTTGGAGTCACAATCTACTGAAACCTTTCTTTGAACTTAAGAGGAGGAATATTTTAAATAAAGCCTGCGAAACTTGCTACAGTTGGCTATTAAACTAGGAAACAGTGATCTGCAACTTATTGGTGTGTGCTTGCATTGAGAACTTGCTTTAGGATTGATTAGAGTGGTTTATAAATGAGCATTTCCAGTTAGACCAGGGCTGTCATTGAGGTTCTTGGGGGTCTGTCCTGGATCTGATGCTCTTTAATGTATTCATAAAGACCTTTAGTTAGACTTCGTCAGTAAGATGTTTCTGTTTGCTATTGATCCTAAACTATGCAGGACTATAGACTCAATCCAAGATATTTCCTTCCTGTTAAGGGATTTAAATTAATCTGGGGAAAGGCCAATCCCCAGTTAATTGAAATCACTTACCAGATGGACATATCTTGCACGAGTCAATAGTTCTGCAAAATGATAAATGAGATTTTCTATTAAGAAAAAGAAAATTGATACATTTGGGCAGAAATAATTAAGATGCTATTTAGACATTTCAGTTCCACTCTGAGAAGGACTTGGATGTTATTGTGTGCAACAGACTCCAACTATCATCATTTTCTATATAAGAAGGATAATAAAGTTGAGAGACTCTCCAGCTACATTCCTCTCGGAATTTACCTTCTTCCTCTCTACTGATGGGTCCTGTTCTAATTCTGGGTGACTTTAACTGTGACATTGACAACTCTGCTCTATTAATTTTTCTTTATCTTGGCCCTTCGTTTCCTTAGCATCCTCATTGGATCTTCATCAGTGGACAAATAAGGTACGCATAAGTTTGGCCACTTCTTGGATCTTGTCTTCTCTAGAACCTATTTGTCTCATCTTTTGAAACTAAAACCCTACCCGCTTTCAGATCACTATCTTATTACTTTTCTTGCACAACACTCATGTTTCTTTTAACCCTCTTTCTTTGTGTGTATGCCCGTTATACCTGAGCCATTCCAGTGCTGGCTTCTTCTCTATCCTCTAGTCTCTCTACCCTTATGTCCAACTCTGACCCTCACTTGCTTCTTAACTTATATATAACTCTGTCCCGACTAATGCTATTGATTACCCCTTACAACCCCGGCATCTGCCGTCTCTCAATCCTACCCTAGCTCAGTCACAAACATGAACGTAGATGCACATATGCTGCCAAGTGGATGCAAAGAAAGTTTGTACGCAGGATCCATTACAAGTTTATGCTACAATGCGTTAAACCTGCACTTTTGGTAGCAAAATAAAAATACTATAAGACACTAGAAATAATAACCAATCGAGTTTAACTCCCTTCTCCATCCTCGCCTACTGACTCTCTTCTCTCTTCATACTCTTGCCAAGACTTTGCTGACTACTTCATAAAAAAAGTTTATGCAGATGCAGATTCCACCTCAGCATAGCTCTCAGATTCTTTTCCCCACACCCTTCTACTGCTCTTGAATCTTTGTCCTGTGAATCAGTCAGAGGTCTCTCACCTTCTGTGGTCCTGTCTGCCTTTGGCTTTGGCCAAAGCCAAAGGTCACTTTTATTCTCATCCTTTTGACCTCTCCTCTGCTTTCAAGATCATTCTCCTAATAAAAATGATAAAAAAACTTCCTCTCCGGTTCCTCTTAGTGTTGGGGTTCTGCAGGGCTCTGTCCTTGGACCCCTGTTGTTCTCCTGTATACTATTTCCCTGGGAGATGTCATCAGCTCATTTGGTTTTAACTATCATCTGTATACTGATACTCAAATATATTTTCCACCCACAAGTCCTGACAACTAATCATGCACCTCCAACTGACTCTGAGCTGTCTCCTCATGGATGGCGCACCAATTCCTCAAACTAACCCTGACTAAAACGGAACTAATTTCCCCCCAAAGCCTGGTCCTATCCCACATTTTTAGAATTCTGTGGACAACACCCCCATTTACCCATTCAGTCAGCACGTTGCTTAGGGGTTATTATTGATTGCTCTCTCCTTTTCCAATCACATTAACAATGTTGCTAAAACCTGTCACTTTTATCTCCGTAATATTGCAAAAATCTGTAGATTCCTCTCTCTTCCAACACTGCTATGCAAATCCATGCTCTCATCCTATCATGCCTGGACTATTGTAACTTCTGCTTCTGGTCTTCCTGCTTCCCATTTTTCTCCCCTTCCGTCGATATTTAACTCTGCTGCAAACATTGTCTGCTCTCTAAAGGTACACAAACTAGCGATAAAACCAGTATTGGGGCTTTATTGCTAGTGTGTGAAGCGGCTTTCCCGAAAGAGCATACAGCCACCAAACATTCCCATTGGCCAAACGGTCTTTGGGAAAAAACAAAAATTCTCCTCAGCCATGGTAGACTCCTTATAGGGGAGTCAGCCACGGGCCGAGGGAAAACACACGTCTCGAGTGTTCTCTATGCTGTGCATAATGAGAACGTTGGGACTGTGTATACCCAGATCTTTAAAAAATGAAAGACAGGATTTTGCCAATCCTGTTGTCATCTTTCAAAAATCTGTACTGTGTGTACCAGCTTTAATAATGGGAAATGAAGTCTCATCTGTGCTGCACATCTACCTGGCTTCCCATTAAACAATGCATCATCTTCAAAACCCTTCTCTTATTTAAATCCCTTCACTCTGTGCTCCTTTATATTTCTTCTTGTGTCCCCATATCCTGCCCATACCCTCACTCATCACAGAACCATCTCTTATATAGACCCCCCACTCACACTGCCTCCTCTCGCCTTAAACCTTTTCTCTTGTGGTCCCATCCTCGGAATTCTATTCCCCCCCTCTACGCCAAGAAACCTCAATAAACAAGTTTAAATCTTACCTCTCATCCTATTTCTGAGCACAGCATAGGAATGTTGACACTGCACCAGTTTTACTATTGCACTTCCACCCTTTCCTGTGTATTGTTTGTACCTATCTAATTAGATTGTAAGCTCTACGGGCATCACTTTCCTAATGTTACATTTTTTGGGGCGGGGTTAGTGTCTTGGGGGTTGAAAAGAGGTGGGGTTAGGGGGGGGTTCCGGGGCCTAGTGGCCAAAAGGGGGTGATGGGTAGGAGATTAGAGACTCCTCTCCATCACAGGAGTTGAGGTGGTCTCGTGGGAGCCCATCCAGAATTTGGGAGATCCCATGAGATTTGGGAGTGTGGGATACCTGGTTACCTGCCGCCAACCCCAAATGATTATATTTATACTTTATTACCTTACCAACCACCATATTTATGATAATTATTGTCCCCATTCTGCGGCAGAGTAAGCTGGCTCTCCCTCATGCAGTCAATCAAGGCTGTGACATCACATCGACATCACAGCCAATGATAAATGCTGTGTTCACTTGGTGCCTCCTTTGCGCATGCTTAAGCTTATAAAAAGCTCATTGAGTAGAGTGAGGAGGTAGATACCTTTACCAGAAAGTAAAGAACTGACCATTAAATATTGGTTACAAATACGTGATATGAACAATTTTTTTTTTCATGGATCAGACATTCCTGTTGCAGCTACGGATAACACATTTCAAATAGTAACTGATGGGGAGAAGGGAAGAAGATGCTTCTTGCATGTACTCTGGTTGTTTGAGAGCCTAAAGCAGTAGTTACATCTGAAGAATAGGTGGATAAGGATAGGACTACAGGATACAGCAAGTTGCTTTAGGGCATTTCTGATGAAGAAAGAAAGATGGAGTCAAGGCGGCAGATCTATCACAAGACCAACTGTGCCTAAGCCCCAGTGTACAAAGCTCTGTTTTAAAAAGTAAACAGTTAAAAGGCATTGTGAACATTATGTGATGTGGCAGGTTTACATTTCTGTACAGTATAATAAAGGTTTAGAAAAGGTAACTTCAATTTAATTGCTTTGAAGTGTATCCTAGTGTCAGTGCTAGAACATATAGAACATATAGAACATATAGAATATAAAAACATATAGATATATAGAACATATAGAAATATAGAATATATAGAATATAAAGAACATATAGAATATAAAGAACATATGAACATATAGAACATATAGACATATATAGATATAGCATATATAGAACATAAGAGCATATAGACATATAGAATATATAGAACATATAGAACATATAGAATATATAGAATATAAAGAACATATAGAATATAAAGAACATATAGAACATATAGAACATATAGCATATATAGAACATATAGAGCATATAGAACATATAGAACATATAGAGCATATAGAACATATAGAATATATAGAATATATAGAATATATAGAACATATAGAACATATAGAACATATAGAACATATAGAAAATATAGCATATAAGAAACTATAGAGCATATATAACATATAGAGATATAGAACATATAGAACATATAGAAATATAGAAATAGGGGTTTCAGTTACACATCAAGATATCGCAAAACCCCAATGTTATACAAAATGGAATGTCCATCTCTGTTTTTTATTCTGGGGAGATCAGTTGCACTTGCTATATAAACCCATCATTATGTCTTTATGATTGTTAGGAAACCAAGGATGATTCGAACTCAGGGCGTCAGCTCTGCAAGGCATCAGTGCTAACCACGGAGCCACCATGCTGCCTAAACTTGGAAAATCAACATTTATTATATTTGGTATCATTTCATTCATTCATCATAAGCCCATTTAAAATCGCCAAGTCTGAGGTGGCAAAAAAGTGCACAAGTGCCCATACATCACCTGTCAGGGGTCCTTGGAAGGTGTCAGTACATTGTGGAGTGTTTGTCAATAATACTAATAAGGGTCCAGGGGGGGGTGTTAGAATATTTTTTTTCAGCATTTACTGTAATACGACTGCGCTTTCCGGTTTTACCACAACATCGCGCTGTAATTATTGCGTTAGTCCTGTATTGCGGTAAAAAGACAAGATACTGCCGCCGCACATCGGCGTGGCGATACATTTTCTCTGTGGAAATGATCGGCTTTATAAATACAGTAGAAATAACAATCTTTGAACTGGCGCACTGCAGCCATGCAATACTAGCGATCCTTTATCAATATGCGCCTTCGTTTTTCAAGGATACTATATTATTTCGTTGCCTCAAATGGAAGAGATGGAAAGCTATGAATTTTCCATTAGTGCAGCAAATCAGCAAGAAAATACATTTTTAGGGCAAATCTGACATTATTTATTAGAAGCATCCCTACTTATAAATACACTAGTAACGTGTTACTGTTCCTTAATAATAATGGAATGAAGACATTGGATTCTTGGCATAGTAAAGGTGACACGGAGACTGAAAATCCAAGAACCTGTCACCTGTTATGGGAATGTTCATCTTCTCTTTGCCCTACAAAATAAAAACAGGTCTTACAATGAGATCTCAGAGGGAATGATGTTTCCACCTGATTGTCATTGTAGGTTCCAAAGATTACAAGAAAGGAGGTTGCATCTTCCAGTAGGTAAAGGGTTCTTTAAAATAAAGAAATGCTGTGTTACTGTGTTATTGTCTGTAAAGCGTGTTCAAGAAGTAGTGGCCAATCTATATTTTCAATCAATACTTATTATATCAATGGCAGCTAGTCTGTGTTTTCTAATTATAATCCTATTATATCAATGGGTTTTGCCTAAATGTTTTGTTTATTTTTGGTCTTATGGCTCTTTAGTAGATTCCAACCTCATAGTCTTATGGCCTGTACACGTACAATGTTTGCAGTAGGATTTATTTTTCTACCTCCCATATTCATTTTTTGAGGAGCTACAGCACATACAGTTTTCATTTGCCAGGTTTGTCCTGGACTATTCCTGTATTAAAGATAGTGCTGAAGCCAGGAGGAAGACTGGCAGAATCAGTTTCTTTGGGCTGGTGCTCTCACAGAAACGATATTGGGGGAGGTAGGAATTACCAGTCCTATATCCCTGTCCCAAGTAAAATAATATGCAAAATAAACCATTAGCATTAACTTAAAATACTATTTCATCTTTCAAATGTTAGGGTTCATCACTCCAATACCATAGTAAGATAGGAACATAGTATTGGATTGTGAATAAAGTCATACATCCTTTCTTTTATTATTTGTACAGTAGTTGTTTTTTCAATATCTATTTTACAAACTGCTGTGAGGTAGTTAATGTAGGGGAAATTGTTGATGGATTCAAATCAATGGCAAACTATCGAGCTGTAATGCTGTAAATCTGGCCATACTGTCCCCAGCACCATATCTGTAAATTAGCATTAATTCTTACTGTCCCACATAGTGTCACTAGGATTATAAGACTTCATCGAATTGACAGTATCATACAAAAAACAGATACAGTAATTCATCAAATGTTCTCTTCTCTTTAATACAGTAACTCTTTAAATCTCTCCTTTTACGTGCTGTATAATATATATATTTTTTTAAATCTTTTTCATTGTGGGGGAAATGGACTGAATCTACTGAATCTATAGAAGACTAAGATTGGACGGACTGAAAATGTGTTATTATCCTTCAGGGTGAATCAACTCATTATTCTACTAACGCAGAATTTCAGGAGTAGGGTGTCACTTCAACAGCTTTCAGATAAGAGGAACGAAAAATGAACATCATTAAATGTTTTCCATCAGAGAAATAAACACTGTATTGAAAATTTAATTGTTCATTCGTTTGTAAAAAATAAAAGATCCGGTTGATATTTTTTTTTCATCTATCTATCTATATCTATCTATCTATCTATCTATCTATTATCTATCTATCTATCATCTATCTATCTATCTGTCGTATGTCTGTCTGTCTGTCTGTCTGTCTGTCTGTTGTCTGTCTGTCGTCTGTCTGTCTATCTATCTATCTTATCTATCTATCTACCTGTCTGTCTGTCTGTCTGTCTGTCTGTCTGTCTGTCTGTTATCCATCCATCCATCCATCCATCAATCCATCTATCTATCTATTCTATCCTATACCTACCTATCGATCTATCTATCTTTCTATCTATCTATCTATCTATCTATCTATCTACCTATCTATCTATCATCTATCTATCTATCTATCTATCTATCTATCTATCTACCTCTACACTACATCTATCTATTATCTATCTAACATTGCCATTCGCCTGCACTCCCACGCTTAATGTTGATGCCTGGGTGCTGTACCTGTCCGTACCTGTCCAATGCTGTATACAATCACCTCCACACTAGAGCACTCACAGGACTTCTAAAGTCTCCTAACTATTCTCTTCTCTCTCTTCTCTCTATCATATCGCATGCGTTTTTTAATAGTTAATGAAAAAAAACGCATGCGCAAACGTAACAAAATTGCACATGAAATCGCATGCAATTGCATTCGCATTTGTGTTGCAGTGTGGCGGTGCCCTTACTTGGATTTTTTCCATGACTTCTATGTATCTGTTTTTGGATTATTTATTTGTTTTCCAAAATTCAAAAATCCACTAAACAGAACGAAACACGTCCGGTTGAACATCTCGATGAGAACAGAGACGACTATCTGTCATTTCTCCCTGGGTTCTGGGTTAAATTACAAAATTTCGCTATTGAAACTACTGTGAAATTTTGTCCCAAAACGATTTCTTTGAAATTTGCTGTTGAATTTACCAGTATTTCACAAACATACCAGAGAGAGAATGAAACTTGGTGATTATTATTTAGTGATCTACTAATCGCCCACCTAGAATGTAAAATCTATAGGGCAGTTACGTTCTTTAACTATTATTTGTCTGGATTATACAGGAATAAATATATTACCTAGATATTTAAATAGGAAATGCCTTACTCATGTCTTAAGGCTTTAAAAACTTTGATATTTCCATACTTAATTAGGTATTAATTATTCTAATCAGTACGTCTTCTCATTATTCAATTATTAGTAATTGATTGCATTGTAAAAATAATTCCTGCATACAGAACATAATGTAAACTGTTCCTGTTCTAAGATTTTCTATTTAAATGTCTATATCCTGAACAATCTAACAGTCAAACACTGTACCTGTCATGTCTTATTAAAGAAACTGCAATATGTATCCCTCCCATTACTGTATTGAAATCTTGACTCATATTAATTCTTACAGTAACCACAAGGGGGCATCAATGCTCTTTATAATTAACATAGCAAATAGTTTTTACTAATGTTTTTCTTCTAAATGTACACCACCCATGCTGTTCCCTATGTATTGCATTTAAAGGATTAAAATAATTTGTCCTACCTTTCTAATGCATGCACACAAGGGTGCAAAAACGCAGATATCGTTTAAATTAATGTACGTTACAATTTTTATTTATTTTGTCTCCAATGGTGTTTTATTGCTATTGCCTCTTAATCAATAGTAATGAAGTATAAATGCGTTTACACGCAGTAACATACTGTATACAGTATAAAAATGATCGGTAATTACTTACTGTATTCAAGACAATTCAGTCAATCCCAGGGACACTGTATTTGAATTATAACCATTTATTTTCAACATTTCGATATTTCACAGAACGTCTTCATCAGCACAAACAATTGTCCTGTGAAGACATCTGTGAGATGTCAAAACGTTGAAAATAAAATAATTATAATTCAAAATACAGTGTGCTCGGGAATTGACGGAATTGGTTTGTCTATAAAGGCACAGTATAAAGAAGCTGTGTTTCCTAGAGGTGCTTTGACTGCCATTGGCCTCCTGATTAGTGATGAATCCCGGTTGGAAAATAAACCTGGTTTGGATTCGGAAATGCAGAATCAACAGATTTTTCTACATTTTCGAGACTCTGAGCTTTTCATGGTAAAATCATATATTAGAAAATAAAAAAATTATATGGAAACCGCAACTGAAATTTCAAACAATATTGGGATATGTTGGTTCTGTATAAATTATTATATTGGTGAACGACCACCATATTAAGTTTGCTTTTCTACAGTATACTTAACTAGAAATCCCAGTGTTTCCTCTTCCTTCCTGAGCTCAGCCCTGGTTCACACATACTGTACAGTGGTGGAACTAGAAATCATGGGCCCCCCAGCAAAAATATAATAGGGCCCTTACAGCCTGGGGGCTGTATTTGTATGAAGAAGTTGCACAGTGGAGTAACTAGGAATCACTGGGCCCTAGCAGAACTATGATGGGGCCCTATCCGTGTTCATCCACAGTGGTTTTCGGGAGCAGGTTTTATCAGGAAAAATAAAAAGACAGAGCCCCCTTGGCCCTGGCCCCCCTGCGCCCAGGGGCTGCTCCCATGTTTTATATGTCTAGACACACCAATGCTACACCCAAATTATCTGCCTCACATAATAAACAGGACCTGTGTCCCTAGGAGAAGATGCTGCACTGTAAATACAGCAGTGAATAAATGGGGGTCAAAACAGGAATCAGTGGGTAACATTCAAATGCAGAGTAGCCAGGCAGTCCCAGAAGTAAAGGCGTACTTATAAATAGAGATGGCCGAACTATCGAACTTAAGTAAAAGTTCGGAAACGAACCCATTATAGTCTATGGGAGATAATAGTTTGGAAAGTTCGGGGTGAATACCAGTTAAAATAACAATGGTAACTTCTGTAAATGGCGTGGCTCCTGGGAAATGGTCTGGGGAACATGTCAATATCAAAACTTGTTTAAACACTTCTAAACACGAGCGGGCCATTGTCGGTTTTCACCATGCTACTTACGAAGGTTACGGCCAATTCGAGGGTTACAAACGCTTATCGAGGGTTACCAAAATCGGCAGAGCACATTCGAAGGTTACCAATAGAGATGGCCGAACTTTCGAACTATATTAAATGTTCGAAAGTTAGAAAACTGACCCATTAATGGGAGTAAAATAGTTCGAAAAGTTCTAATGAAATACAATTAAAATATCAATGGTAACTTAGGGTAAATGGCTGTGGGACCGGGAAAATGGTCTGGGGAACATGTTACAATTCCAGGACTTTCGAAAACTAGATTTTACTCTCACGTGCATTACTTTCGAGGTCTCGCGTTCGAACATTCGATAATATCCCACAAATGATATTTACTCGCGTATTGGTAATATAGACATTTTACTGCGCGTTCGTTAATTCGATATTACTCGCGTATTGGTATAATAGACATTTTACTTGCATATTCGTTAATTCGATATTTACTCGTGTATTGGTATAATAGACATTTACTTGTATATTTGTTAATTCGATATTTACTCGCGTATTGGTATAATAGACATTTTACTCGCATATCGTTAATTCGATATTTACTCGCGTATTGGTATAATAGACATTTTACTCACATATTCGTTAATTCGATATTTACTGCGTATTGGTATAATAGACATTTTACTCGCATATTCGTTAATTCGATATTTACTCGCGTATTGGTATAATAGACATTTTACTTGTATATCGTAATTCGATAATTACTCGCGTATTGGTTAATAGACATTTTACTTGTATATACGATAATTCGATATTTACCGCGTATTGGTATAATAGACATTTTACTTGTATATACGATAATTCGATATTTACTCGCGTATTGGTATAATAGACATTTTACTTGTATATACGATAATTCAATATTTACTTGCGTATTGGTATAATAGACATTTTACTCACATATTCGTTAATTCGATATTTACTCGCGTATTGGTTTAATAGACATTTTACTTGTATATACGATAATTCGATATTTACTCGCGTATTGGTATAATAGACATTTTAATTCGTTAATTCGATATTTACTTGCGTATTGGTATAATAGACATTTTACTCGCATATTCGTTAATTCGATATTTATTCGCGTATTGATATAATAGACATTTTACTCGCGTATTCGTTAATTCGATATTTACTCGCGTATTGGTTTAATAGACATTTTACTCGTATATACGATAATTCGGTATTTACTCGCGTATTGGTATAATAGACATTTACTTGTATATTCGATAATTCGATATTTACTCGTGTATTGGTTATAGAAATTTTACTCGCATATTCGCTTGCTCGAACATTCAACATTTGATAATTAGCGAAAGTCCGGAAAATATCGAAAATATCAAATTCCTGTTCTTTCTATCTCTTCTTCTTATTCTTCTTCTTTTCTTTCTTCAATTATTCTCCGCTTTTTTGGACCGTATCTCCTCCCACAGTTTTTGAGATAGGACATGATATGGTACAGATGTGGTGTGTGCATATAGGAGAAGTGTGCTATCTTCTAGCTAAGGATTCCGCGGAAGAGTTACAGCGTTATCGGCGAATTTCAGACATTTTTTCCCATAGACTATAATGGTAACATCTCAAAGTGGATATTCAAAACAGTTTTTTTCATGGTATAAATACAAATGGTGATACCCCCCACACAGACCCAGGTACACCCACCTACTGACCTACCTTTCCATTCCATGGAAGACATATTTAAAGGGTAACTAAAGTCAAAAAAACTAATTTAGATTTATCCTCAATAAAAGATAGTTTTATGGTTATAAACACAAAAAAAGACATACCCCCTCAACCAGACCCAGGTACACACACCTACTAATCTACTAATTCATTAAGTGGCAGCCATACTAAAGGGTAACTAAAGTAAAAAAAACTATATAGATTTATCCTCAATAAAAAATAGTTTTATGGTTTAACATAACTTAATTCCCCAAAACCTAAACCCCGTTAGGTATAAAATTCCTGAGAGGCTCCTAATTATACTTTGCCATGCTGTTCCGTGCCTTTTTTCATGTACGGCCGGGCCGACAGCGATGCCAGTGATTGGCTGAGACGTGGAACAGCAGCAGCATGAAGCCAAAGGAATGTGTCATGTGGTAAGTATACTTAGGAGCCTCATAGAGAGTTTTAAACCTGCAAGATCTAGGTTTGGGAGGGGTTATTATTAGGTTAAGTTTAAATTTTATTTTGGGGGGGTGGACATTCCCTTTAAAATGTGCTTTCTGGGACTGTAAAGGAAAGGAAATATAAAGTTAAGGAAAAGCCTTCCACAATCACAGTGGCGTAACTTTAGCCCCAGCAGCCCCCGTGATGTCGCTAAGAGACTAAGAGGGCCTGCAAGTCACAAGGCCTGGTACCGCAATCAGCTGTTTTTAAACATACGTGGCTTACAAGCATACGTGCAAGCAGCGAATCGCGATATCACATCTGCCGCTGGGGAGGCATGGGGGGTTTCAGAGGCCTGCCACTAAATCTGCTGGGGAGCCCGGGCCTCTTAGTATTGCCAAAGACCAATCAGCCACCTCTAATATTCCTGGCTATGCATGGCTTGAAGGCAATAAAGACAATGGTCTCCTGGCCAGAAAACTTAGGAATAATTAGACAACTAGAAAAGGTGGTGGTTGTGTCTTGATTATGTTGATCTACCATGAATTACAATCAATCAAGCATTAAAGGGCTGTCCACCCCCAAAACTTAATCCCCCCAACTACTGGCCCCATCATGTAGTGTAGTGTAATCCTTACCTCACATCCCAGCTCCATAGGGTTCTCCTGTAGTCCCTCCCCCCAAAGTCCCAAAAACTGCCCACCAGGAGGTAGCAGAGTCCATATAGGACTCGCCTCCTATCTGGCCTCGGGAGAATTTGGCATGCGTACTGCAGCCTTCTCCCCTCCTCCCTCCCCCTCCCTTCCCTCCTCCTCCAGATTCCCTCCCCTAGCATAAATGCCTTTTAATATAGCCTTCCCTGGTCCCCCAGCCCCAACCGCATGGTTTTTATTTTTAGAAAGCTCCCCAAACTCTTACTTACCTCTCCCCTTTCCTCCGCTGCACTGAATGACCGGCAGCCACGTCCGTGATTGGCTGACGCTCAGCCAATCACAGACGCGACTGCCGGTCCCGCCGGCAGCGGGCAAAGGAAAGAGGGGAGGTAAGTAAAAGTTTGGGGGGCTTTCTAAAAATAAAAACCATGCGTGGGGCTGGGGGCAGGGGGAAGGCAATATTAAAAAATAGAAATAAGGGTGGGACATACCCTTTAGGGAAGTACGGTGGCTCAGTGGTTAGCACTGATGTCTTGAAGCGCTGAGGTCCTGAGTTCGAATCCACCCTTGGACACATCTGCAAGGAGTTTGTATGTTCTCCCCGTGCTTGCATGGGTTTCCTCTCGGCACTCCGGTTCCCCCACAATCATGAAGACATAGGTTGTATGTGTACATAAAGGGATTCAATCGTAAGCTCTTCAGGGGAAGGCCTGATGTGAATTGAGAATAATTGTAAAGCGCTGGGGAATATGTGCACTATATAGAATAAAAAATACATACATACATAAACTGATTCCGATCTGGCTACATCACTTATAAAGCTAGAAGAAAAAAAGTAAAGAGGTAGCTCATTATAAGGAAGCCTTCTAATGGACAAGCCTGTCGCATAATCTATTAACTTTTAGCTACCTCATTCCACTGTCAACAAGCACATAAAATGATAGTTATAGTATCTCTGAAACACTGCTTAAAGCAATTAACAAAAACTACACAGCACATTCAACACAATTATGATGATGATGATGATAAAGACTTTTATTATAAAGTAGTAGTATTATTTTGACATAATGCAAACTCCCTTTAATACACACGCTAATTTATAATGCAGCACGAATGATGTCCTTTAGGTAGCTGTGTACACAGAATGTCCAATGCACAGTGCAGGCTTGATTTTACAGATAGTATATTATTAACATAAGCTTACTCCCCTTAATCATGTGCTTATTTACAATGCATTTCTAACTATGTCCTTACATAGCTCTGTACACAGGACGTACAATACACAGTGCGAACTTGCTCTTACAGGTATTATTATTATTATATTTTTAAACATATGCAAACTCCCCCTCTGTGCATTTTTCTGTGTACAGAGCTACGTAAAGGACATAATTAGAACTGCATTATAAATATAGCACATGTATTAAAGGGGAGTTTGCATGATGTTTATAATAATAATAATAATAATACCTGTAAGAGCAAGTTCGCACTGTGTATTGTACGTCCTGTGTACAGAGCTATGTAAAGGACATAGTTAGAAATGTATTATAAATATAGCACATGTATTAAAGGGGAGTAAGCATTATGTTAATAATAATACTATCTGTAAAATCAAGCCTGCACTGTGCATTGGACATTCTGTGTACACAGCTACCTAAAGGACATCATTCGTGCTGCATTATAAATATAGCGTGTGTATTAAAGGGGAGTTTGCATTATGTCAATAATAATACTACTACTTATAATAAAAGTCTTTATCATCATCATCATCATAATGTGTTGAATGTGCTGTGTAGTTTTTGTTAATTGCTTTTAAGCAGTGTTTCAGAGATACTATACTATCATTTTATGTGCTTGTTGACAGTGGAATGAAGGTAGCTAAAGAGTTAATAGATTATGCGACAGGCTTGTCCAATTAGAAGGCTTCCTTATAATGAGCTACCTCTTTACTTTTTTTCTTCTAGCTTTATAAGTGATGTAGCCAGATCGGAATCAGTTTATGTATGTATGTATTTTATTTCTTATATAGTGCTACATATTCCGCAGCGCTTTACAATTATTTACTCAATTCACATCAGGCCTTCCCCTGAAGAGCTTACAATTGAATCCCTTTATGTACACATACAACCTATGTCTTCATGATTGTGGGGGAAACCGGAGTGCCGAGAGGAAACCCATGCAAGCACGGGGAGAACATACAAACTCCTTGCAAATGTGTCCAAGGGTGGATTCGAACTCAGGACCTCAGCGCTTCAAGACATCAGTGCTAACCACTGAGCCACCGTACTTCCCTTAAAGGGTACGTCCACCCTTATTTCTATTTTTTAATATTGCCTTCCCCCTGGTCCCCCAGCCCCAACGCATGGCTTTTATTTTTAGAAAGCCCCCCAAACTTTTACTTACCTCCATGCCAAAATTCTCCCGGAGGCCAGATAGGAGGCAGAGTCCTATATGGACTCTGCTATCCTCCTGGTGGGCAGTTTTTGGGACTTTGGGGGGAGGGACTACAGGAGAACCCTATGGAGCTGGGATGTGAGGTAAGGATTACACTACACTACATGATGGGGCCAGTAGTTGGGGGGATTATAGTTTTGGGGGTGGACATGCCCTTTAATGCTTGATTTGATTGTAATTCATGGTAGATCAACATAATCAAGGACACTAAACCAACCATTTTCTAGTTGTCTAATTATTCCTAAGTTTTCTGGCCAGGAGACCATTGTCTTTATTGCCTTCAGAGCCATGCATAGCCAGGAATATTAGAGGTGGCTGATTGGTCTTTGGCAATACTAAAGAGGCCCGGGCTCCCCAGCAGATTTAGTGGCAGGCCTCTGAAACCCCCCATGCCTCCCCAGTGGCAGATGTGATATCGCGATTCGCTGCTTGCACGTATGCTTGTAAAGGCACGTATGTTTAAAAACAGCTGATTGCGGTACCAGGCCTTGTGACTTGCAGGCCCTCTTAGTCTCTTAGCGACATCACGGGGGCTGCTGGGGCTAAAGTTACGCCACTGTGATTGGTGAAGGCTTTTCCTTAACTTTATATTTCCTTTCCTTTACAGTCCCAGAAAGCACATTTTAAAGGGAATGTCCACCCCCCAAAATAAAATTTAAACTTAACCTAATTAACCCCTCCCAAAACCTAGATCTTGCAGGTTTAAAACTCTCTATGAGGCTCCTAAGTATACTTACCATGACACATTCCTTTGGCTTCATGCTGCTGCTGTTCCACGTCTCAGCCAATCACTGGCATCGCTGTCGGCCCGGCCGTACATGAAAAAAGGCACGGAACAGCATGGCAAAGTATAATTAGGAGCCTCTCAGAGAATTTTATACCTAACGGGGTTTAGGTTTTGGGGAATTAAGTTATGTTTAAACCATAAAACTATTTTTTATTGAGGATAAATCTAAATTAGTTTTTTTGACTTTAGTTACCCTTTAAGTATGTCTTCCATGGGAATGGAAAGGTAGGTCAGTAGGTGGGTGTACCTGAGTCTGTGTGGGGGGTATCACCATTTGTATTTATGACCATGAAAAAAACTGTTTTGAAATATCCACATTTGAGGATTGTTACCATTATAGTCTATGGGAAAAAATGTCTGGAAATTCGCCGATAACGCTGTAACTCTTCCGCGGAATCCTTAGCTAGAAGATAGCACACTTCTCCTATATGCACCGCACATCTGTACCATATCATGTCTCTATCTCAAAAACTGTGGGAGGAGATACGGTCCAAAAAAGCGGAAGAATAAAATTGAAGAAGAAAAAGAAGAAGAATAAGAAGAAGAGATAGAAAGAACAGGAATTTGATATTTTCGATATTTTCCGGACTTTCGCTAATTATCAAATGTTTGAATGTTCGAGGCAAGCGAATATGCGAGTAAAATGTCTATTATACCAATACACGAGTAAATATCGAATTATCGAATATACAAGTAAAATGTCTATTATACCAATACGCGAGTAAATACCGAATTATCGTATATACGAGTAAAATGTCTATTATACCAATACGCGAGTAAATATCGAATTAACGAATACGCGAGTAAAATGTCTATTATATCAATACGCGAATAAATATCGAATTAACGAATATGCGAGTAAAATGTCTATTATACCAATACGCGAGTAAATATCGAATTATCGTATATACAAGTAAAATGTCTATTAAACCAATACGCGAGTAAATATCGAATTAACGAATATGTGAGTAAAATGTCTATTATACCAATACGCAAGTAAATATTGAATTATCGTATATACAAGTAAAATGTCTATTATACCAATACGCGAGTAAATATCGAATTATCGTATATACAAGTAAAATGTCTATTATACCAATACGCGAGTAAATATCGAATTAACGATATAAAATGTCTATTATACCAATACGCGAGTAAATATCGAATTAACAAATATACAAGTAAAATGTCTATTATACCAATACGCGAGTAAATATCGAATTAACGAATATGCAAGTAAAATGTCTATTATACCAATACGCGAGTAAATATCGAATTAACGAACACGCGAGTAAAATGTCTAATATACCAATACGCGAGTAAATATCATTTGTGGGATAATTATCGAATGTTCGAACGCGAGACCTCGAAAGTAATGCACGTGAGAGTAAAATCTAGTTTTCGAAAGTCCTGGATATTGTAACATGTTCCCCAGACCATTTTCCCGGTCCCACAGCCATTTACACTAAGTTACCATTGATATTTTAATTGTATTTCATTAGAACTTTTCGAACTATTTTACTCCCATTAATGGGTCAGTTTTCTAACTTTCGAACATTTAATATAGTTCGAAAGTTCGGCCATCTCTATTGGTAACCTTCGAATGTGGCTGCCGATTTTGGTAACCCTCGAATATAGCGTTTGGTAACCCTCGAATTGGCCGTAACCTTCGTAAGTAGCATGGTGAAAACCGACAATTGCCCGCTCGTGTTTAAGAAGTGTTTAAACAAGTTTTAGTGATATTGACATGTTCCCCAGACCATTTCCCAGGAGCCACAGCCATTTACAGTAAGTTACCATTGTTATTTTAACTGGTATTCACCCGAACTTTCCAAACTATTATCTCCCATAGACTATAATGGGTTCGTTTCCGAACTTTTACTTAAGTTCGATAGTTCGGCCATCTCTATTTATAAGTACGCCCTTTACTTCTGGGACTGCCTGGCTACTCTGCATTTGAATGTTACCCAACTGATTCCTGTTTTGACCCCCATTATTCACTGCTGTATTTACAGTGCAGCATCTTCTCCTAGGGACACAGGTCCTGGGTTATTATGTGAGGCAGATAATTTGGGTGTAGCATTGGTGTGTCTAGACATATAAATAACATGGGAGCAGCCCCTGGGGCGCAGGGGGGCCCAGGAGCCAAGGGGGCTCTGTCTTTTTATTTTTCCTGATAAAACCTGCTCCCAGAAAACCACTGTGGATGAAGCACGGATAGGGGCCCCATCATAGTTCTGCTAGGGGCCCAGTGATTCCTAGTTACTCCACTGTGCAACTTCTTCATACAAATACAGCCCCCAGGCTGTAAGGGACCTATTATATTTTTGCTGGGGGCCCGATGATTTCTAGTTCCACCACTGTACAGTATGTGTGAACCAGGGCTGAGCTCAGGAAGGAAGGAGGAAAACTGGGATTTCTAGTTAAGTATACTGTAGAAAAGCAAAACTTAAATATGGTGGTCGTTCACGCAAATATAATAATTATACAGAACCAACATATCCCAATATTGTTTGAAATTTCAGTTGCGGTTTCCATATAATTTTTTATTTTCTAATATATGATTTTACCATGAAAAGCTCAGAGTCTCGAAAATGTAGAAAAATCTGTTGATTCTGCATTTCCGAATCCAAACCAGGTTTATTTTCCAACCGGGATTCATCACTAATCAGGAGGCCAATGGCAGTCAAAGCAACTCTAGGAAACACAGCTTCTTTATACCTTGCCTTTAATAGACAAACCAATTCCGGCAATTCCCGAGCACACTGTATTTTGAATTATAATTATTTTATTTTCAACGTTTTGACATCTCACAGGATGTCTTCATCAGGACAATTGTTGTGCTGATGAAGACGTTCTGTGAAATATCGAAATGTTGAAAATAAAATGGTTATAATTCAAAATACAGTGTCCCTGGGAATTGACTGAATTGTCTTGAATACAGTAAGTAATTACCGATCATTTTTATACTATAGTACAGTATGTTACTGCAGTGTAAACGCATTTATACTTCATTACTATTGATTAAAGAGGCAATAGCAATAAAACACCATTGGAGACAAAATAAATAAAAATTGTAACGTACATTAATTTAAACGATATCTGCGTGTTTGCACCCTTGTGTGCATGCATTAGAAAGGTAGGACAATATTATTTTAATCCTTTAAATGCAATACATAGGGAACAGCATGGGTGGTGTACATTTGAGAAGAAAAATCATTAGTAAAAGCTATTTGCTATGTTAATTATAAAGAGCATTGATGCCCCCTTGTGGTTACTGTAAGAATTAATATGAGTCAAGATTTCAATACAGTAATGGGAGGGATACATATTGCAGGTTCTTTAATAAGACATGACAGGTACAGTGTTTGACTGTTAGATTGTTCAGGAATATAGACATTTAAATAGAAAATCTTAGAACAGGAACAGTTTACATTATGTTCTGTATGCAGGAATTATTTTTACAATGCAATCAATTACTAATAATTGAATAATGAGAAGACGTACATGATTAGAAAGTAATTAATACCTAATTAAGTATGGAAATATCAAAGTTTTTAAAGCCTTAAGACATGAGTAAGGCATTTCCTATTTAAATATCTAGGTAATATATTTATTCCTGTATAATCCAGACAAATAATAGTTAAAGAACGTAACTGCCCTATAGATTTTACATTCTAGGTGGGCGATTAGTAGATCACTAAATAATAATCACCAAGTTTCATTCTCTCTCTGGTATGTTTGTGAAATACTGGTAAAATTCAACAGCAAATTTCAAAGAAATCTGTTTTGGGACAAAATTTCACAGTAGTTTCAATAGCGAAATTTTGTAATTTAACCCAGAAACCAGGGAGAAATGACAGATAGTCGATCTCTAGTTCTCATCAGAGATGTTCGAAACCGGACGTGTTTCGTTCTGTTTAGTGGATTTTTGAAATTTTGGAAAAACAAATAAATAATCCAAAAACAGATACATAGAAGTCAATGGGGAAAAAATCCAAGTAAGGGCACCGCCACACTGCAACACAAATGCGAATGCAATTGCATGCGATTTCATGTGCAATTTTGTTACGTTTGCGCATGCGTTTTTTTCATTAACTATTAAAAAACGCATGCGATATGATAGAGAGAGAGAGAGAGAGAGATAGTTAGGAGACTTTAGAAGTCCTGTGAGTGCTCTAGTGTGGAGGTGATTGTATACAGCATTGGACAGGTACGGACAGGTACAGCACCCAGGCATCAACATTAAGCGTGGGAGTGCAGGCGAATGGCAGATGTTACATAGATAGATAGATAGATAGGTAGGTAGATGGATAGATAGATAGATAGGTAGATAGATAGATAGATAGATAGATAGATAGATAGATAGATAGATAGGTAGGTAGATGGATAGATAGATAGATGGATGGATGGATGGATGGATGGATGGATGGATGGATGGATGGATGGATGGATGGATAGATAGATAACAGACAGACAGACAGACAGACAGGTAGATAGATAGACAGACAGATAGATAGATAGATAGATAGATAGATAGATAGATAGATGGATGGATGGATGGATGGATGGATGGATGGATGGATGGATGGATGGATGGATGGATAGATAGATAACAGACAGACAGACAGACAGGTAGATAGACAGACAGATAGATAGATAGATAGATAGATAGATAGATAGATAGATAGATAGATAGATAGATGATAAAAAAAAATATCAACCGGAATCTTTTATTTTTTACAAACGAATGAACAATTAAAATTTCAATACAGTGTTTATTTCTCTGATGGAAAACATTTAATGATGTTCAGGTTTTCGTTCCTCTTATCTGAAAGCTGTTGAAGTGACACCCTCCTGAAATTCTGCGTTAGTAGAATAATGAGTTGATGTCACCCTGAAGGATAATAACACATTTTCAGTCCGTCCAATCTTAAGTCTTCAGTAGATTCAGTAGATTCAGTCCATTTTCCCCACAATGAAAAAGATTTTAAAAAATATATATATTATACAGCACGTAAAAGGAGAGATTTAAAGAGTTACATGTATTAAAGAGAAGAGAACATTTGATGAATTACTGTATTCTGTTTTTTGTAGGATACTGTCAATTCGATGAAGTCTTATAATACTAGTGACACTATGTGGGACAGTAAGAATTAATGCTAATTTACAGATATTGTGCTGGGGACAGTATGGCCAGATTTACAGCATTACAGCTCGATAGTTTGCATTGATTTGTATCCATCAACAATTTCCCCTACATTAACTACCTCACAGCAGTTTGTAAAATAGATATTGAAAAAACAACTACTGTACAAATAATAAAAGAAAGGATGTATGACTTTATTCACAATCCAATACTATGTTCCTATCTTACTATGGTATTGGAGTGATGAACCCTAACAATTTGAAAGATGAAATAGTATTTTAAGTTAATGCTAATGGTTTATTTTGCATATTATTTTACTTGGGACAGGGATATAGGACTGGTAATTCCTACCTCCCAATATCGTTTCTGTGAGGAGCACCAGCCCAAAGAAAACTGATTCTGCCAGTCTTCCTCCTGGCTTCAGCACTATCTTTAATACAGGAATAGTCCAGGACAAACCTGGCAAATGAAAACTGTATGTGCTGTAGCTCCTCAACAAAAATGATATAGGGAGGAAGGAAAAATAAATCCTACTGCAAACATTGTACGTGTGTACAGGCCATAAGACTATGAGGTTGGAATCTACTAAAGAGCCATAAGACCAAAATATAAACAAAACATTTAGGCAAAACCCATTGATATAATAGGATTATAATTAGAAAACACAGACTAGCTGCCATTGATATAATAAGTATTGATTGAAAATATAGATTGGCCACTACTTCTTGAACACGCTTTACAGACAATAACACAGTAACAACGCATTTCTTTATTTTAAAGAACCCTTTACCTACTGGAAGATGCAACCTCCTTTCTTGTAATCTTTGGACACCTACATGACAATCAGGTGGAAACATCATTCCCTCTGAGATCTCATTGTAAGACCTGTTTTATATTTATGTAGGGCAAAGAGAAGATGAACATTCCCATAACAGGTGACAGGTCTTGGATTTTCAGTCTCCGTGTCACCTTTACTATGCCAAGAATCCAATGTCTTTCATTCCATTATTATTAAAGGAACAGTAACACGTTACTAGTGTATTTATAAGTAGGGATGCTTCTAATAAATAATGTCAGATTTACCCTAAAAATGTATTTTCTTGCTGATTTGCTGCACTAATGGAAAATTCATAGCTTTCCATCTCTTCCCATTTGAGGCAACGAAATAATATAGTATCCTTGAAAAACGAAGGCGCATATTGATAAAGGATCGCTAGTATTGCTATGGCTGCAGTGCGCCAGTTCAAAGATTGTTATTTCTACTGTATTTATAAAGCCGATCATTTCCACAGAGAAAAGTATCGCCACGCCGATGTGCGGCGGCAGTATCTTGTCTTTTTACCGCAATACAGGACTTAACGCAATAATTACAGCGATGTTGTGGTAAAACCGGAAAGCGCAGATCGTATTACAAGTAAATGCTGGAAAATATTCTAACACCCCCCTGGACCCTTATTAGTATTATTGACAAACACTCCACAATGTACTGACACCTTCCAAGGACCCACTGACAGGTAGATGTATGGGCACTTGTGCACTTTTTTGCCACCTCAGACTTGGCGATTTTAAATGGGCTTATGAAATGAATGAATGAAATGAATACCAAATATAATAAATGTTGATTTTCCAAGTTTAGGCAGCATGGTGGCTCCGTGGTTAGCAGAGCTTTGCAGAGCTGACGCCCTGAGTTCGAATCCATCCTTGGTTTCCTAACAATCATAAAGACATAATGATGGGTTTTATATAGCAAGTGCAACTGATCTGCCCAGAATACAAACAGAGATGGACATTCCATTTTGTATAACATTGGGGTTTGCGATATCTTGATGTGTAACTGAAACCCCTATGTTCTATATGTTCTATATGTTCTATATGTTCTATATGTTATATATGCTCTATATGTTCTATATATGCTATATGTTCTATATGTTCTATATATTCTATATGTTCTATATGTTCTATATGTTCTATATGTTCTATATGTTCTATATATTCTATATATTCTATATATTCTATATGTTCTATATGCTCTATATGTTTATATATGATATATGTTCTATATGTTCTATATGTTCTATATGTTCTATATGTTTTTATATTCTATATGTTCTTTATATTCTATATATTCTATATGTTCTTTATATTCTATATATTCTATATGTTCTATATGTTCTATATGTTCTAGCACTGACACTAGGATACACTTCAAAGCAATTAAATTGAAGTTACCTTTTCTAAACCTTTATTATACTGTACAGAAATGTAAACCTGCCACATCACATAATGTTCACAATGCCTTTTAACTGTTTACTTTTTAAAACAGAGCTTTGTACACTGGGGCTTAGGCACAGTTGGTCTTGTTGATAGATCTGCCGCCTTGAGCTCCATCTTTCTTTCTTCATCAGAAATGCCCTAAAGCAACTTGCTGTATCCTGTAGTCCATTCCTTATCCACCTTATTCTTCAGATGTAACTACTGCTTTAGGCTCTCAAACAACCAGAGTACATGCAGAAAGCATCTTTCTTCCGCCATCAGTTACTATTTGAAATGTGTTATCCGTAGCTGCAACAGGAATGTCTGATCCATGAAAAAAAAAATTGTTCATATCACGTATTTGTAACCAGATATTTAATGGTCAGTTCTTTTACTTTCTGGTAAAGGTATCTACCTCCTCACTCTACTCAATGAGCTTTTTATAAGCTTAAGCATGCGCAAAGGAGGCACCAAGTGAAACAGCATTTATCATTGGCTGTGATGTCAGATGTGATGTCACAGCCTTGATTGACTGCATGGAGGGAGGAGCCAGCTTACTCTGCCAGAATGGGGACAATAATTATCATTAAATATGTGGTTGGTAATGCAGGTAATAAAGTATAAAATATATCAGTTGGGGTTGGCGGCAGGTAACCAGGTATCCCACAACTCCCAAATCTCATGGGGATCTCCCAAATTCTGGGATGGGCTCCCACGAGACCACCTCAAACTCCTGTGATGGAGAGGAGTCTCTAATCTCCTACCCATCACGCCCCTTTTGGCCACTAGGCCCCGGAACTCCCCTAACCCCACCTCTTTTCAACCCCCAAGACACTAACCCCGCCCCAAAAAATGTAACATTAGGAAAGTGATGCCCCGTAGAGCTTACAATCTAATTAGATAGGTAACAAACAAATACACAGGAAAGGGTGGAAGTGCCATAGTAATAACTGGTGCAGTGTCAACATTCCTATGCTGTGCTCAGAGAGATAGGATGAGAGGTAAGATTTAAACTTGTTTATTGAGGTTTCTTGGCGTAGAGAGGGGGGAATAGAATTCCAGAGGATGGGAGCCACAAGAGAAAAAGGTTTAAGGCGAGAGGAGGCAGTGTGAGTGGGGGGTCTATATAAGAGATGGTTCTGTGATGAGTGGAGGGTATGGGCAGGGACATATGGGGACACAAGAGAAGAAATATAAGAAGGAGCAGCAGAGTGAAGGGATTTAAATAAGAGAAGGGTTTTGAAGATGATGCATTGTTTAATGGGAAGCCAGGTAGATGTGCAGCACAGATGAGACTTCATTTCCCATTATTAAAGCTGGGTACACACAGTACAGATTTTTGAAAGATGACAGACAGGATTGGCAAAATCCTGTCTTTCATTTTTTAAAGATCTGGGTATACACAGTCCCAAGCGTTCTCATTATGCACAGCATAGGGAGAACACTCGTGACTGTGTGTTTCCCTCGGCCGTGGCTGACTCCCCTATAAGGAGTCTACCATGGCCGAGGGGAATTTTTGTTTTTTCCCAAAGACCGTTTGGCCAATGGGAATGTTTGGTGGCTGCATGCTCTTTCGGGAAAGCTGCTTCACACACTAGCAATAAAGCCCCAATACTGGTTTTATCGCTAGTTTGTGTACCTTTAGAGAGCAAGACAATGTGTGCAGCAGAGTTAAATATCGACTGAAGGGGGGGAAAATGGGAAGCAGGAAGACCAGAAAGCAGAAGGTTACAATAGTCCAGGCATGATAGGATGAGAGCATGGATTTGCATAGCAGTAGTTGGAAGAGAGAGGAATCTACAGATTTTTGCAATATTACGGAGATAAAAGTGACAGGTTTTAGCAACATTGTTAATGTGATTGGAAAAGGAGAGAGCGGAATCAATAATAACCCCTAAGCAACGTGCTGACTGAATGGGGTAAATGGGGGTGTTGTCCACAGAAATCTAAAAATGTGGGATAGGACCAGGCTTTGGGGGGAAATTAGTTCCGTTTTAGTCAGGGTTAGTTTGAGGCATTGGTGCGCCATCCATGAGGAGACAGCTCAGAGTCAGTTGGAGGTGCATGATTAGGTGTCAGGACTTGTGGGTGGAAAAATATATTTGAGTATCAGTATACAGATGATAGTTAAAACCAAATGAGCTGATGACATCTCCCAGGGAAATAGTATACAGGGAGAACAACAGGGGTCCAAGGACAGAGCCCTGCAGAACCCCAACACTAAGAGGAACCGGAGAGGAAGTTTTATTATCATTTTTATTAGGAGAATGATCTTGAAAGCAGAGGAGAGGTCAAGAAGGATGAGAATAAAAAGTGACCTTTGGCTTTGGCCAAAGCCAAAGGCAGACAGGACCACAGAAGGTGAGAGACCTCTGACTGATTCACAGGACTAAAAGATTCAAGAGCAGTAGAAAGGGGTGTGGGGAAAAGAATCTGAGAGCTATGCTGAAGGTTAGGAATCTGCATATGCATAAAACTTTATTTTTGAAGTAGTCAGCAAAGTCTTGGCAAGAGTATGAAGAGAGAAGAGAGTCAGTAGGCGAGGGATGGAGAAGGGAGTTAAAGACTCGATTTGTTATTATTTATAAGTGTCTTATAGTATTTTTATTTTGCTACCAAAAGTGCAGTGTTAACGCATTGTAGCATAAACTTGTAATGGATCCTGCGTACAAGACTTTCTTCGCATCCACTTGGCAGCATATGTGCATCTACGTATCATGTTGTGGAACTGAGCTAGGGGTGAGGATTTGAGAGACGGCAGATGCCGGGTTGTAAGGGGTAATCAATAGCATTAGTCGGGACAGAGTTATATATAAGTTAAGAAGCAAGTGAGGGTCAGAGTTGGACATAAGGGTAGAGAGACTAGAGGATAGAGAAGAAGCCAGCACTGGAATGGCTCAGGTATAACGGGCATACACACAAGAAAGAGGGTTAAAAGAAACATGAGAGTGTTGTGCAAGAAAAGTAATAAGATAGTGATCTGAAAGCGGGTAGGGTTTAGTTTCAAAAGATGAGACAAAGAGGTTTCTAGAGAAGACAAGATCCAAGAAGTGGCCAAACTTATGCGTACCGTTATTTGTCCACTGATGAAGATCCAATGAGGATGCTAAGGAAACGAGAGGGCCAAGATAGAAGAAAAATTAATAGAGCAGAGTTGTCAATGTCACAGTTAAAGTCACCCAGAATTAGAACAGGACCATCAGTAGAGAGGAAGAAGGTAAATTCCGAGAGGAATGTAGCTGGGAGAGTCTCTCAACTTTATTATCCTTCTTATATAGAAAATGATGATAGTTGGAGTCTGTTGCACACAATAACATCCAAGTCCTTCTCAAGAGTGGAACTGAAATGTCTAAATAGCATCTTAATTATTTCTGCCCAAATGTATCAATTTTCTTTTTCTTAATAGAAAATCTCATTTATCATTTTGCAGAACTATTGACTCGGTGCAAGATATGTCCATCTGGTAGAGTGATTTCAATTAACTTGGGGATTGGCCTTTCCCCAGATTAATTTAAATCCCTTAACAGGAAGGAAATATCTTGGATTGAGTCTATAGTCCTGCATAGTTTAGGATCAATAGCAAACAGAAACATCTTACTGACGAAGTCTAACTAAAGGTCATTTATGAATACATTAAAGAGCATCAGATCCAGGACAGACCCCCAAGGAACCTCAATGACAGCCCTGGTCTAACTAGGAAATGCTCAATTTATAACCACTCTAATCAATCCTAAAGCAAGTTCTCAATGCAAGCACACACACAATAAGTTGCAGATCACTGTTTCCTAGTTTAATAAGCAACTGTAGCAAGTTTCGGCAGGCTTTATTTAAAATATATTCCTCCTCTTAAAGTTCAAAGAAAGGTTTCAGTAGATTGTGACTCCAAATATTGGCAAATATTCTTCATCGGTTAATGTTCAGGTTTCTAAATGTAAATGTTCCTCTAAGGGCTCATTCATGCTACACATGGACCAAAATTAAACGAAAAGGAACAGTCCATTTTTCCATTCATTTTCTTCAGTGTGCAGTGTATCTGTAGCCTAAATACAAGTCAATTTTTAAATTTAAAAGAGACCAGATTAATCAGTTCCCTTTAAAAATGCCCTGCCGCATGCATTTGTCTGGAAACAGACAAAAACGGCCTAGTGTGAATACCACTGTTTCACGGATTTGATGTTAAAGGGCAACTGTGGTCTTCAAACAAGTGAGAGTTAAATGAAAGGCTGTAGTATTTTATTTAAAATGAGTTGACAATCACATTTCTGACTGAAATGGGGTGAATTTTCAAATTTCCTGTTTCCAGTAGGTTGTGTGACATCACCAGACCTCTGCCACACCCTCCGCCCCCTGGGGCGAAGCATGCTCAGTTAAGACTTAATGCTGGGGAAGACAGAAAGTGATTGGGGAAAAAATGACAGTTGAGAAGGGAAGCCTATTAATGCAGACAGAGACTGGTCACATGACTACAAGCTGGTCACATGGCTGAAAACAGGAAGTGTTCAAGCAGGAAGTAATATAGCTGAACCTTTCCAGCAATAACTTCTCACACATTTTATCTTGAGATGTGATTTAGGTTTTATTTTGGTAAGATGGAAGGATTTTTATATAATTCTATATATAGTTTGGAAGAATTAGAGACCACAGTTACCCTTTAATTAAGGTTAATTAATCTGGTGACAATTTTAAAGACACCAGAATAACACTGGCCATACACGATTTAGACATTAGATCCTTAGTGGGCCCTCTGTCTCTACCAGGGCTTTTTTTCTCAGCATCTCAGCATTTAATCTCCCAAAACTAATATCTCTAACTGCAGAATTATTTTCAATTTTTTATTTTAGTGTGTGCTGTATTTATGTTCACTACCCTTCCATCTCCTGTCTGTTTTACTCGACTTTTCGGTTAGTTGGCCTGCATTTTTCGACAAAGGAAATGCGGATAGACAGACCGGGGACAGGGCAAGGAGTTGTGTTGGAGAATGTGCAGTGCTGTTTTGTTACTTTATATTAAAAGTATATTTGAATTTAAGGGTACAGGGCTGAATGTCTGGTGTTAGGTTGAGGCATCTTTTGAAGGCTCTAGTGACAGTATGCCCACACCACATTTCCCAACCCAACACCACCCACAAAGATCACCTTGACTAACCCCCACACACACTTCAGTTTGCCATCCAATGAATTTCCAGTAAGCATTTTAAATGTAATTTATAAATTAATTATTTTAACATTGATATAAAAATAGATTGATTGGATAGTTTAATTATTAAATGATTAAAAGGGGACAGAATAAGAAGGACAGAATGGATGGAGGACAGATTATAAGTAGCAGAGTAGATGGATGCGGAAGATTGGAAAGAAGGATAGAATTAATGGACAGGGGGGGAAGGAATATTTGTAGGAGAAGCGGATTAAATGAATGGACTAAAAGGGCAGATTGAAAGATGGAGGGACATGGATAGCAGGAGATAGAATGGACATACAAAGGCAGAAGGAGAAGGGGGACATAAGGGATTGCAGGACAATTATAATGGGAAGGACACATTGGATGGCAGGGAATATAATAGATAAGGGCTGATTAGAAAGAGGGGGGAGCTCAATGGATAGAGAACTGGACATGGGTTGGAAAAAGGTGAAACGGGTTGGAAAAACGGGACGGGATGGACTGGTCGGGAAGGTAGTGAAATGCAAAAATAATGTGTATAAGGGGGAGCAAAAAAGAATATGAAGTGTAAAAAAAATGAGAAAGTAAAATATAAATGGAGACCTGAAGGGGCTGGATGAGGAGAAGGAGAAAGCAAAAGGGAAAGAGGACAAAAGAAAACTTGAGAATAGATTAAAAAATATGAAACGTTTAAATGAAAGAAGGGGTAAGGAAGAAAAGAACGAGTAAACAATGGAGCTCGGCGGTACATGGAGAAGGTGACCAATGTTTGACTGCCTGGGACTAGAGATGGCTGAACTTGCTAAAGTTTGGTTTGTTTTTGAATTTTTCGAACTTCATTAAAAGTTTGAAAATGGACCCATTAAAGTCAATGGGGAAAAACAGTTCTGATAAAATACAGTTAAAATAGCAATGGTAACCAAAGATAACCAATAGCGCTGCAATTAATATACTAGACTACATGTGTCATGTCTAGAATCTAACAATCAATCAGTGTACTGGTCTGGGTTAGAGATGGACAAACTTACTAAAATCCGTTCAGCTTCCATGTTCATAGATTTTCGAAACAATCCGCAAATTTGAAAATTCCACAAGCCATTTGAAGTCAATGGGAGTTAAAAAACCTGAACATTCTACCTAAAATGAAGGTATAAATAGCAATGGTAACTTACTGTACATGGCTCAGGGGCCTGTGAAATGGCCTGGGGAACACCAATCGATCTATAAATAAAACATCCAGTACCAGAAATTTCACATGCTTTCTGTTTTGGCATTCCATGTAGTATTTTTGAGGTTTCTAGAAATTTCAGAAATTTCCGATATTGTAAATTCTAAATTGTAAAATTTTCCGAAATAGTTTTAGCATTTTAGTTTGTAAAATTTTGCATATAAATAATATATATCTTTACTAAACTAGACTGCAGGTGACATGCTTCAAGAGTGGTGTACTGGTGCCAACAATTTTACAAGGGGTAATGTCTCTTTATTGCAGATACACCAACACACAACGTTTTGGCCGCTTGGGCCTTTATCAAGTGTTACATAAAGGCCCAAGTGGCCCGAAACATTGTGTGTTGGTGCAATAAAGAGGGATTACCCCTTGTAAATTATAAACAACTGGCAGTCCTATTCTTTTTTTTCCAGTATTGTCTATCTGGCAGTGAGGTGGCCAGAAGGGACTGGACGCCCGGGAGGTACCTCGTGCATCTATTTTTGGACGAACAGTAAAACCATAATAGTCCTTACAATATATATAGCCAGTGAGGGGCCCTTAAAGAGGAACTGTGGTCCAAAAATGACTTTAGGTAAATTAATAGGAATTGCTCTCCTGAGAGTGTTTGCAATTTGAAGATATTTACATTTTTGTGTGTGATATGGCAGCAGCATCACCAGGTCCCCTGCACTTGCTGCTTCCTGCTCTGAAACCTATCAGTCAATCTGTCCTGTGTCTCCTCCCCTTTGCAGCCTCCCTGGTCCCTCCCACTCATGGACCCCATGGTCCCTCCAGTTGCAGCCCCCCCTCCCCCCTTGACCCATTCCCTTACAGCCCCATGTGGCCCTGCCCACTCGTGGATGCCGTGACCCCGCCTGCTCACAGGTGCTGTGAGCCACTCTGACACCCCCTCAAACACCCCCCCTCAAAAACTCTGCCTGAAAAGGCTGTTTTCACATAGTGAGAGAGAAGGGCTGTAGATTCCCTTACCTTCTCTGCAGCTGCATGTCCTTCACACAGCAGAGAGGAGAAGGGACTTCCTATCTCCCTCACACACTGAGGGAGTCTGAGGCTGTGCTCGCCGGCGGCACTGTGCAGGAGAAGCCTTAGGAATGTCACATGTCAGCCTCCCACCCATTAACTTTCTGGTCAGTCATTTCCTTATATCTTGGGCTGTGGAGCACATAGAGAGGCGATTGATTGTTCGTTTTAAAGGTAGGAAACTGGCCTTTCATTTAAACTCAACTTGTTTGGATACCACATTTCCCCTTTAATTATGTCCTGTCTAGGGCCCCATATGATTTTAATTCTGGGATGCCCGACCTGCAGCCCTCCAGATGTTTGAAAACAACAATTCCCAGCATTCCTTGTTGCATGCTGCATGGTCAAACATTTGCTCCCCTAATTACATTATCTCCTTAGACTGTAAACTTGCTATTACAGTTCCCTATCTGAAAATGCAAAATAAGTATGTCTTGTTTTATTACCAGGAATAAGCTCCACATAGTAATTATAATATACCAATCAATGTGGGAATATATTAAAAACAGTTTCTTTATATTTCTTATATCCTACATAGTTTCTACCATATAAGGGAACAACTTTGATTGATCTGATGTACAGACTAAGCAGAGACCATAATCTCTCTGTTTCCCACACACCTTTTCTTCATAACTTAATGTCTCAAATCCTATAATTACAAATCTACTCTGGCAGTCTCTTCTCCCATTGTTGGCTTAGTAGGGGCCTGGTCGAGCATGTCTATACATACTGGAAACACTTTATTTGCAATATTTAAACCATAATAAAGCTGACAAAAACAAACACCCACAATGTTTTCAGGGTCCTTCCACTTCCTTGGATATTGTTGTATATTTATTATGGGGTGGAAGGCAGCAGTGTTATGACACATTAAAACTAACATTTGAGAGATTGTGGTAGATTTATTATGGGGTGGGAGGCAGCAGTGTTATGACACATTAAAACTAACATTTGAGAGATTGTGGTAGATTTATTATGGGGTGGGAGGCAGCAGTGTTATGACACATTAAAACTAACATTTGAGAGATTGTGGTAGATTTATTATGGGGTGGGAGGCAGCAGTGCTATGACACATTAAAACTAACATTTGAGAGATTGTGGTAGATTTATTATGGGGTGTGAGGCAGCAGTGCTATGACACATTAAAACTAACATTTGAGAGATTGTGGTAGATTTAAATCAATCTCTAAGAAATGGTGGCGGTTGAAGAGTAATTTTTGGGATACTGTGGCAGATGGTAAACAACCTTCTAAACTAGTTTGGATAAAATTGATGAAATTCTAAGCATTTCAGCAAACTCACTGCAGACTGCAGGCTTGGTCTTGATCTTGGTCACACAAATGAATTAAAGGGCAAGTCTACCCCTAATTACAAATCTATCAATAATTTCATTACTTTAGGTAAGTCCCTTTTGCTTTATTTTGTAATCCACTGTTCTAATCTAAAACATCCCCTGTAATGGATCATTGCCTTGATCTAGTCCAGCAGTGTTTGTCATTGCCTTGATCTATTCCAGCATTGTTGTCATTGCCTTGAATCTAGTCCAGCAGTGTTTGTCATTGCCTTGATCTAGTCCAGCAGTGTTTGTAGCCATTGGTGCATTTACGCAGTTACAAACATCAGACCCTTCATTTTGAAATCAATAGTTTGATTTATAAAAAAATTCTCTAGGCCAAGCTAGACTGAACTAGGGTGTATTTTCTGAGCTTCCTGCCTAAAACGGTTCTCTGTAACTGCTCCATTCCCCCAGTATCTGTTTGGAATTTTTAAGATTGATCACGGATCCTACTTTTTGGAGTGGCAGCACAGCACAGTTTATGATTTGCCAGTTGAAATCACTGTGTAATTTTCAAAATGGATGTGGTCTACAAAAACAGATCACATGAAAACCTTTAGACTAAGTAGATATCAAGCTAGGTGGCCTTTAGAATGTTTAGTCTGGGGCCTAGGTTTTATTTAGGTCACTCTTCATGTACCCATCAAATATTGAACTGGCTCAGATTCCATTAATCAATTTACTCCAAGTGCATTGGTGAAAATGCATCATGTAACATACAATTTATGCTGTAATACGCCTTCTACCACATGCACAAGTGTTTCATTATTTGGTAGGAGTCAATGGGATAGGAAGTAACACATTAAAACAATTTTTATTTTTATTATTGTTGTTGGATTTCCGAAACACTGTAAAAACAGATTTGCTTTTTTTTTCTATTCAATCCCTTTACATTTATCTGATAAAATATGCGATTCCTGAAAGCACAAAAATGAAATTTTTGACAAGCTGATATCAGTTTCTGTAAATAAAGTAAAAGCAAAAAAAAAAAAATTAAATAAACAAATTTAAAAATAATCCTGGCCCAGGAAAAATATATCGGTGAAATACGTAATTTAATAACGGGCGAGAGAAAGATTGAAAGTGAGATATTTGGGCTTATCTTGTACAATTTTGAAGGAAAATATGGCATGTACAATGTGTACGTACGAAATGACTTTTCTGACAGATCGATTGCACACACAATAAACAACTACGGTCTGAGCTACGTCTGGTTACTAATTTTATTTCCCTTTTCAATTTTCTTGCGAGTTTATGAGAAATAAGATAGTGTAAAATATTGATTAGCAATGAAAGAACAAAAAACGACAGACCCAACATAAATGTTATTATCCAGTCGCCCAAACTTTATTTAATGTTTCTTTATTGTTATGACAACAGTGTATTTATTTATTTTTGTCTACGCTATGAAGCTTATGTAATAAAAGGGGCACAAGTTTGCTGTGGTTAGAAAACATTTAAGTGTGTGAAACAGATTCTTTTAAAGGGCAAGTCCACCTATAATATACTCATAGCTGCACCTCACCCCCACAACCCCACTTTCTTTTTATTTACCTTACCCAAAGATGCCCCTTACAAGATTCGGTCCTTCCCCGCTCTCCTTCCTGGTCATGGCTATCAGTCTAAAGTACGTCAGTGATGTCACAGCCAATAGATGACATACAGGACAAGAAAGAACCTTACTACTGCATTTCTTGCTCGAAACCAGCTCGCGTCGCAGTAGAAGGTTGCACCCAGTCGGCAAGGGACCGAGTCTTGTAAGTATGCTCAGGTGCTTCTTTGGGAAACGTAAGTAAAACAAAAGTGGTTGGTTTGTTTGGTTTTTTTTTTCCCGTTTTTGTTTATTTTTTGGGGGGTGGGGGCTGCAGCTATATGTAACTTATCATATTATGGGTGGACATTCTCTATAATGAAATGTATTGGCTAATTTTCTTTTGAATAGAGGAACTTTAAATAAAAAAAGCTTTTAGGAATATAAAATATATATAAAATATAAACTTGTCACATTTTCTGGTAGATTTACAAGATGTAAAATGTTAAGAAATTTGTGTCTGTTCTAATTGCTTTAAATTATTAAATGTGCGCTTGGGGACTGTTAGAAGGTAGGTCTCGAGCTCACCAGATCACACAAGGTTGCGGTCAAGCAGATGTTTCATATTAAGTGGGTGGGGTGGACAGCAAAACAAAATTAACTTTCCTTTGACTTGGATAATACAAAGAAATCTCACAGCAGATTAACAGATGAACCTAAAAACAATGAAAAGCTGCAGGGCCGTATTAACGAACAGAATTTTATTCTAGAAAACTGCCAAAGTGTCTATTAACTGATTCATTAAAAGGGAACTACGGTTTAAAAAACAAGAAGGGAGATGTAGTATCACAAAACCACATTATAGGAGCGGGTACCACATTATAGGAGCGGGCCAGGTAAGGAGGATTTCTTTAATGGCCCCATTCAAATGAATAGATTGGGTTTTCCACTGTTTGGGTGATTCCAGATCCCTAACCAAAAATATCAATATTATTGTTACTTTTTCACTTCCTTCTACCATCTCCCAGTGGGGCAGACATGCTCAGTTTGCTTCACCTAGGGAGAAAATGAGTTACCTTGGAACCTATTTATAATGCGCAATGTGAATGGGAAGAACCAATCTTTATCGGTATAAAGCATCAATATTTTCGCCATATTACAGTATCACAGGCCATCGCAATAGCAAATACCAATATTTTTGCCATATTAAAGGGTATTTCCACCCCCCAAAAAAACTTTTTATATTTGGTTGGCAACAGGAGATGCTGACGGTCTTTCCACGGCAGAAGCGCGCTGTGGAAAGAAGGGTGGGTAAGTACTTTTAGAAGCATCATTGGATTTTATAAGCCTCGCAAGGTTGAGGTTTTGGGGGATTGCCAACCAAATATAAAAATGTTTTTTTAGGGGGGGCAGACATATCCTTTAATAACTCCTATTGTTTTTGCCACAACCATTTGCGGTGGTGTTATTTTCGCTGCAAGTCCTGTATTGCGGCAAAAAGAGAAAATGGCTGCAAGCAAAGGTAACCCACAGGCTCTTTGCGAAGGAGATCCGGAAAGGCGGTTCCTGCAGAATTGATTGAAAATCGTGGGATTGGTTGACAGGTAAGCGTTTATGTATGCATCAACAATGCACTTATTGGCACTTTATAAAGTACGATCGAGTAACCGCAGCGATAATCGAAACATCGAATGACTTTTCCCCGCCAGCTATTGCCAGAATTTGCTGGCGAAAAAGTTAAAAAAACCTGCCCCTAGGTTACATTCCAAAGGTTGTTTTGCCACCTCAATACACCAGTTTTTTTCAATTTCTTTTACACGCAGAGCCACTCAAAGACAACATCAGTAGATAGTTTCTCATCAATGTTATTGACCAAGGGCCCTTACAGAGTTTGCTGACCACATAAAGCTTAAATAATTGCACTATAGGCATTTAATCTAAAATATCCTGTAACAATCATACATTGTAGAAATGCAGAAATCTCATAGACTTGGCTTGCAAGATCTTTGGCACACAGTGGGATGTATGAGTGGATAAACTGATTGTAAAACACATTAATGGGCTTTTTAATGAGTAACACACCTTTATCATTATACTTTGCTAGATTCATGTCTGTGCTTCCCGGGGGCTTATTCCCCCAATTATTGTCCATGTTTATGGAGAGACCTTCTCCTTTATCTGGCAATCAACACAGAGCCCATAATTGTTGGAAAAGACAGAATAAAATAATAACTTTAGGACTTTAGGAAAGTTTCAGTTTCCCAGTGTATTCTGTAATAAACATATCGCTTAAGGAATGGGGAACGTGACACAAATCATAAGAAATACTAAACGCTCAGAGACGTGGTAGACATGGAGACTGGATTGCCTTGGGAAAGTTGGAAAGTCACATGCATCTCAAGAACATTCAGTTCTGTCTAAAAAAAAAATGTATTAAAAATCATAAATAATCTTCACTAAAATCACGGAACTGCCCTTCGAGTTGTAATGGATGCTAAAGTAGTTTTCATAACGTAAATAATTATTTGAATAGAAACACAATGTGATTGTTTCATTGTTAATGTTTAAACTCTTGTAAAATCTTTGAGAGTCTTTGCGTGTCTGTGTGTGTGTGTGAGTGTACTATATCTTCGTGTACCTTAGTGGTATAAATGCACCTCCCTTCCCATAACCTAGACTGGGGGGGGGGTAATTTCATGAATAGGTTTTATTTACTCTCAATCAAAGACTTACAGTCATCAATTCTTCCCTAAAGAATCAACTAAAAAGCCCGTATGTAAGGTTATTTAAACATGTGCCAACTACTGCTTGTGTACATAAGAAAATAGTCCAGCCAATATCCTTAGGTGAAACCACAAGGATAGTTACTGCTTATGGTGTGTTACCTGGGTTGCATCACTGAACCATAGGTTCAAATCAACTGACAAAAAACTCCAAGGTTTGTTTGGTCTCACCATTTATTTATTTAAAATCTTACTCCAAAGGGGAAGGGGGGTTAGTATAGACCTCACTAATAGTACTTTATAATACTTAAATGGGTACACAGTAGAGATGGCCAAACTTAAAGGACAACTAAAGCCACATAACAACACTGAACCAGAGCACCTTGATATATAACCAGTAATCTGTTTCTTACCTCTCATTTTGATACGGGCGCTGGGAAATTTACCTAAATAACATATGGTTTGTGCTTTACTTCACAGCATTCTAGTATCACACACTTTGGTCAACGACCGTTATGTTCTGCACATGCTCAGTCCTTAGCTATGGCAGAAACTTGTTACAGTTGGTCACACCCACAGATAAAGGAAGGAAGCATGTGACTGAGGTCAGGAGGTGTGGTCTGACACTGCGCATACACACAGATACTTCATCCAGTTCTTAACAGGCTTACATTTACTTTAATACAATTTCTGAAGTGGGATTTTATAGCTTATTGGTGTTTTAAGGGGGGTTGTTTTCAGATTCTGGAGTATAAAAAATTGGGTTAGTTCTCCTTTAATGAAGTTTAGTTTGTTTCCAAACTCCCAAACTTTAGTAAAAGCTTGGATGATTTCAGATAAACTAACAATGGTAACTTACTGTAAATGGCTGTGGCACCTGGGAAATGGTTTGGCGAACATGTCACTATCACCAAAACTTGTTTAAACACTTCTTAATTAATGATTGTCAATTGTCGGGTTTGCGCAAGCTACAATTGAGGGTTAGGGCCAATGCAAAGGTTACCGAACGATACATTCGAGGGTTAATGAACGATACTTTCGAGGGTTACCGAAAATAGAACTATACAGTACATTCAAGGATTATCTAAATCGAACGATACATTCGAGGATTGCCGAAAGTCAAAGACTAGGGTTGGCGAAACATTACATTCGAGGGTTACAAAAAACTAACCATACATTCTAGGGTTATTAAAAATGAAAATTACATTAGAGGGTTACTGAAAGCGAACAATACATTCTAGGGTTAGCGAAAAAAAATGATACATTCGAGGGTTAACAAACGATACATTCGAGGGTTAACAAACTATACATTCGAGGGTTAACAAATGATACATTCGAGGGTTAACAAATGATACATTCGAGGGTTAACAAACGATACATTCGAGGGTTACCGAAAATGAAGAAAACATTCTAGGGTTAGCGAAAACGAACATTACATTCTAGGGTTAACGAATGATACATTTTAGAGTTAGCGAACAGCTCGTAATTTCAATAGTTAGTGAACGTCTCGTAAATTTTTCGAAAATAGATTTTGTGCCCATCACTACTCATAACCGTCTTTACAAAATGTTATGGCCTAAATGTTTCATGGCTATGTCAATCTTTGGGTAACTGGCTGCCCTTAAAGTATTTTCTTATTTAAGGCTTTAAAACGTTGTCCTATTAACCTTCCTGGGGGGCTCTGAGGGGTCTACCAGTAATGACGGATAACACCAAAAGAATAGCAGCCAAAAGAATAAAAGGGGCCTGCAAACTTATTGGCAAGTGTCTTCTTTTCAGGGGAACCAGGTAAGTAATACAGAAATAGGGTATAGCGGGGGTTGAAGATTTTCACTTTAACTTTAAATCAAACATCCAGTAAATGTCACATTGTAACTATGGGTGTGATTCATAATTGTCTTTTGTTTCTAAAGGGTGAATGTGATCCCTGCTTTAAGTTAAATGTAAACTCATTGTGTGTCCAAGCCTTTAGTAATTTTTCAACATAAATTTACATTTAGAATAGTCATGTTTCAACGAGATACGTGACACTGATGACTTGTGTAATACCAGTTATAAGAATATAATACATAAGGCTAGGCATTTTCAATGGGGAGGTACAGTGGCCAGAATCTATATTACAGTCACTCAGTGATGTCACCGAGTGACATCCTGTCTCCCACTGCACCTCCCCCTCCCTGTATTAGTCATTTAGATAGGAAGCCCTGTTTATTATTGACAAACAATGTTCGGCCATTCTTTTTTTTTCAATAGGAACAGTAATTAACTATTTATACACTAGGGTTTCCTACATAAATGTCTAATATAGGGAGGGGGAGAGACATTGGAAGGTTGGGATCTGTGCTGGGGTTTTTTTGGCTGGCCTTAATAATAATAATATAATAATGTAATATATGGATTTATATTCAGTATAATATATAATATCCTTATAGCCTGTAGGTAGCGTATTACCCCTTATATTATTTACAATAAATAATAATAATAATGTAATGTATGTATATGTTTATTTATATAGCGCCATTTGGGGACGCAGCGCTGTACAGTATTAAAATACAATAAAGTCATACAAGGGGGATAAATACATAGATAGTTCAGTACAGGCTTTGCCACAAGAGGTAATGAGGTCCCTGCCCCATAGAGCTTACAATCTAGTTTTGTAATAATAGTAATGCATTATGGCTCTACTATTATATTTAGAGATGGACACAAAACCGAACTCGAACCTGAGTCCAAGCCGAACTTTATGAGTGCGGCCGAACTCGAACTATTTGAACTATTAGTAATTATCGAATTTACAAGCCACTAACCCTAGAATGTATCGTTCGCTAACCCTCGAATGTAGCCATCGATTTTTCGGTAACCCTCCAAAGTATCGTTTGTTTTCAGAAACCTTTGAATGTATGGATCATTTTCGCTAACCCTCCAATTTATCATTCTATTTTCACTAACCCTCCAAAGTATCATTTGGTAACCCTTGAATTGGCCGTAACCCTCGAATGTAGCTTGCGCAAAACCAGACAATTGCCGGCTCGTGTTTAAGTGTTTTAACAAGTTTTGGTGATAGTGACATGTTCCCCAGACCATTTCCCAGGTGCCACAGCCATTTACAGTAAGTTACCATTGTTAGTTTAGCTGTAAATCACACGGACATTTCAAACTATCACTCCCCCATTGACTTAAATGGGTCCGAACTTTATGAAGTTCGGCCAGCTATAATTATTCAATTTTTTTATGTAACAATATCTTATCATGCTTGGATTCTGTAATTAAAGTGTATCTTTTCTATAAAAAATGTCATTTTCAAAAATAGTACCTTTAGATACAGCAGATTCTGAGAAATAATCATTTGAATTCCCAGCATTTACAGGTAAACACCTATCTGCCAGCACACTTTCTGCAACATTTAAGAGAATCAGCAGAGAAAAGAAGGCAGTGGGAGGGAGGGGGAGGTGTGTAAGCAGAGCAGTGTCCATGGTGAGGCTGTGCAGAACACATAAGTGTCACAGACACTAAAAGAAGGCAGTGAGTAAGGGAGGGGGAGCACTCACTAAACATTGATAATTTAATAACAAAGCAATCACAGATAAATATGTGTGTTCCACCATTTTACTTCTCTCAAATTGTAGCTTCAGAAAATGTAAAGTTGTTTCAGTGAGTATTGTGTCCCTTTAAGAATATTACACCGGGAAGTGTGGGTTTAACTCCATTTTACCCCATAGCATTGTATAGTGCCCTGATTATTTTCAATGTAATACTCAGCACATTCTAGTTTATCATCATCACATTGGGATTTCGCTAGCCAATGTATACAGTAACACACAGTTTTCCCTTTATTTTTTATCAGTAAATCTGAAAACATTATTTATCATATTTTCAAATCCTTGTCATTGCTTCGGTCCTGCGGTGTCTGGGGGGAATCAGTCTTATCACTGCACCTTTTTTCATTTCCAGTCATGAATTGTGTCCTTTCTAGCACAATATAGACATGAACTTTCATCCCTGGTTACAGGCCTGTCGGTTCCAGACGTGTCTGTTCTGAGCCTTTATGATCTGACATCTACTACATATTGAGAATGAATTTATACATCATCCTTTAATTCAGTTTATCTTAAACAAGCTATTTCCTCAATATATATACAGGTGCAATCGTAGGGCTTCTTTAAAGGGTAACTGTCTTCACTTCTTTCAAACTAGTTAGGGTTGTATTAAAAGCCTCCCATGGTACCTTAAAAATGAAAGGTTCGTACACATGTGCGATCGCGGGTGCCAACCCCAACTTTATCGTCTGAAACGCCTGGTCGTTCGGGGAACATTGCCCGATCCACTGGATCTCCGAACGAGCAGCCGTTTCAGCTGATAAAGTGCCCATACACGGGACGATGATCGGCCGTTCATACACACTGTGCGTCACGGGTCGGCACCTGCGATCGCATGTGTGTATGAACCTTCACTAGCTTGTAGTCATGTGACCAATCTCTGCCTGCATTAATAGGCTCCCCATCTCAATTGTCAATTCTCCCCCCAGGTACTTCCGGTTTTTCTTAGTATTAAGTCTCAACAGAGCATACTCTGCACCTGGGGCGGAGGGGCGTGGTAGAGGTCAAGTGATGCCACTCAACCAAATGGAAGCAGGAAATTTGAACATTCACCACAATATAATTTCTCACACACTGCAGCCAGAGATCTAGGGCACATTTTAAAGGAAAGACTGCCGGCTTTCATTTAACCTTAACTTACTTGGAGACCACAGTTACCCTTTAAAAACACTGTAACAACGCGTTTCGGCCATCTTGTGGCTGTCGCCAGGATAAGTGTCATGCATGCATCATTTCCTTTTTCCCAATATTTTTTTTTTAAGAAGCCCTACAAATTCACCTGTTACACTATACTACTTGCATTCCTCTTCGGGCAGCACTGATGCAGAAGTATTATATGTATATATATGTATATATAATATGTATATATATGTATATGTATATATCCCTTATATTATATAAATAAATTCATAAATTCATGGGGAATACATTGGGTTTTTCGGAGCTTCTATGTTGGTGGGGGTGGGTAAAAGTAATATACATAGGGACAGTGTTTATGTGTTGTGTAAGCACTAAATAAATAGTTATATCAATATTAAAGGAGAATTAAACTGAAATATTTTATAGAACACCTATACATTGTAAGATTCTTCTTTAGTAAGTTGCATTTAGTACATGTGAATAAAAGATTCTATAAATAAGAAGATTTCCATGTTGTTGCTAGTACAAGCCACAGCCCATGAAGTCAACAAAGAACCACATCCCCTGACCCCAGTATTCACTGTCTCTATGTACAGTGTATTTTCTATACACCATTATGGAAGTCCCTGAAAAGACTTCTGAAAAAAAAGCTGATTGTTACCATCATTTATTAACCAGTCAGTGTGAGTTGCTGGTAAATAAACTGCAGGGTAACAAGCAGCATTCAGTCTTATCAGGGACTTCCATATTTCATTTTTTTTATTATTCTTTTCCTACTAAAAGATAAAGCTTCCACCTGTACCTGAGTTCTTTGCTTATTCAGTGGTCACACACCGGGTAAGGCCCCATGTTTAAAAATACACAGTTCTGACGGTCACAAGTTCAATACCCCACACTTACATTGTTTGATTTCTATTATGTTCCAAGTAAATAATAAAGCTTCTAAATGTCTACATTCAGTACGTATATACTCGAGTATAGTCGACTCAGTATAAGTCGAGGTACCCATTTTTACCTCAAAAATGAGTTAAACCAATTGACTCGAGTAAAGTCGAGGGTAGAGTTCTCCCTCCAGCCCCAGGTCAGCCCCAGGAATAAAACCTATTCCCTGCACCCATCTTCTCACCCTGCCACTACACTACACTACTACAGTACAATACACTAATCCCTGCACCCATCTTCTCACCCTGCCACTACACTACACTACACTACTACAGTACACTACACTACTCCCTGCACCCATCTTCTCACCCTGCCACTACACTACACTACACTACTACAGTACACTACTCCCTGCACCCATCTTCTCACCCTGCCACTACACTACACTACACTACTACAGTACACTACACTACTCCCTGCACCCATCTTCTCACCCTGCCACTACAACTACACTACACTACTACAGTACACTACTCCCTGCACCCATCTTCTCACCTGCCACTACACTACACTACACTACTACAGATACACTACTCACCTGCACCCATCTTTCACCTGCCACTACATACACTACTACTAATGCCTTACCTTTGCGGAGAGTCCGGGCCCCCGACATCTTGATGGAGGAATCCGGCTGCCGCGAGATGGAGGAATCCGGCTGCGTGTCCACTGATGGTCGCATCCACTGACGTCAAGACTCGGCGCCGGTCTAATTTCCCGGCGCCGAGTCGTGACGTCAGTGGATGCGACCATAGTGGAAGCGGCAGGGATTCCTTCAACAGTAAGTGACTGACTCGAGTATAAGTCGAGGTTCAGTTTTCAGGCTGTTTTCACAGCCTAAACCTACTTATACTCGAGGATATACGGTAATTCGGTGGTGGCTTACCTGGTAAGATGCCAGTTTTGAAAACATACACTTCAGAAGGTCACAAGTTATAGCCCCGACTTGTAAAATAATCTGATTGTTTAGTATACCAATCAGTTACAGTGTATATATACACATATATACTATTTGTACATACTTATATTTAATTCAATTTAAAATGTTGTCCTTCGAAATGACACAATAACATTTTTTTAAAAGATCTGAGCCTCCATCTTGTATATTATACAACCTACATTGTTTTGTTAGTGCTGTCAATTCATAAACTTTATTTTGTCTGCACTAAACTACCAAAGTTTTGACCTTGGCATCAAACCTCCCATCCATGGAACGAAATCCAACAAGCTCATGCAACCCTAGTCAATGCCTTTATTCTAAAGATAAAGATGTCTATTTCATAAACAAGGAAATTGGAAAATTATTTTTTTCCTTTAATTTATTTGCTAAAGAAAGGCCCTGAGATGAATAATACCCTTGGGGCTATTTATTAAAAAGGAAAATTGTTCATAAAACATAATTCTCTACTCTTTGCTCCCAGAAGAATGAAGCCATTACTTCTATCTACCACACACAGAATAGAGATCGAGGGTCAAGGGCATAATAGATGTCACAAGACCCATTTTTTTGTCTCTCTCTTGCAATGCACCTGGTATGGGATTGATGGCCATGACATTGATCCCAAGGTTAAAAATTCAGTTTTAATGTTTATTAACCATCAAACTCTGCTTCAACTAATTTAATAAATTAACTTTATTTAACCCATCAGGTTTGGTAAAGTTTTTGGTAGCTAAGGGCTACAAATAAGTAGTCATAAAATAATAACCTCCCCTAGGAGATTCCATTCTGCAGATAGGAAACTGTTTATGTGAAATGTATATTAGGGTCTCCAGAAGCTAACACAAATTATTTTTTTTTGTAGCCCGGTAATACTTTCCAGCAGCTTACAAAGAATGTCTTCCAAAGTTTAGTGGTTCATATAAGATTTGTTTCAGTCATAAAAATAATGCCCTGTCCCCCGAGACTTTACTACTGGTATTGTTGGTAGACTCATTGCAATAGACTAGCAGTGTGTTTTAATTCTCTATTAAACCACCAATAGACTGTGTAAACAGATACGGTATTAAATTACTCGGTGTCCTAATATACCAGAAAACCCCTTTAAAGGATCGACAACCCCCTGAAATCCCCCCCACGCATTCCCCCAGCACATTAAACCCCTCCTCCCCCTATGGGCTCGTCCATCCCCTGCGGCAAACTTCCGAGTTATGTGCCATCTGGTGGCTGACTCGCAGTAGTGCAGTGTCCATTGCGTCCGTAACAGCAGGTTAGCTGTTAACCTCTAAATTAAATTTTTTTGCATCTCCTCCATAGTGTTCAAATGCTTAAGACTACTGATACCCAAAGGCCCCTGGAGATATTAAACTGGTACTGACCGTATAATACACAAAGGCAATAGATATTCCAAAGCCAATATATTCAATAGTCCTTACCCCTAATGATTTATTATATTTTTAATTTATCATCATTATCAGGAATCCAATGACAGACTAGATGAACCTGAAGAGGTCAATATCATTCCTATTGTGAGTGTCCAATGTAAAGAGGTGCAGGAAGCTGATGCCATTCCAGGTACAGTGGGAGAGATTGTGGGTCATTTTGAAAATGTGTTACTATACTGTGTAACCAAACATTAACTGTACGTCACACATTAAACAGGTTCTAAGTATAGATCAATACTGCGGGAGGGGTCCATTCCATTGTTCATGTGAATGGCCTTCCTGTATAGATCCCTGTAGGAACCTTGGTTAGTCCAGGCTGGGCACACGCAGCAGATTTTTTTAGGGCAACCGAATGATATTTCCATGTATTGGTCAGTCGGACCAAACATCTGAGGTGATTTTGCTGGCGGTGACGACCGATGTTGGACGCCCGTTCGTCTGGAAAGATGAGGGCAACCGGACATGTCAGAAAATCACTACCATGACAGGATTCATCTCCGGCCAACCATATCCTGGACAAAAATCCATCCGTGTGTACCCAGCCTTATATTGAGATACTAGCAGTGTAACATCACTATAGCCACATTACTGTTCACACAAGAATAACGTTGTAGTTAAATGATTATTAACTCTTTATTTTTGCTGTTTTAGGCCCCTTAACATCTCATAAAAGGGCAAATAAAAAGAAAAAAGGTGCAAAAAACAAGCAACCTAAAAATCGCATGGTAAGTCCATTAGTCCATTGAAATGATCAGTATTTGCAAAACGCAATAATGTGCTAATCTTTATCAGCTAATTAGTGTTTAGCCACTGATGTTGTTATTAATGGTATTTTGTTTCCATATTTAGACAGTCAGATCTGCAAGTCCTCCTGCCAAGCAGTGTAAAGCAAAGGCAGTAGAGCAGAAAATGAAAAAATTGAAGTAAGTTACATTGTCACCTTCTATGGCTTGGAATGGGGCATATAACATCTTATAAAACATCTTATAATAACAATCCCACTGTAATTATGTGTATATACCAAAATCAAATGAATATATACTGTGTAGATCAAAAGCAATTCAGTGCACACTTTAAAACAATTATACTTACCTTCCTCGCTTCCCTCCCATTCTGTCCAATAAAAGAAAACAGGGTAAGGACCTAAACCACAAAGTCCTCACCCCTGTGTACTCCAGCGTTCCATTGCCACTCCCATCTAGTACTGCATCTCACAGCTGTCCGCAATCTGGCCAATGGGAGGAAGTGCTTCTTGCAGATTGTGTCTTCCCATTGGACTTGCCACTGACAGTTTTTGGGGAGGCGTTAGACCTGACTGGAGAGGGAAAGTGTACATATGTATATCTGGAGATAGAGGCTGTATCTGGGGTGAGGACTCACCAGTCCCTGGGTACCTTTAAGGGGAGGCTTGACAAAGGTCCAAGACAAAAGACCGAAATCTTGCCAGTAGACCTGCCAAAATATGCACTGAATTGCTCTCTCTCTCTATATATATCTATATATATATATATACACATCAGAATTACATGCAGAAGTAGTAATAAAGCACTTTTTAGGATTTTTTTAATTAGTTTGTTAAAGCAAAATTACACATACCATCAATGTTTTTCGGCTTTCATTTGGCCGTCCTCAAGATGATCGGCTAAAAGAGAGCCAAAACGCATGGTTGGTACATGTGATTTTGCTTTAATAAATTAAACTCATTAAACACCAGGAGTACTCCATTACTACCTCTTCATGTAATGCTGATATTGGAAGCACCTGGGTTAATGCACCAGGGCTGATGTGAGTACCGCTCCCACCTATTAATCCATATATGTATACACACATACACCCCGGGGGATTATGGTTAATATTAGACCAATCCTGTTTAATACTTGGTTCTTTCCTACCAGGGTTCAGAAGACCCTCGGCCCTTCTCTAGATGATTTTATTACCTGCGGCTGGCTGGGTGAAGGATTATTTGCAAATGTGAGTTATTCCGTAATTCATTATAATTAATAATTGTTTATGACTAATTCTGGGACAGTCGTATAATGTTCCTTGTTTTCTAGGTCTCCCTGGCAGTACTTAGAGGAACAGAAACCAAAGTCGCCATGAAATCTGTAAAAAAGAAGATTCTTCAAGACAAAATTTTACGTGAATGGTGAGTGGACTTGGATAATGTATCTGGGGAAAGGGTCAGAGACATTCCTAGGGCATTTTACTATATACAGATTGTCCACAGAGAGTTTTATATTCGGTTTCCAATTCATTTCTCTTGTTATTCTTTGATCTGCTAAAAGTAAATATTTGTAATATGTTAATTCATTGTCATTATTATTATTATTATACTACTGACTTTTTCCAGTGCATCTTCTGCCTTATAATGCTGTACTGGTTTTCATTACCTATATTTCTAATTTTCTTTTTTCAGCTTTAATGTAGAGAAGAAAGTCCTGCAGATGGCCAAGGCAGAGAAAAGCCCATTTGCAATTGGCCTTGTCAGCTCCTTCATGACAGAAAATTCCGAGTTTCTGGTCATGGATTATGCTTCTCTGGGCGATTTGGCTTCGCACATCCATGCAGGTCCAATCCCAACTGTAGGAGCTACGTGAGTATTACATGTTGGGGCAGTAACATAAATATTGTCTCTCTGTCAGTTATCCCAACCTAAATAATAATATGGGTACAACGAGACTATTACAATCTTTGGGCAACTTTTATATTAATAATATTAATATCTTGGGGTTTTATAAAGAAAGGTTAAGTCAATGTTATTTACTTCCTCCAAATGTAATTGTCACATTTATTGGTTCTCGTTTCCACCTGTAATGTTGGATCATGGCTCTTCCTTTATCTTATTAACTTTAACAAACCAATATGGTGGCGCCAGTGCATGGCTGAGGAACAGTTCAAAACAGTCATAGCCTCATGTCAATACATTATCTTCCTTTGATGCCCCTTGTCTAAATAATTCCCCAAACACATAGCACAATAAGAAGGTTGGGTACAGGGACTGTAGCAACAATCGTATGTCATATATAAATTGATAAATGTTCACTTATTTCTATAATATCTACAGATTTTATTCTGCGTGCATTGTCCACGGTGTGAAGTTTCTACATGACCGCAAGATCGTCCATCGGTAAGTACTAAAGGAAGTGTAGGCAATATGTTTATTTAGATGGCTGAGATTGCGTTATCAGATTGATGTGTACAGATTAAAGCTGTTAACTGTGAGGCTGTTAAACCTATGTACAATGGGAAGATTAAAAAGAGATAAAAACATCTGCCAGAATGAACTTTATTTAATGTTAACAGTTTATTATTTTCTCTGCACTATTCTGAATATTTTTTTGGTTTTTCAGAGATCTGAAGCCTGAGAACCTATTAGTGGATGCTTGTGGCTACCTAAAATTGGCAGATTTCGGACTGAGCAAAGGAGGTAGGATTCCTGGTACAATTATAGGGAATGTGATTGATCCCTGATCAGTTTATAGGTTTGTTAAAAGTGACAGTTAAATGTTTTGATTTTGATAAAGGAATTGACTATGGAGATAAAATGGTTGAAGAATATGGATCTCCTGATTATAAAGCCCCAGAAATATGGAGAGGTGACCCATACACCCGATCTGTGGACTGGTGGAGCTTAGGCATGATCATTTATGAAATGCTATTTTGCAAAGTAAGTATGAAATATCTATAAATGGAACCAATGAATGTGTCACAACACCATTAAACTGATGTATTACAACAGTGATATCAAGATAATCTATGATTTTAATGTGTAGGACAATAAAAGGGCCTCATGTTCTAAGTGGAGACCATATACTATGTAATATTTTAAAATCTGTGGTATTCAGTTAGATCAACTGAACTTAAAGACGTTTTTCTAGTCATCCCACTGGACCTCTCAATTCAGAATCCATTGACCTGGATGAATGAGAACCTTTACCAGCACACCCCTTTATTGTACTGTTGCTGTTTTCTTAGTAAAACTGGGTTTTAAACTGATATTTTCTATTTCTTTAGCTGCCATTAACGGGAATAACTGAAGATGAAAAAAAATACAACATTGTTTATGAAGCACCAAGATTTCCCCAGAAAATTGATCAGCCCACCAAGAACTTAATAGTCAGAGTAAGTTACCCAAGTGAATTTCTTATTGGAAACCCTGTTAAGAATTAAACCAATTTTTGGGGTAATAACTGACAAATTTTTTTGCAGCTTTTGGATAAAGATGGAAAGACGCGCTTGGGAGCAAGCCTCCATGGTGCTAAAGATATACTGAAACATCCTTTCTTTAAGGTATGTGTGTAATTCAGACATGTACATAGGGGCATAGGTTTGGTTTGTGTTTAGAGAAATCAATCAGCTATTTCCTTTGTATTTCTTGTTATGCAGATGATTGACCAGGAAAAACTACGGAAAGGAAAGCTAAGACCCCCATACATCCCAAAGCCTCCTATGCTTGTTTCCAAGTATATAGACATGTTTTAGTATCAAAATTCTTTATTCAGCCTCCAATATTAAATGTAAAGTGATACAGAAGATGGAATTAAGATCATATTGGTTGACAATTGTTTTATGTTGAGATTTTTGGAATACATGCTTTGTATTTATTGTAATATCAATGCCAGATTTGTTAACACATTTTAATAAACAATATAAAATATACAGTACGAATCCTGCTCTTTCTTCTGCAAGATCCTGTCATCTTTCAAACATCTGTAAAGTGTGTACCCAGCTTTACCTTCTCTAAGGTAAGCCAAATGGGATGTGATAACTCCCTCTGGTCTGTATGTGTTAAGCCATGTTTCCTTATAAGAGGTATGGCTTTCTGGACACCATTCTGCTATTAAGACCTGCTCCGAACTGGATTCTTTAGACAGTGTATGGATGTACTGAGTCCCAAAGGTTTATACCAGTTCTGAGCTGATATTTCTTCTGGACATCCTCTGATTTCAAAGTGAACATAATGTGTCTTTCACTTGCTGCCCTAAGTTCTCCTGGTAGACAGTCATCATCTTTGCCCATTTGAAGCCCACATCTTGAAACCCCAATCTGGTTTAAAATGTTTTCCTTGATAATGTATAGCTACCTACAGGGAGATGCAATATCCCGCGCTAACGAGAAAATAAGCGCTAAATTCACGCAAACCTATGTACTAACATGTTAGCGAGATTATTTTTCTTTGTGCAGCGCAAAGCGATGCAATAAATTTTGCGGCGTTTTTTGCGCGACAATTATCGTCTCTTTATTGGCAAAACTTCGCAACTTATCGCTAGTGTTTTCGCAATGTATTAACGGTCGCAAAGTAATTAATACATTGTGGAAACAAGTGCACGTAGGTTGCGGTAGAGAAATATATTGCATCTCCCTCCTTGTGTCTATAGACATACTGAATTTATGTGTCCCGAAACGTTGCATGTCATTTGCACAATAAATCATTGTTATATATATAGCTTTTTGGGGTATTTCTAAGATTGAGGGGTGTTGTTTGCAAGTAGTCTGCTCCTCTCATCTCTATTGTTTCTGGAGACCTTTTACTCCTGGGTAGAGGGATTTAGAGGATTGCACCTACAGACACACAGCAATTGCCCTGGATGGTGTGCTAGAGTGACCTTGTTTCAATTGTAAAGTGCTACAGAAGATGTTTGTACAATATAAACCCACAATAATGATAATAATAATAATTAGAATTAAACATATAAGGGTTTTGCTTTATCATCCATAAGAATGAACTGCATTGATTTCCACAAGGGGAAATTTTTGAAATCAGGAATTCTGAACATTTCTAATCCTATTTACAGTTTGTTTAAAATGTTTCAAAATTCAATAAATCCTCTGTGGTACTCTTGTAATGCCACGTTTCTCCCCCTAGTGGCTTATTGGTCAAAATGAAATCTAAATAATTTGGCACAGTCTGAGTTAGGTAATGTATGTATGTATGTATGTATATGGGGACGCAGCGCTGTACAATATAGAATACAAAAAGGCATACAAGGGGACAGTAAATAAAACAATAAATATAGAAATAAGTATGAGCATCACGGGTCCCTGCCCCGTAGAGCTTACAGTCTAATTAGGTGGGTAACATACAGATACATAGGAAAGGGTGGAAGTGCTAAAGTAAGAAATAGCGTGACAGGTAAGATTTAAACTGGTTTCTTGATGTAGAGAGAGAAGAATAGAATTCCAGAGGATGGGAGCCAAAAGAGAAAAAGGTTTAAAGCGAGAAGAGGCAGTGTGAGTGGGGGGGGTCTATATAAGAGATGGTCCTGTGATGAGCGGAGGGACATAATAATATAATAATTAATAAAGCATATTATTGATACCTAAGCCCTAACTTCACTACACACACACTACTTCAAACATCCACCTTCAGTTCCAACACCTTTTAATGAATTTTGCTGCTATCATTTTACAGCCATCTGATTGGTGCATTTCCGCCAAGGGGGCACTTTGGACCTAAATCACCAAGTATGATAAAATTACTAGATGTATTCAATGCATTTTTCATGCAATAGAAACTGTTGCAAATATTTCTGCATTTATCAGGTGGTTAGATGAAGATGGACAATAGTACAAGGCCCTTTTTGAGAAATATAGTATAGTATAGTATAGTATTTGAGGTTGAATAAAGATATATGTCCATCCAGTCCAACCCATCTAGCAATATCCTCATTTCCTGCCTAACTGTTGATCCAGAGGAAGGCAAAAAAAACCCACCAAATTTATGAAGGGGGAAGAAATTCCTTCCTGACTTCAAGTGGCAATCGGAAATTTCCCTGGATCAACTCTACTTTAGGTATCAATACCAGTAGCTTGCAACATTCCTTGTTTGCAGAAACTCATCCAGCTTTTTATTAAACTGACCAATGAACCTGCCATAACAACGTCCACTGGAAGACAGTTCCATAGCTTTACCGTTCTCACAGTGAAAAACCCTTTCCCAACTTGAAGCCTAAACCTTTTTTCTTTAAGTCTTAAGGGATGTCCTCGTGTCCTCTGACATTTTCTATTGGTGAACAATGCCCCAGATAGTTTAATGTATGGCCCGTTAATGTATTTATACACAGTAATCATATCCCCACACAAGTGCCTTTTCTCCAGCGTACATAATTTGTAACTTTTCCAGTCTCTCTTCATATTCAAGCTCCCCCAATCCCCTTATTAATTTAGTTGCCCTTTTCTGAACCCTTTCCATTTCAAAGATGTCGTTTTTGTACACAGGATTCCAAAATTGCACTGCATATTCCAAATGAGGCCTTACCAATGCTTTGTAAAGAGGGAGAATTACATTTTCCTCCCTTGAATCCATACCTCTCTTTATACAAGACAATACCATGTTGGCTCTGGCTGTTGCCGCCTGCACTGCTTGCTACTGTTAAGTTTGTTATGCACCAAAACTCCAAGATCCCTTTCCAACAGGGATTCACTTAAAGGGACACTAAACCCTCCTAAATCAAGTATTTAAAGTATTTGTCATCGGTTTTTATTATTCACAGGGAGGTGAGAATGCTTATTCCCACCTCCCTGTGAATAATAGTATGCTCGGGAGACCTGGAACTTACCTTACCGGCGTTCCACTGCAAGCCGCTCCTTCACTGACAGCTGCTCTGTCCCGACCGCGCGCCCTATCTTAGGCATATGAGCGCCAATACAAAAGATAGGGTGCGCAATCGGGACGCTATATAAGAAGAAGGCCAACAGAGAGCAATGACTCACATTTCTTATGTAACAAGGGAACACTAGGGAAATGTTGTAATCAACGTCCTTTGTAAGGCTGCAATTTGCCAACAGTTGCAAAAGCCATGGAAAGAATTATTTTTGTGGCATTAAAGGATATCCGTGCATTTGGTTGAGCAGTCATGGCTGACATTAGAGAATGGGTACCCTGTGCAAGCTTCAAAAGACAGTTAAATGCCCTGATGACAATGTGGTCCAGGGATGCTGGTTATCATATTCTCAGGTGAGGGATATGCAAGTAATGGAACCGGAGATAACCCCTCTAGGTAAGGTTTCCTGAGCCACCATATAACATACTGTAGGTTATACATCCATAAGGCATTAAAAATATAATTTTGCTTGATGATTTACCCACTTCCATTTTGTTTTTATCTTTTATATACATTGAACATTTCAATGGAATATATTTAGGTCAAGAACTTCACAGAAGTTCACAAACCACTAGCAGACTCTTCTGGGAGAAGTACGTCCATTCCATAATTTTGGTGCCAAACAAATGTCCATGCCTACCAACCAGCCAAAGTTGATGTTGGGTGCAACCACCACCCAAATATTATACACTACACTTAATCTTAGCCAAAAGGCAGAGATTCAAGGAGGAAATGTTTGATTTGCACGTCCCATTGGTCATGTACTATTAACACTTTCCTCTGGCCATGCACTGGCTCAATGTTATATTGATTCATTGTCTAATCTGACAAAATTTGATATTTACATTCATAACTTATGTTTGAACAGCTTCACACACAGTGGGTAGCAAAAATGTATTGAGTGATCTGACTGTATAAGAGAATGTTTGAGATAATGAGCATGGCTTGAGGTGGAACAAAGGCTTGAGGTTGAACAAAGACATGTCCATCTAGTACAACCCATCTAGCAATACCTACATTTCTGTTGATCCATTTAAGTTGATCCAGAGGAAGGCAAAAAAATCCACCAAAAAACAGTATGAAGGGCAGTCCAATTGGCAATCAGAAATATACCTAGATCAACTCCAACTTTATGTATCAATACCCGTAACATGCAACATTCTTTGTTTTTAAAAACACATCAAGTTTGTTTTAAACTATCCAATGAACTCACCATCACCTCTTCCAATGCAAGACATTTTGATATTTTTACCATTCTTACAGTGAAACCCCCCCCTTTCAGTCTTAAGGGATGTCCGTGTGTCCTCTGAGATGTTCTATTGTGAACAATTCCCCAGCAAGTTATTGTATGGCCCACTAATCTATTTATACGCATTAATCATGTTTGTGTACATAATTACAACCAAAGAAGGTGGCAGAGTTGGTGCAGTTTTGAGTGCTGCAGTTTCAAAACTATCACACCCTTACCAGCCCTCTCCTGCCTATCTTTTAAATCCCACTCTGTTAGTACAGTATATATTCTTCCACACACCTAAAGATTGCTATTATTTACTGACCCAGGTGGTCAGCTCAACCACTAACTTCTTTGACCAATTCTCAGCTTTGTTATCCCAAATCCTATGCACTGAACTCCACTAATTATTTTAGGAGAATTCAACATCCCCCACCCTAGCTCATCCCTACAGCTTTCATCCCCTACCACTTCACTGCCTAGCCTTCCTTTATTGTCAACCCCCTCAAATTGTCCCCTAAAATGCTACACCACAGTTACAGAACAAGGACTCTCATCTCTTTTTTTTCAGGACACTTTTTCAGGACACTTCTCTCCAACTGCCCCCTTGAGCCTATGCCCTCTTATCTCATTCCCCATCTTTCCTTTTTTTAATACCAGCCTTAACTTTACTTTGTCTATCTCTTCTCGTACTTTTCCCTACTCACTTAAACATGCTATGGTATCTCCTATACCACTGATGGGCAAACTGTGGCTCTCCAGATGTTTGAAAACTACAACTCCCAGCATTCCTATGCTTCTCTCTGTAGTTGAGGAATGCTGGGAGTTGTAGTTTTTAAACATCTGGAGAGCCGCAGTTTGAGGATCACCGTCCTGTACTAAAGAAACTCTTCCTGGACCCTCCCACTCTTTCCATTTACACCTTTAGCCTTGGACAACTCATTATTTCCTTTTGATTCCAGTGTCACCTGTATGCTGATGATACATATCTGCCTCAGATCTCCCTACACTGACTTCCTAAGTCCCTAACTTCCTTACTGCCATCTCTGCCTTCATGTCCTCCAGTATTCTCAAACTGAACATGGACAAGACTGAACTTGTCATTTTCCCACCCTAGGATGTGTTCCCCTCCCTAGACTTACTATCAATATTAATGACAAATTGATATCCTCATCTCCTTCTAACTTGTCTGCTTATAATGCTAGACTCTGATCTTTCCTTCAATTCCCATTCCCATGTTAACACACTTACCAACTTCTGTTAAAATATCTCTCAAATGTGTCCTTTTCTCCCTCACGATGCAACCAAAATTCTAGTTCATGCCATAACCATTTCCTGGCTCAACTACTGTAGCACCCATCTGTGGGGTTTATCAAGAAACTGACTGACGCCACTTTACTCTGATGACAGATATATTAATTTCTCTTCTCTAACACCTGTCCTTGAGCTGCTTACTCTATCCTATAAAGCTCTATCTAATGTAGCCCCTCCATGCATCTCGATTCCCAGATACCATCCGAGGTGTAACCTAAACTCTGCAAATGATACTCTCATCCACCCTTGTCACCTCTTCCCACACCCGTATTCTCTAAGTAGTAACTCCCTTCCCTTTCCCCCCCAACCCCACCTACATTGTACCCAGCAGAGGACCTAACATGCTAATTCCTTACCTAGGGGAAAATTAGATTGGCCACAATGTAAAGTTATCCAGTCAACTGCATTCTGCTCTCTCCATATGCATTGCTCATTTTACCAAAGCCATTTACATAGCTGACAGTGTCCCCCAGAATATTCTAGGTGCATACCTCTATCTCCTCTTCTTCCTGATCTCAGGCCAATCTGTGTGGAAAAAATGTGAGTGAGACCGTATAGCCGCCCCATATAGGGGATCGATATTTTTTCACCAATTCGGTAAATTTATTCGAATCAATTAAAATATCAATAATTGTAACAAATGTGGCCAAATGGCCAGGGTACTCACAGGTACGTTTCATGAGGAGGCCAAGGTCTATAAATTTGGCTTCAGGAACAGATGAGGCTGATGGGAACTGTATGCTAGACACCAAAGTGCTGGGAACCGGATACCAAGATACTGCTGGAAACTGTATGCTGGATGTGCTGCTGGGAACTGGACACCTAGATGCTGCTGGAAACTGTATGCTGGATGAGCTGCTGGGAATGGAATACCAAGATACTGCTGGGAACTGTATGCTGGATGAGCTGCTGAAAATCAAGATGCTGTAGGGAACTGTATGGTGAATGTGCTGCTGCGAACTGTATGCTGGATAACAAGGAGCTGCTGGATCAGGCAGGGTAAGAAGACACAGGAACAGGTTAGGTAAGTAGACACAGGAATGGGCTAGGTAAGTAGACACAGGAATGGGCTTGGAAGAAGTCTCAGGAACGGGCTAGGTAAGTAGTCCCAGAGCCGGGGTAGCGAAAGCTACAATCAGGAGCTGGGCACAGCAGGATGCCAGCATTTGAATCTTCGCGCCCCTCGGAATGCCGGGGTCCTGATGTCATGATGCTGGAAGAGTGTGGCTGTCATAAGGGCGGCGCTGGATCGGAGTGGCAGGTAAGTTTGTGACAAATAATTATTTTTCATCTATCAGATTGTCTGCTTGACAATATCCAGCGGTTTATCAGAAAAACAAAGACCGGGCCAGGCAGAAAATTTTACACTGACCGCATCTTCAGTCCCTGTATCTCTGCAGATTTCTAGGGGAAATCTGAGGATTAAGGTGGGGAACTTCGAGTAGTTCTTCTGATTGGATTTCTGGTCCTTGCACTCGATCAGAAATCCGATTGGAAGAATATCTGCCCCTGTATGGCCAGCTTAAAATGTCCTGCAAAATCCAACTGTAGGCATCTATGTGTTTTCATACAAATTACTGCTCAACCCCACCATCCAGGGCCGTCTCGCTAATGAGGCGTGGTGAGCAAGTTGTGCAGAGCCCAATAGAAAATGTCAGAGGACACGAGGACATTTTCTATTGGTGAACAATGCCCCAGATAGTTTAATGTATGGCCCGTTAATGTATTTATACACAGTAATCATATCCCCACACAAGTGCCTTTTCTCCAGCGTACATAATTGTAACTTTTCCAGTCTCTCTTCATATTCAAGCTCCCCCAATCCCCTTATTAATTTAGTTGCCCTTTTCTGAACCCTTTCCATTTCAAAGATGTCGTTTTTGTACACAGGATTCCAAAATTGCACTGCATATTCCAAATGAGGCCTTACCAATGCTTTGTAAAGAGGGAGAATTACATTTTCCTCCCTTGAATCCATACCTCTCTTTATACAAGACAATACCATGTTGGCTCTGGCTGTTGCCGCCTGGCACTGCTTGCTACTGTTAAGTTTGTTATGCACCAAAACTCCAAGATCCCTTTCCAACAGGGATTCACTTAAAGGGACACTAAACCCTCCTAAATCAAGTATTTAAAGTATTTGTCATCGGTTTTTATTATTCACAGGGAGGTGAGAATGCTTATTCCCACCTCCCTGTGAATAATAGTATGCTCGGGAGACCTGGAACTTACCTTACCGGCGTTCCACTGCAAGCCGCTCCTTCACTGACAGCTGCTCTGTCCCGACCGCGCGCCCTATCTTAGGCATATGAGCGCCAATACAAAAGATAGGGTGCGCAATCGGGACAGAATAGCTGTTAGTTCTCGCCTCCCTGTGAATAATAGAAACAGATGGCAAATACTTTAAATACTTGATTTAGTGTTCCTTTAACACAGAGCCATTTATAGTATAAGTAGCACAAGGATTTTTAAGTCCAAAATGCATCACCTTACATTTATCAACATTGAATCTCATCTGCCACTTAGCAGCCCAATGTGACAATCTATCTAGATCCCCCTGTAACGATTGCACATCCTCTGAAGTTTTCAATGGTTGACAAAGTTTTGTGTTGTCAGCAAACACAGAAACCTTGCTGACAATCCCCACTTCCAAATCATTAATAAATAGATTAAATAGAAGCGGCCCCATCACAGACATTTACAACTACTCTCTGCATCCTATTCATTAACCAATTTTCTATCCATGTACAAATGTGACTCCCCAGACCAACAGACCTCAGCTTATACAGTTTCAAAAGCCTTTGCAAAATCCAAGTAAACTACATCTACTGCTATGCCAGAGTCTAAATTTCTACTTACTTCCTCATAAAAGCCAAGCAAGTTAGTTTGACAAGATCTATTCCTCCTAAATCCATGCTGGTTACTACTTATAATGTCAGTCCTTGAAACATACTCTAGAACATGTTCCCTTATTAAACTTTCCAGGATCTTGCCCACCACTGAAGTTAAACTTACAGGCCTGTAATTACCCGGCTGTGAACGACTACCCTTTTTGAATATTGGAATAACATCAGCCATTTTCCAATCCAGAGGCACACCTCCGAACATGAGGTAATCTGCAAAAATAAGAAACAATGGCCTAGATAAAACTGAACTTAGCTCCCTAAGTACCCAAGGATGTATTTTATCCGGTCCAGGAGATTTATTAATATTAACCGTATTTAGTTCTTTCTGTACCATATCCTCAGCTAACCAAAGTGCACTTAAATCTTTTATACCACTATTGCTACTATACTCTACGATATCTGTACTTGGATCTTCTATAGTGTATACAGAGGGAGAAAAGTATTCAAGACATTTGTTTTATCGCCATCCTCCGTAACTAACTTAATTAATTAATTAATGGTGCCACATTCTCAGTCCTCATCTTCTTACTATTAATATACTTAAAACAAGAATTTTAGGCTTAGTGATGCTTTGTTCAGCTATCCTAACTTCATTATTAATTTTAGCTAGTTTGACTGCTTTCTTACACTCCTTGTTACAGTTTTTATAATCCCTAAAGGCCTTTTCCGTTCCCTCTGCCTTAAAGGTTTTAAATGCCTTTTTCTTCCTTTCCATTTGCTTCTTTACATCAGAATTCAGCCACATGGGTGCGGATTTATTTTTTTTTACATTTATTTCCCAAGGGTATAAATTTAGATGTGAACTGGCTTAAAATCCCCTTGAACACAGTCCACTTCTGTTCAGTACCTTTAACTGATAATACATTTTCCCAGTTGACATTCAAATATGATATGATGGCTATTTAGGAAGGAAACAAGTAGGACACCACAGGTTATGTTCGATGGCTATTTAGGAAGGAAACAAGTAGGACACCACAGGTTATGTTCGGATCTTCATATGTCACGGCCCAGTCCATTCCTCTAGGGTATCCAGATACAAAGAATTTTCATCCAGATCCTGATGACGGCCCCTGTGAGGGCTGAAACATGTTGATCATGGCACAATAAATACTTTTTGGACCTTTACAAATCCTGAGAGTGCGCTCATTTCAAATATATATATTATACATTTGCTGGAGCAGCACCAAGGTGGATGATAAATATAGGAGTGCTATCCACTTTTCTACAATATTAATATATATATATTTTTTTTTATACAGATTGCCACTTTTTATTCTTATTATTAGGTCCCTGTACTACTTTGTCTGTCTGGGACCTTTTTTCCTGAGGGGGGAATCTCAGGGGCTACTGTATTTAGGTTAAAGATATACACTATTTTTCTTTTAAAACCCACATATGGCTCCAGTATAATATATTAAGATGGAAAAAATAGGAACTGCAGCAGATCAAAATATTTATGCCAAGTAATTAACATTTAATTAACATAAATGTGCCGGACGAAGGAGCCTCAGTGACTTGAAATTTGCATTTTAAATCTGTTTATTGTTCTGTGGGTTTGTAATCAGCTATTAACTGAATACTGTACATATTTTTGTTTTAAAAAGAGGCAACCATGCCTGTTAACCCCACAAATGGCGAATAAGCATTCATAAGTGGGTTATCAAAAATCAATATAATGAAGGACACACTTAAAAAGTCAAGATGTAAATTTGAATGAATATAAACCGGCATGAACATACAATGGGGAATATGCCCCCCAAACTGTGTTTTTATGTGGGTTTACATTGATTCAAATTCACAAATTGACTTTATAAGTGTGTCCTTCATTATATTGATGATTGATACTACTGCTTCATACTACTACTCCTATAGAAGAGCAGAAGAAATGCTTTTTTAGCTATTTCTGGGACTATATGCTCTATTTTGTGATAATATTTGGATAAGTGGGTTATGGATTTTTCTCAGTGAACATACAAGCTTTAGTGTAACAACATATACAGGTAAATGTACCTCTTGATTGCGGCCATGTTGTCAAGTTGGTGCGATTTGTGATGCTCATTTAAAAGAAACTCAAAAAACAGGAACTTTGTAAACCGTTTTAAAGATGGTATATAAAGATTGTTTAGAAACTGCCATTCCAGTTTTAACTGTGTTTTAATTATGCATTCAAGCTTCTGTAGTTGTAATTTTTTTTTTTGGTCCATCTCTTTCCTGTTTACATTTCCAACCCAGTCCAAATGATGATTTGAAATCCTAGCTCTCACTTGGCAGGAAATGTTATTTTCTAGAGACGTGTTTCCACCCCTTTCCCATTGCTTCTGCAAAGCTTTTTGAGTTCTGCCAGCTTGGTCTGGCTGTGCCATTTATTCTCAGACATTGTTTATGCATGGTTTTATGTTTAGGAACAGCTAATAATCCTAAACCATCATTTTTCATGTTGATAGAGATTATACATATATTAAGGAGCACACAAATGCTGATACCTGTAAGATTTATGTTTTTGAATACCGTATGTATATAAACACACGCTTACTGATCTGCTTTGTTTGGTTGGTTGACAGAATGTTTTGCCTTAACAAGAATTAAAAAAACAACAACAAAAACTAAACAAAACCTGTTTCATAGGGGATGTTATTGCCATAAGGAACAATGGAGAGACTATAGACTTGATCTTGACATATGTGTGGAAGATGTCACTGATTCACATATAACTAATACACATTACACTTCTAAGGAGCATGGGGGGGATACAATGACCACAATAAAGCAAACCAAATTAGAATGACAATGTAAACCATTCAAATGTCAAAAGCAATGTACCAGACAATAATAAAAGTAAAAAGATGTTTTTCATTTTACAAACAGATGAAACTGAAAGGTACTTTCCTGCTTTTGAGTTCCAGCACCTGGGGGGTAATCTAATCATACATCAATCATACATAAAGTATATGCTGATGTTTTAAATTAGTTTGCTGATATGCATCACATGGCTCTGTCTGCATTAATGGTGTAAGGTAAAGTAATCAATTATCAGACCATAGTCTAAAGAAGTACTACCAAAATTCTGCATTGAAAACTGTCGGTTCTGAAAACCCGCTGGTAAAGCCAATGCATTATAGTTACATTATTTGGGTAAGAAAAGTCAATGTTTCCCTCGGGTGCCCATTATGGGTGCCATTAGGCAAATTATGGAAAGGAGCACACAAATGCAGCAGATCTAGAGAGCTCTGGTGAGGGAGGCAGCGCAATACTCAATTATTCAGTGGAGTCCCAGCAGGTAGGTTATGAGGTGCATTCCCTGTAGCCTGTGCCACGTTAGGTAAATCTCGATTCTATATCAGTACATAGGGAAGCACACTCCGAGCACTGTGTGTGTTATTAAAGGTACGCACAATCATTTGTTTCAATTTGCTGCCGGTCCGGTACCAGTGTTTTAAACAGCTGATCACGGTACCTTTACTGTATACGTGTATATGCTTAAAACCAGCTGATCGCATTGAATTTCCTGCGCTAGGTGTCAGGGGCCCAGCCACGAAACTTCTCTAGTGGCAGTCACATCACAATTTGATTGGTCTTTGTTTTCACTTCTTGTTTTCTTTTTTCTTCCTTCATTTTAAATCCCCAAACTTTCCAAGGATTCTGATGTACAGAGGCTTTATTTTAAATCCCCAAACTTTCCAAGGATTCTGATGTACAGAGGACCAGGCCGACATCATAATGCGGGGACAGCAGGGCTGGAATTTCTGGATCAGTCCAACCAGGCGACTTAGTTGGTCCAAAATATAAAAATTTTTATTTTCCAGCCATGTCATTTTAAATCGGGGAGATGTTTAAGGAATGTAGGACGGTTTAGTGAATATAACAAATATACTATAGGCAGCAGTAGGATTAACTTGTGTATATCTCAAACAATATCACATGGACACAGTTTCCTGTCCATGCCGGTCGGGATGTGCTGATGTTTCGACCCAAACCTGTGCGTGGTCACCATTTTTTAAAGATAGCATGCGCCCCGATTGCTGAATATTGCGCGTAAGGCAGCACAAACAAACTTAGGCTGGGGCCCCACTAGCACGATCAAAATGTTGCGCTATCGTACGTACTTCCATTCAAATACAGCGCTTCAGGCAATTCCGGCAACACTATTGAAAAGCATGCAATACAGACCAAAGATGGAGACCGCATAGTACAGGGTAGCGCAGCACATACAGTGGGGCCGCTCCAATAAGCTACAACACGGATGGACTCCCACTAGCGCAATCGGATCACAAAACCCAATTCAAACACGCTAGTGGGGCCCTAGGCCTAGGCCACACTATAGCCATAAGGTTCATTTCAAATTCTCAGTTCTACTAAAATTACATTTATTTTGGAAACTATAATTTCATGTGAAACACGTGTATATATATATATATATATAATTTTAAAAGAATTTTCTGGATCCTGGTATCAATAAAATTATTGTATTGAATTATTGGATTTGTAGTTTTGGTAAATATTTTTTTATAAATAATATGCGAAAAGTTTTGGATTTGAAACCCTAGTAGTATCTATGTAGATAATAAGTAATTGTTTATTTGTTATAATATTGGGATAACCATTTCTATAAAATGTTATAATTATCTGTAAAGGATAGTTATATAAATAGATCCCAAGGATAAGTGGGGAGCAATAAAATTGTTGTATTGAATTATTGGACTTGTAGTTTTGGTAAATATTTTTTTATAAATAATATGCGAAAAGTTTTGGATTTGAAACC